>JAWLRI010000837.1:6163313-6181258 GCA_034781795.1 Crypturellus tataupa | reverse complement strand
ATCAGAAGACCATTCAGCTTTGAATGAAGTTATTGCTTGATAATTAAATGAGAGATGAATCTAGTTCAATAAATAAAGTTGCAACCTGCAGCATTAAATCTATTCATATGTCTTTTCATCTCATTCTGCTGAATTGACTTCACTTTAGGTAGAGTCCTTTCTTCCTGAAACGTTAAGCAAATAGTATTTTGAGATATTCCCATATGTCTTTTTATTTACATTACTGTAACATCTGCCATAAGCAAGGCCTCCACCACTTATTTAAACATAATCTAAAAACAGTTTCTATGAGGGAATTTATATTCTGCATCTTATTTTTTAACTAAGTGTAATGCACTGTATAGAATATAAAACAGAAATGGAAATGACAGAAATGAACAAAGCGTCTATGTAAGTTAGTATTTTTCCCACTCATAACTGCTCATTCTCACCGTAACAGACACTTCTAAATACCCAAGATTCCATGGCATGAAAATACCCAAGATGGCATGAAAAATTATGGAATGGTCCATAGTAAGAGGTGCTATCTTGGTGACTTGAAAAAGTATTTGAAAATGGTCATTACTGCATGCTTTATAATTTATTTAGAAATAAGCATCTTGGTATTCCTATTCAAGAATAGGAATAGGTTTATTTCCTTGCATTGAAATCCAGTCCTTGTTAATATGTCATATCATGTATATGCTTCTGTAGACTACTTGTATCATCCAAACAGTGCTTAAAAATATTTTCTGTTAATATATTTTCAGCAACTGAGGAGCTTGACACAGAAAATGAGTTTTTATTGCCTCCTGTTTTTGGAGAAGAATATGAAGAACAGCCAAGACCACGGTCCAAAAAGAAGGTAATTGTATCATAGTATTAAAAAGAATCTCACAAAATCTAAGTGATCAAAAACATGTCAGAGATTTTTTCAGTTCTTGGACTACTCTAAAATGTTATTACCTATTCATACCTAATTCCCTATCTTTTTTTTTTTTTTTTTTGCTGTAGGGTTATATACTAATTCAAGTAGTAAAATATTTCAGTCATGTCTGTTGCAGTTAACTGGTAGACTTAATAGCTTAGCTTCTAAATTCTGATTCTGTTTTTGCTGTAGATGACTCATAGTAGTAGAAATATGGATGTAATGTGCTGGTGTTTCATCCTGTTTGTTACATATCTACTCAATAATGCTTCTCTACCTTCTACTTTGAGTAAAATGCTATGGGTTTAATTTGATGGTAAAATGAAAGAATGATGTCTTTGCCTTGACTTGTAATGAGAACTAAAGCGTCTGCTGTATAAAACAGTTTAAATACTTTTTATTTGCTTGTAACTTTACTAGATTTTATTTTCAGTTAAAAAAATCTTAGTTTAAACACTGCAAATAATTCAGCTATGTCCTTTTATTTAAAATGAACCTAACAGGAAAGAGACTTTCTGGCATCTGGCACAAAGATGAAATGATTTTGTTACAAGAGCTATCACAGCTTTTAAAAAAACAACCACCTCCTTCTAATGAAACTTATTAAAAATAAATGTGTCCTTCTAGTTTTAAATTTGGAGTCTAAAGTCTCTGATACTGTGCCTTAACTACAGTGAGCATGAAGGTTGACCTTCTGACATAAATTTATAACATCTCTAACTTCCTGTGCATTAACGAAATCCTAAAAATATACTGAATTCTTTAATGCTTTTATGTGCTTGTTGCTTAATCTGAAATAACCAATGGAGTGGCTCCATTATCAAAAGTTGTATTTTATCTGTTTTAGAAGTCAGTTTGAAAGTTGGCTTGGAAATGTTAGTTGACTTCCATAAATACAGTTCTTAGAACTATGTTCAAAGCAGGAAATACCTACCGGCTCCAGCCAAATGAAGCTTATGTTGTCTACCCTGAACCTTCAGTCTGCAATTTGGCCTGCAGCTTGCTTGTTCGGCCTAGCTTCTATGTTATTGCACTTAGCAGTTGCCATTGTATTAACCACCGTGTTTCAATGGCAGGGAGTAAAGAGGAAAGCAGTGTCAGAGTATCAGTCTCACGATGACAGCTCAGAAAACTCGGAGAGCAGTTTCCCATTCAAATACATGTATGGTGTAAACGCATGGAAGCACTGGGTGAAGTCTCGACACATAGATACAGATCTTCCAGAATTAGAGGAATTGAAATCAAGTAAGTATTTCCAAAAGTCTCGAATCCAGAATTTTACTTGGTAGTGACAACTGTTGCATTTCCCTGTTCTCTTCATCGTAACTGATTCTGTTCTTCGTAAACTGATTTTCACATAGATTTCTTAGTAGAAGCTTCCAAGTTCCTCTAGTGTTCCCACAAAAACTGGTATTATTTTCCCACAGAAAAAGTTGCCAATCTCTTTTTCCTCAAGAAGTTTTCCCAACTTGGATCCTAGATTTTATGCTCCTAGTACAAGACAGAATAGAACATTCTAGGTCTTCTAACTGATTGTGACCATTCTGATTTTTGTTGACATCCTGTTTTCCCTGATGTTCTAACTTGTCTGGGAGTTTGACTTTTTGGGACTTCTGCATTGCAAAGGAGGACGTACTGCTTTTTGTCATGAAAAGAGAACTTCCTCTGAGGCTGGCATAACATTGCTTTGGAGCCCAGACACAACATGGCCTTCGCTCCTATGCTGTCCTTTCTGGAGGGCTCCTCTCTATGCATATTTACCCTGGGGAAAAAGGAGAATTGCTGCTCTTTTCCTTCAGCTCCCATATGCATTTTAGCACAGCTGCCTTATACTGTTGGATCTTTGGAAATTGCCACTTCCCATGAAGGTCTTCCTCTACAACACTGCATTCACTTGAGTGTCTTGAGTCACTTTCTGCCTCTGTGTCATCCTCAGCTATGCATGACAGTAAATTCTGATAGTAGATGATACTGAATTTGGTTGTTTAGAACTTATTTTAGTAGTCCAGTTTATTATTAATTTAGATCTAACATTTGAACCACTTCTTAGTACCTTTAGACTCATTCACTGGTTAGCAGAGAGGACATCAAACAACTTCACCCTTTGCTCCAAAAACACCCCTTCCCACCCCCAGCATGTATTAATACTGTTGTGTAATGAGGCATTTTTTCTTTATTTTACAGCAAAGTCTGTGAAATTAAAGGAAGATCTATTATCACATACTTCAGCTGAGTTAAGCTATGGGTTGGCTCATTTTGTCAATGAAATTCGAAGGCCAAATGGAGAGAACTATGCACCTGACAGCATCTATTATCTGTGTCTTGGGATTCAGGAGGTTAGTAGAGGCTATAGACTTGGAAAGTAGAGCTGATGATTTGACTCTAATACATTTCAGTGAAAGAATGGAAATAATGTGGATTTATTGGCTGAGAAAGAGGCTAGGAGCTATTAATATAATGGCTATGATCTGGAACACAGTTTGCTGTATAAATTATACTATAGAAACGTGTTCATATAGAAAATGAGTTTGCAAGATCCATCCTGAACACTCCAGTGAAAACTGATATATTGCATTTTATTTTAAGCCTCTTGCTGGTTAAAACAAGGAATTTACAGTCTAAGGAATCTGCAGTCTACAGTGACATATTTTTTTCCAAATGCTGTTCTTCAGTTTGGTTGCTAAAGATGGCATAATGTAAAATCAGAATGAAACAAGGATGAGCTGCAGATTTACTAATTTAGTTTCAGTTATCCTCTTATTTCAGACAGGGGAAGCAAACTCTTTGAAGTGCCTGCTGTGGAGAGCCTAACTTACGGAATTTTAAAGACTATGGGCAGTCCATCCTATTTTCTGGAATACAGAAAATTCTGCTCCTTAAGTGTCCTGTCCCTCTTCTGATCTTGAAATTATACTATAAAACAATTATATATAATTGTATATAATATATATATATATGCATATATATATATATGCAGTATATATATGTAAATATACATGTATATATAATATATAATTACATGTATATTGTCATACAGTATAATGTTTTTGTAAAGCAGAAGGGAAATCAGTTGAGTTGTCTTATAGCTGAAGGCAAAAACACACCATTAGTTATTTAGAAAAGCTATTCCACAGCTTATGTTTTAAACAGAGGATATAATAATTTTTGGTGCATAAGGCACAAATAAAATAAGCAATGTTCAGAGCTTAAAACCTTAACACAAAACAATTCAACTTAACAGGGAATAAAATGCATATGATGCGGAAAACATGCTATTCACAATTTTAGAGTTAAGGCAAGAACAAGAATTAAATAAATAGTAGTTCCAGTAATTTTTCTGTAATAGAATTATACAAAATTAAGGACTTAGCTGATATCTTTCCCTCCTGTTTTAATTTGAGCATTCATTCTTTGGCATTATAGTCAGACTTGCTAAAAAGCATGTTTAAGTCTTGGCTACCTTTCTACCACTGCGTCTGCATGATCTACTGCCCCTCTGTTTCTATCTGTCAAATTTTAAACCCGTTGTTTTCATAGAGTGAACTATGCTTTTATAAAATGGAACTCACTTTACAATTTTTCTCTTTTCACCTTTCTCTTTGTCCTTGACATACTCCTATCTTGTCGATTGGGAAAGCTAGGTACACATTAAATTTGTGTTTTAAACTTACCAGAACCAATGGTTGTGTGACACAACAAAAATAATATGAAATACTAATTCTTGTACCATACTAAAGCAGTAGAGGAACAACTTATGAACATGTTTCTGTAATTATTACTTATATTTGATGTCCAATATTTTAATTCAGGTGACTTTTAAGAGTCTGTGTGGTCTGTCATGGGGCAATTGCACCAGTGCTGTTCAGACTCGTAGGAAATCTTGCCCTTTTCTGAAGAGATTGCATTTCACAAAGAGCGAGGGCCTGAAGCACATAAGCCTGGAAGCAGGCAAAGGTTGCAGCCAACTTCTGTGTGATAATAGCAAATTGTATATGTACATGTATGCACGCGTGTGGAGGACATACCCTAAATGCTCTTACACCTTCTGGAGAAAGAGGTTTCAACTTCATACTTAGTGGTACACTAAATTATACCTAGCTGTCTCAATGTGCAAAATTCCACTGCCTTCTAGTATTTTCCTACCCCTTCTTTCCATCTCTGCGGGCGCTTCTGAAGTAGAGGATAACTTATTACATTAAATCCTTACTGTACAAAAGGTGTTGACTGTATTTAACTCAGAAGGGTTTCAGAGAAAATTAAATAGTGCCAAGTAAAGATAAAATTATCCCAAAGATGAGCAATATTTTACTAACTTAAAGTAAAACTCAATGTATATTTCAAAATAAAAGAATAAGAAAGGCACTGAATAGAGAAAAAACACTTTCCTCTCCAGAAGAATTATTTTACCAACTCTGGCTAAATACTGCTTCAATGTGTATCATGTGTTTGAGCACAGTTGAAATGCCTAAGAGTTTTCAAGTCCTAACTTGTGTTCTGACTTCGTGCTTGAAATAATTGATTGCGTTTCTTAAAGGAAACACGTCTCTTGCAGCAGTCGAACAAGTGGATTTTTTTTTCAGCTCAAGTTCATTTGCAACTGAAATTGTTTTGCTTCAGACCAGAAATGACTCATTAATGGTTTTGATACCACCAAAACCTTTTTTTCCAAAACTATGACACTTAAAAGATTGCCATGTGATAGAGTGGGCACCTAGCAGAATGGGCTTGTCTAGAGAAGATGCTCATCTGCCTTACTGCTCTGCTGTATAGGGCCCTGCACTCTTTGCACTCGTACAGATTTTTTTTCACCAAATGAAGCATATGGGATTGATGGGGAAGAGTCTGCAATGTTTGATGCAATATTTACTCAAGTGGGAGCAGAAGTAGTCTCAGTACTACTCCTCCTCAGTAGAAGAGAAGTTAAAGCCTATTTAGTTGGTCATCTTTTCTCCTGTCCTGATAAAGCCAGGCCTACCTGTGTTCTAGCAAATGGTAATGAAACAACAGACTATATTAGCATAGTCTGTAGAGGAGCTAGGCCCAGTGTTGTGGCACGGCCTTGAAGCCGGGGTGATGCCCAGCTGGTGGCCTGGGAGCAGGAGGGATGCAATGTGCCCGTGCTCTGTAGCCCCTGCCGTGCCCGTGGACTCAGTGCATGATGGAGCAGCAAGGGGTGGCCGAGTTCGGCTGCACAGTTATTCTGAACCAGGAAACAGAAACACTCGTGGGCCAATTCCCAGTTGCATGGGATAATCGTTTCAGTTGGTTTTCAGTCTGATTTCAGTTTCTCTCCTAGCATTCCATTGAGACACATGGGAGTGTTTAACGTAAATCTGAAAAATAAAATTTACTGAGAGAAAACGTGCAAGGGAACATAGGAATAAACACAGTGGAGCACCCAGTAAGTTGTATTGCCCGGTTTAGATTTGCATTATAAAGACAAATTTGCTATATGTAGCATATTTTGGGGAATACTTAAAAGAATTACTTAAAATGTTAAGTAATGGCATCTGAAGGGAGATGTTGTGTTAGAGACTTCTAGGATGTGTATTAATTAATTCATCTATATTATAAAGCTGAGCACGAAGATAGGGATGTCAGGATATGCAGAACTGCTTAGTATAAATGCGTGCAATGTGTAATGTTAAGTATCTGTACAGAAAGAGATGTTACCTCCAGAAGTGAGCACTTCATCTTTCCTGTCTGTCACTTTTATTACGTTCACTAGCAGCAAGCTGTTCGCACAAAGATAATTCTGAGATTTTAAGAAGCCAGTCCCCCGGAAATGTCTCCAGAGATGATAATGTCAAACAGCAGTATAACCTTTGGTCATTAATTCTTAGTAAAGGTTCAAAAGTATTTCTGGTTGTAAAGTCAAGCGAGTTAAGATAATTAGGCTGCAGAATAGAGAGCCTCCTTGCACCAGTCCTGACATTTTTCTTATGTACTGTGTATAATTGCTGCAATGTATGAGAGCTTTTTTTACTCTGACTTCTATGTTCACATTTTAAATGTCTGTTTCTTGCTAAATGTTTTTTCTACTTTGAAGACCTACTTGGAACAAATGATATATTTTTTTTATGATTTCCTATTTACTGACACAATGTTCAATGCCACAGGCTTTTAGAGATAAGTATAATTTATATAGGGTTGTAATTAATGTGATACATAGCCAATTAGAAATTTGCAACATATATTTAAGTGCTGTTTTTTGGAAAACTTCCTTGTTTTATTTTTGTATACTATTTTTATGAGAATGCAATCATTGTACTGAAAAAGAACTTTGTAGCATGGAGTTTGTTCTGATTTGACTTTGTAAATGTTCTCTATCCCTTTCTTCTTTGTAGTATTTATATGGAAGTAATCGAAAAGACAACATATTTATTGACCCAACTTACCAGATGTTTGAAAAGGAATTAAATAAAATCCTTAGAAGTTGGCAACCAAGCATACTTCCAGATGGTAATTTTATTTTGGTCATGTATGTTTTTGATCTCTTACTAGTTCTATACTCTTAAACATACAGATAGAAACAAACATATTATGCACTGCAACAGTGACTGATTAAAAATCAGAAAGATCTCATGTAAGAGTGACTCACTGTACCTTTTTTTTACTTTCTTATTTCTTGTTAATCCATCTTGAAAGAGCTGATTTTTTGACTACTTCTTAATTTTAAAAAATCTGTTTCAGAAGAGAAAGTTAGAATAAGCTACTGGTCTTAGAGTTTTTCTTTTTTGCTGGAGGTGACTTTATTTTCCCGTCATGAGCTCTCAAATGGGAAATAAGCAGAGGGGCACTGTGCTAGGTGTGGGGAGCACTAATGAACGATGCGCTGAGCAAGCCCTTCTGCACTGGAACCGGAGCCTTCTCTGCTACATAGGCCTTTTGCTCCAATGGTGTTTCGGTTCACAGAGAAAACAGGAATCTTCTAGGAATATTCTCCCAGTAGATCATTTCTTGTGCAAAACTGAAGAGTCGCTTATTCATCCATCTCTGTCACAACCACCTTGGGAGTGAGAAATCCTCCTTACCAGCCCTTTTAATTTGCTGCCTTAGTGTTGTCTTGCCTCTCTGAAGCTTCAGAGGACCCCTCTGTTTGACTGCCTGCTTAGTCCTTTCCAAGTGAGATTTTCCTTGGTAATGAGAAAAGAGGAGGAGTAGCTCCTTTGGAGGTCTTGCATGAGCAGAATAAAACAGTCAGTTTTTGTTGTTGTTTTGGACTTTATTTTGTGAAGGGATTGAGATTTGATATTTGATTTTATGTAACAAGATAATGGAGGAGCCACATATAAGAAGTGCTCTTGAAAAAATTAAATAGAAATGTGTTGTATGTGAAACTGCATATGTTAAAATTTTCTATTGACCTTTTCTGTCTTGAACAGTGGCTGTCTCTGTCTTAAAGAGTTGCTTTGGGGGGAAAGTGGTGTATAATTAAGTGTGCTTATTAGAGGCCCCAATTTATGTTTGGTTTTGTCAACAAAAATTTGTTTCTTTTACATATGGGCAGTTTATGGGCTAATCCACTGTATTTTCTCTAATATACTTTTTTGAAGGGTCAATATTCTCTCGCGTTGAAGAAGATTATCTTTGGAGGATTAAACAGCTGGGATCGCACTCACCGATTGCTCTTCTGAATACTCTGTTCTACTTTAACACTAAGTATTTTGGCCTGAAAACAGTGGAGCAGCACTTAAGACTTTCTTTTGGCACTGTTTTTAGACAGTGGAAAAAGAATCCTCTAACAATGGAAAGCAAAGCTTGTCTTCGATATCAAGTGTCTTCCCTGTGCAGAGCTGATAATGAAGGTACTATGACAGTTCCAAAATCACTATTGCAGGAGCATCCACATCTCACTCAGACGAGGGACCCTTGGGCTTCTTGCCAGGACCTTGAGGTCTGCATTTGTGTGAATTTTAGCCACTTTCAGCTACTGGATCTTTAATAGGACTGTTTCATCTGTGGAGATGACAAGGGCTGTGCATTAAAGGTTTCCTTTGAGCCCATAGGTCTCCGTGCAAATGCTGATACTTTGTTATGGCTGTGGGTTGCATTTCCATTTGCTGATGTGCATAGCCATGGGGACTGCATTGCAATATGTTAGCACCCCCAGTCTGAGATGCTTACTGAAAAATGCAAGTAACGTCTAGTTATGGCTTAGAGGTTGTTGGTTTTCTTTTTAAAGATAAAATTACTACTGGAAAAAGGAAACATGAAGATGATGAACCAGTATTTGAACAAATTGAAAATACGTCTGATCCAGCTAGATGTCCTGTGAAAATGTTTGAGTGCTACCTGTCTAAAAGGTAAGTACCTCACATGGGGTACTGTACCCCAGATGTGTTCTGGAGTAGACCACACGAGGGATATTTTGGTGCAACAAGAAATAATACTCAAAGTGGACTAATTGAGATCTGGAAAAAAAATATTTTTATATAAAACTTTGAAATGTCTAATTCTGTATCTGGACAACAAACACATGCAGAAAAATGTGCGGGCGGCAGCGTACTTCAATGTTAATTGTCAAGGCCTTAGTGTGAGAGTGACAGTCTGATTCAGTTTTCTTACTTATAAACATCAGGCATCTCTGCCGAGATTTACCAGTGAGGGATCTGGTAGGTTTTGCCATTGAGGGTATCTGCTGTGAGGACCCTGTCTGTTAAAAAATATTGGATTGAAACAATGGACTTGCTTTTTCATACGTCTTCAGGAATTTTTAAATCTTTTAAATCTGAAAATACTTTTCAGATACCTGATTTGACAGTATGCTTAAAATATCTTTGTAGATAGGAAAAAAATCCGTGGCAGTGACCCAGGATTTAGAAGTAGCTTCCTCCCCATCTGCTCAGGAATTAATACATTAAAAAGAAAAACTCAGAGAAATGTATTAAAAATATTACTGAAGTGTTTCTGAAGTGTTTAAAAACAGGATTTCATGTGAAACATATTTTTTTAATTGGATGAGGCATTAGAGTGAGTGATCTATGAATGGAGAATAGATCACTCTATTCCACTTTTTCTAACTGCAAGTGGAATAAAGGCAAGTGATACAAAAGAAGAATAAATCACGTTGTATATCTTATGATATACAATTATAAGTATACCTGGCACAATAAATCAAATGAAATATGAGTCCCAAAATGTACAAGGAAACCACATCTTACTCTTAAAAGTGAAGAAAGGCAAATGGCCAAGTATATATGAATTTACAAAGAGGAACGAGTAAAAAGTAACTTGTGATATTCTTTTAACATAAGCAGTTGTTTTTCAGAAATTTCTTTAATTTTGGTTGTGCTAAATATTTTTGCCTCTGCACTGACCCTCTCTCAGTGTGAAGAGGATATATTATTACAGTGCTTAAGATGGATTTTTGAACTACTGCTACAGAGCCAGTAGGGGGAGAACAAATCACTTTTTTTGTCTTTAGAAGCATCTCAACTTTGGGAAAAAGGAAGCAGTTAAACCCTTTTGGAGCATCACTAATGGTGTGATTTCCATTCAAGTGCCACTTTCTCCTACCTGTTGATCACCCTTGCAGATTAGAGTATCAGACTGCTGCTCTTGGTTTCATGTCTAATATAAACCTTGCATTTGTGGAGAAATAACTTTTATAAAATATTTAACACTCTTAAAACTCTTGTATTTGAACTGTAGAGTATGTTGTAAATTGTAAAGTATAAGGTAATACCTGTTAATTGATAAACATTTTGCAACGAGTGGACATTTGCAGCTCCGCTTTAGGGAATTCCCCGATTCACTGCTGTAAACGATGTGTTCTTACTCTTCCTTGCACAAATAGTGGCTTGTGAAAAAGCAGCTAGGAGTTTAAAATGAAGATATTTTAAACTGTCGTGTTCCAGTTTGTAGTCTGATTAGTCTGATTTATATGAGAACAGAAAAAGTCAACATTCACCCCAACAGATGAAGATCCACACCTGAAATTTTATCAGCCAGTTTGTGAACCTGAGCCTAATGTTCACTAAAGGCACTGGAAGTACAGCTGGCTCCTCAAGTCGGCAGTAGTTGGGAAGGGTGAACAACATGAGTGAGCAATTGTAAATGCAGAGCTTAAAATTATTTTCTGAGACTTATTTAAATGGACAAAGTGATAGAATTCCTTAAGGGTCTCCCCTGGTAGCTTAGAGGATATATCTGAGTTGGAACAAGCAATCCAGTTGGATATAAATTCAAAACTAGTGTGTCAAGTATTAAGGGACATTAAGACTTAGGGTTAATAACTCCCATTAAGGGTTGGACTTAGTGACCAACCCTTTGAGTAAAACAGGAAGGAGTGTCTCTCAAAGGTACAGTTCTTCATTTTCAAGGGAACACCAGGCTCTGTATTTAAAAGCAGTTGTGTCACACAGCAGTACAAGCAATTGCCTATGTCACTGTTGGGAATCATTTTCAAATCACTGGCATTCCTGAATATCTGGAACCTGGAAATTTCTGGTTTTGCAGATGTTTGAAAGCTGGGGGAGGATATGGGCTCGAGCTCCATGAGCTGCTCTTGACTGTACGGAGCCAGGCGCGGGGCTGGCTGTGCCTCTGCTCTGACCAAGCACCTCTCTTTCAAGGTGTTACTTTTCCACAATAATATTCACTTCTATCTTGCCTAAGGACAGCTTTTGTTAACACAAGAGTTAGAAAGGACTATTTTGTCCCATGAGACTGCTTTTCTGACTTTCCTTTTCCTCCTTTTAGTCCACAGAATCTGAACCAGAGAATGGACTTGTTTTACCTGCAGCCGGACTGCTCGGTCTCCTCAGACAGCCCTGTCTGGTACACTTCCATGTCACTGGACCGCAACACTTTGGAAAATATGCTCGTACGGGTTCTTTTAGTAAAAGATATTTATGATAAAGACAATTATGAACTGGATGAAGATATAGATTAAAACAATCTTCCAAGAACAGTCAAGAAAACAAACAGCATTAGATATAGTCATGCTGCTAGACCTTTATTATGGAAAACATTTCAAGTTTACCCTTTGTTTGATGAGTTTTGTAGCAGTGTGTACCCTCACCTGGGTATTACCGTGTAAATAGTCTGTGAGTGAAAGTTTCCATTATTCTGCATAGTGGTTTTAGAAAACTTAACAAACATACTTCAGATTCCTTTTTTTATTATTATTATTATTTATTTGGTTAGGTATGTTTGTAACTTTTTACATTGCAAAATATGAATGAGAATGTGCCATTTTTTTTTTTTTTTTTTTTTGTAGTAAGAAACATCCATATTGCACAACTCCACTGTTGCAAGCTCCCTTGAAAGGAGGCTCTTTTAATGGGTTCTTAAACCAGATGGTTGTGTATGGGTAGCACTACTAAAGTTTAGAACTTGCTGTGTCTTTCAGAATTTTTAAATAAATTGTAAACTAATAGGTTTTTTACTTTTTAGTTACTGAAGCCTTATAAGGTTATGTAGAGAGATTCCATCTTATGTACCAAAAATAGACAAGAGAATGCTGTCGATATTGGTGTACTGTAATGTGAATCTATTCTGGTGAAAACATTTTTGTTGCCCTTATTAAAACCTTAGTGTCCTTTCCTTATTTGTGACTCTCTCTCAATTGCCCCTATAAATAAAATATATATATATATATATATAAGATAAATGAATATAAACTTGAAGCATGTGATCATCAAGACATGTATTTTGTAACAAAAGAAAAAAAAAAGGAAAAAAAAGTACAAAGAAATGTCTGATGACAATGCTGTATAATTCTTTTCCATCTTTTCTGACCATAAATGCTGGTACCTCATATTACTGTAAATCTGTCCTTTGTAGCCTTAGTGGAAGGGATATAATGCTGTATTACAGAAAGTTAATACAGTATACTAATTTTTTAACTTTTGTTTGTCGCTGCATTGCTGTACTTAAATACAGTTAATACTTGACTGTGGGTGGGAAAATTCTTTTAACTAATGCCTCCATTCAAAAGCCATATGACACATGATGTTGCAGAAAGTTGAAAGATTATTTTTCTTAAGAGAACTCCTTTAATTTGTTCTATGTCCTTTCGTTGTGCTTGTTTTGCATAAGCAATCTGATTTCCAGATATGTGTTTAGCTGCTTAAGTTTTGTTACTTGCTCTTGTTTAATTAATGTGAGCAATATGGTGGTTCATGCAATGATTCTCCTATTGTACTGAGATCATAGTAGAATACTCTAAAGTAGTCCTAAGTTTAACTTTCCTGAATAATCTTAACTATCTGTTGACAGGAATCATCCATTAAAGGGGAAACATTTTGCATGCTCATGTGTGTGTATGTATATTCATATGTGTATGCATATATGTAAATATATATATATACACACATGCATACACATGCACACAAATATATGACCACCTTAGAATTCATTTCTTGCAAGGGCTGTGTGGCTTTCTCATTTTCCTTAGCTTAAAAGAATGCACTTGGGCACTCGTATTTCTATATAGAAAAATAAAGCTTCAGTTGCTTTGTTTTGATAAGCAAGTTTTTTAAAATTTCTGCTCTTGTGTGTTTATGAGTTTATATTAACTTTAGATATACTACTCTTTCAAAAGTAGATGGGTATGCACGTGTTTAATTTATTGTTCATTCTGATGGCATTATCTTTCCTGGGCAGTTGAGAACCATCACACAGCAACAGTCAGTAGATCGCTGAACAGCCTCAGTGCTCTTTTCCTTTCTAAATTACCTATGAGAATAGACAGAAACTCAGTTCATGGATACTTTTTATTTTCAAGCCACAGCCATAGAACATATCCTCGGTATATAAACGTGATGATAAAACCAGGAATTATAATCACTGGGTTTTTGGGGGGCTCTCTAGTTGAACCCATGCCTTGACCACATGTTACATTTCAAACGTAGGGCTTTACTATTTTACCTACCTACAATGCTGCTTGTGTTTAACTTGAAATATTTCATTTAAACATGCATTTAAGTGTTTTGGTAAATAGCATTAAGGATCTCTCATATCTTCTGCTTTCTAGTTCAGGCTTCAAGTACTTCAGCATGGGCTTCGGTCCCTATTGCCTACTTAAGAAAATGCTTAACTACAAACTTTTAACGTGAAGCTTAGAGTATCCCAAGTAAGTGCTAAAAGTTAAATGTGATGAATGTTTTGTCTTAAATGGAGTTTAAATTGTTTTTCTCCAAGTCAGATTATGGCTATTCCTTACATAAGGTTAGTTTACACTAATAGCATGCTGAAGGACTGACTGACATTTTCAGTGTCATTAGATAATAATGAATAATCCCTGTAGTTTATCAGAAATCCCATTGTCCCAAATTCCTCCCACTCTCTACCCAATATTCACCTTCCATTATTCAGGTTAGGTTTTGAAATAGAAATTTTTCCATACAGATCCATGTCAGATATATAAGGATACTTGTCCAGAAGTAACTTTTATTCCAGAAGATGGAGCTATTCCATCATCAGCAATAATGTTTTCCAAGTGTTTAGTTGTGTTTAGATCAAATATTGTAAACTGCTGAGGTGTCGCAGTCAAGAAGGCATCATGGCTCAATGTATTTATGTTATTCCAAATATGGAATGGTGATGCAAAATCCAATAAAAGGCCTTAGTTCTGAAAAAATAAAGACATGCAATTTTGTAATAATTAGGAGCAGAGGATACTTTTTTTCTTTTAAAGCATGTCACCAACTGGACTAGAATCAGGTTGGTGTCAAGGAGCCACCCAGCAGATTACTGTGCAGGAAAATATAAACCATCCTGTTCTGGGTAGAGGTTCTCAGGTAATGACACATAGCAGAAACCTTCCTGCAATTCGCATCTTGCGAAGGAAGCGTGAGCATCACCGCGTCTCCTCGGCGCGCCGCCGCGTTCAGAGCAAACCAAAAAGTAGCTTCAAGGTGTTAACAAAATTAGAAGACAGCACTAAGCAAATTACACAGAAAATACACTTCAGAGTGAAAATAGTGGTAACCATGCAGTTTTTCAGGCAAGAAATTTGTATGAATTGAGTACTTGAATGATAGCAATTGCTTCTTTTAAAAAACAAAAGACTGAGTAATTTCAACATATATAAAGTTAATTGCTTAAAATATCTAACAGAGCGGATCTACCATACAGCAAAATTGTTTTCTTAATATCTATGATTTTGTCATGTGAGATATTGCGTAAATACAGGAGAAAGCAGGATAGGTGATTCACGAAACCAGCAGTCCCAAAGCAGGTAATGGGTATGGCGTGGCAGAGAAAAGGCCAAAGAGTGATTGTTTCCCTTTTTTTGGCTGCCCTTTCAATTGTATGAAAGGGTTTTTTTTTTTTTTTTTTTTTTTCACTTTTTCTAATGTTCATTTTCCCATATTTTTTTTGAGGAAGGGTAGTTAAATATTTGCATTTTGTTTTTATAAGCATCCACTTTTCAGTATGTGGCTATCTTGCTGTTACAGAGGCTGTTGCGCATCGTGCGTAGGATAGTGAGCAAGTTCCCTGGGAGCTTTTCCACCTACCCTGGCACCGGAGGAACACGAGGACTCTCGGGGAAACTGAAGAGGAAATTCAAAATGTTTTAAGATCAAGAAGTTAACAAAACTTACAGTGGTCTTAGAGCACTATACAGGGAATAAATCTGTCCAGGTTATAGTAGCAAGTGTTCTTTAAGTATATCTGAAGCCACCTTGAAGCTTAAATTACCCTTTGCTAGGAGCAGAGTGAAACCTTAGGGCTCTCTGTGTGCCTCCTGAAGAAGCTGATTGTGGCCACAGCACTTGATATGTTGTCCCCATGGGCCTGGTTAAGTCTGGCAGCTTCTAGTTTGTTAAGTCAGAAATACTTCTTTCCTCTAGCAGCTTTTCAGCTTGAAATGTTGGCACAGCCTCAGCACATGAGCCCTGGCACGGGTTCTTGGAACCGTGGTGGGAAGGGACACGTGCTTCAACACTGAGGCGTATGCTAGAGGAGGCAATAGTGATAAACTGTCTTTCGGGGGACACCTCCAAGCACAGCTGGTATCTCACGGGAGCAGGAAGACAATGAGGGGACGTGGCTGTTGTCCACGTGGCAGGTCTGTGCACAGGGCCTCAGCTCGGAGCAGGGGCCGGGCAGGATAGGCTTTGCACCATGGAGGTGTCTGACATCCCGCTTTCCTTCACCCCCAGGGAGCTCCTGGTCACTGCAGATCTTGCTCTTGATCTCTGATTGAAGAATCTGAAGATCTCTGACAGCCCCAGGAGTGAAGTTTGTTACTGGCTGCTGGGAGCTCTAGTGACAGTTCCTCCTGTTCCTTGGCTCTTCCAGAAGGCTGAATTCACTTTGCTGTTACTTTTATATTTTTTTAAGTTATAACATCACTCAAACGGTTTCACCTGGTTGCATCCTCATGCCATCAGTGCACGTGGAAATGGGGTACATATTTAAAAGGGCTTTGTTTTTTCATGCTACAAAGTGCCAGTAGAACTGTCTTTCCAAACACCATAATAACTTCATATTCCCGGGAAAGGTGTTTCTTATCACAAGAATCAGTTGCCTGATTTCACTGAGTTAAGCCCTGGATGCAGCAGTCAGGCCCTGGTTGTTTGGTGGAGTTGGGGGTCCAGCATAGAGGAACGAAGATGATTAAGGGACTGGAGACTTGATATTTAAATCCCGATGTTGTGTCCCAGGCAGGGCTGTTGGTAAGGAGTCTGGACAGCACTTCAGCATGTTGCTGAAGTGTTCTCTGTTCTTCACCCCCTCGTTTGGTTTTCTTTTTGAGAAGGGAAAGGAGACAATCTGTGAAGATGGTTGAGTTCCCTAAAGTGTCTGGGGGCTTCCTCTGCAGACACTCTCTTGCATTTGCAAGCAGTTTGGCTGTTGCTGTCTTTGTGTTTTTTCTTTTCACGTCTCTTTCATTTCACCAACAGATTAATCCCAATATCCTGCTGGAAAATGTGTCAGGAAAATGCTTACGTTTTTAGAATGGTTGCTTCAGTAACATCCGTGCAAATTTTCTTCTAGCACAGAAACCAAGGTAGAAAAAGTGTATTGAGTTATTGATATGGTAAATGAGTGTCCTGGTACTTTGGAGAGGATGCCTCTTAAAACTCATCAAAGGTGACTACAAGAATAATCAAGAATATGACTACAGCAAAGGCTGAGTTTGAAAACAAATTAGTTAAGAGTTTAGTTTCAAAATTTCACAGAAGAGGTTTTGCATCAGCAGCTACCAACAAAGCACGTCCTTCAGGACAGCCCTGGTGCGGTCGCATTGGACAGCCGTGTCCTGCCGCAGAACTCGCGCTGTGGCAGCAACGTGGACACAAATCACACCAGCAGCCTCACGGCGCCGCAGACCTCGCAGGGCCCACAAGGGGCAGCACCCGCACCTGGCGCTGGAAATGGCGTGAGCCTCCTCTGAGCCCCATGGAGCTATGCGTGGGCGCTGGGCAGGCGCATGTCAGAAGCTGCCCCAGCTGTTAGTCATTCAGAGCAGGAGCTGAAGCCAATGGACTATAATGTAAGTTTATTGCACGTGTCACGGATGTTCCTGTAACCACCTTATAAATATTGATCAGATCTCCTCTCAGTCTTCTCCAGACTAAACAGGCCCAGCTTACTTAGTCTTTCCTCATACGATAGATGTTCCAGTCCCTTAATCATCTTTGTGGCTCTACGCTGGACCCTCTGTAGAAGCTCCACGTCCCTCTTGTCCTGAGGAGCCCAGAACTGCACCCAATACTCCAGGTGCAGCCTCACCAGAGCTGAACAGAGGGGCAGGATCCCCTCCCTCCACCTGCTGGCAACTCTCCTCCTGGTGCAGCCAGGATCCCATTGGCCTTCTTGGCCACAAGGGCATGTTGGTGACTCATGGTCACCAGGACTCCCAGATCCCTCTCTGTGGAGCAGGCCCACAGATTAAGATCTGTCATGGTGCCTCAGGTTCTTCCTCCCCAGGTGCAGGAGCCTGCACTTGTCCTTGCTGAACCTCATAAGGTTCCTCTCTGCCCAACTCTCCACCCTGTCTAGGTCTCTCTGAATGGCAGCACAGCCCTCGGGAGGGTCGGCCACTCCTCCCAGTTTGGTGTCATCTGCAAACTTGCTG
>JAWLRI010000837.1:6122894-6157116 GCA_034781795.1 Crypturellus tataupa | reverse complement strand
TGTGCCAGGGCTCTGTCACCCTCACAGGAAAGAAGTTCTTCCTCACATGGAGGTGGAACTTCCTGTGTTTCAACTTCTTCCCATTACCCCTTGTCCTATCGCTGGCCACCCTATATTCACCCCTCAGGCACTTGTACAGATTGATTAGACCTGCATCTTGCAACAAATCTAGTTTAAAGCCCTCTTGATGAGCCCTACTAACTCATGAGCCAAGACACCCCTTCCCACTTTTGAGAAAGATGAATCCCATTAGATGCCATCATGACTGGTGCCATGTAAGGCTTCCAGTTGCCAAAAAAATACAAAGTTGTGGTGATGACATCAGCCATGGAGCCATGTGTTGATGGACTGTATCCTCCTCTTTCTTTCTATATTACTGCCAGCACCAGGGAGAATGGAAAAGAAAATGACCTGCGTGACTGAGTTCCTGATCGTCTGCCCCGCTTCTCTGAAGTCCCTTTTGATCATCCTCAGGCTGCATGTTGCTGCTTCTTCTCCTCACACACATAGGACCATCAATGGACAATAATCTGTGGGACAAACCAGCCAGGGAAGTTTCCTGGTGACATCCTTAACCCAGGACCCCAGGAAGGTAACAAAAAAACTGCCTTAGAAGGCAGTTCCTTAAAAAACATCTGATGCTGTCAGCACCTAAATTCATATTGCATTAGTTGCAGAAAAAAAGTAAATGCCAAACCAGGGATGTTTCTGCTAAACTATATTCTCTTGCAATGAAAGGTTTGAAATACTTTTCTTTCTTTTTTTCTCCAAATCCGGTGTTGCTGACAAGAAGAGAGCCTTTTATTCCATTGTATGAGATGTCTGAGACAGTCACGTGGTAGAGCGAGCAGTCAATACCTAACAAAGACAAGGGTGTATAATTGACATCGCGTACAATGAACGGTTGATGTAACCACATTTTTGTTAACTCTGTGAAAAATCAGGAACATGGGCAACGCAGGTTGCAGAGGGTTTCATGTCAGAGTGAAAAGAGATACATCACTTTTACATATGCCTGTTAACAAGCACAAGATTAAAAAAGAAAATCCATTTATTTAAGCATAAAGGGGAAAACAGTAATTTAGTTTCAACTTTTTTTTTTTTTCCTGAGCTTCTGCTTCGGAGCATCGTGTGTTCAAACAGCTCCGAGCCAGCATCAGTAACTTCTTCCTTTTGCACACTGAGTGGCACCCCATCGTTGCTGGGTTTTAGGGAATACAGCTGTTCTCCAATAAGGCTGGACAAATGGGGCCTCGTGCCACTTCTGCTCTTGGGTGATGGAGCAAGAAACGGGTCGCAAATACAGAGCTGGACCCACATGTCCCACCCGCACAACCCTGAAGAGACGGGGTTGGTAGTGCACAGTACAGTAGCACAGTACCAATAATATTTGATATTAATATTTAATAATCCCAACTGCACAGAGGGAACCAAGCATGAGGCAGCTGCTTCATGGGAGGCCGAACAGGAGACAAGTTCTGCTCAAGTGAGGAGGTAGGGGAGCATCACTCAGTGTGGTTCTGGATGGCGTTTGTGATTTTTGTAGCAGTTTGCAGACACGTTGAGTGGCTCATGTGCTTTACCACATCCTGCCTCTCACACAAAGCTGTGGTACCCCTGCAAAAAGCAGTCACCGGCCCAAACCAGCCATGCCACACGCAGCTTGGGAGAGGTGCGGTGACAGTGCGGGATCCACTGGAGGCCGGGGAGCTTTAGCCATGTTATTTCCATGTTTACGTGGGGCATAAGCTTTGATTGGGAATGTCCTTTCTCAAGAAAGAGGGGCTTTATCACAGTAAAAATAATACAGCGCATGCTGCTGAGGTGGCCCTTGGAGTGGAGTGGGGGCTGTTGCCTATGGTTTTCCTCCTTTGAACCCTGCAGAGACTCAGCATAATTGTGTCTTTGAACAAATATATACTATACCAGAAGTATAGTATGCTATATAGAGAGTACTATAATATAGTATACTAGTATATAGTGTACTATATGTGATATTTTATAGTAAGAAATATACAGTAATAGGAGATGTTTTAATGCAGACTTTAACTCTAGACACTTCTCAGGATCTGCCAGGTGCCCCAAAACATGAGAAATGGGAGCCCGCGAGGGCAGATGCTCCTCATCACTGCTGCTGCTCCTGTCCTCTCCCCTCCCCTCCCCAGGAGGAGAAATACAGACTTTCTTTTTTTTTTTCCAGAGCAATACAAGAAAAGGTCTCTTGTCCAATGGAATAACAAGGCAGAAAATTGTGACATTTCATATGAGTATGCTTTGTGGCCAGATGTTCAAACTGGTGTCAGGTAACTTTTGTAAAGGAGAACCACAGGATCCCTTCTGGAGGAGGTGACCCATGGAGAGGCAGGACCGAGGATATGCTCTGAGGCCACCCACACCACTGACCAGGGGAAAATGATGTGGACGAGGCTGGGAAGGGAGCAGAGTCTCCAGCTTGGGGGCAGGACCAGAGGTTTCCAGGCCAGTCCTCCTGACCCTGGTAACCCTAGCACGGACAGATGAAGAAACAGAACAAAAAAAAAATCATTCTAAAGAAATGAAAGAAAGAAATCACTCAGAAAATGGAAAGTCTGTGGCCTGTTCCTAGTCATCTCACGGATTCTGGCTCATCTCCTCTGGGCTTCCTCAGCCAATCTGGTCTCAGATATCAGATTCTATGACTGAGCTTGAAGACACACAGAGAGATTACTGAAGGTTTTCATACAGGAATTCAGCACTATGGTGATTCTTGGAGTGGAAGAGCTTGAATATCAGGCACCATCATGCCAGGAGCCCTCCCCATCAGCAGAGACCTGGTTATGTCCTGCAGAGGGGACCCCTGTCCCACATGGCTGCTCGTTGCAACACAGGGGTCTCCGCTGAGACTCGCCGCTTCAGTAGGGAACAGGCAGTCCTGGGGCACCTTGTTGGGCAAGTCCTGATGCAAATACCTAAGTCAGAGCAGTTGAGTCACCCTGCAGAAGTGCTTGTTTCTCAACGCAGAGGGAACACGGATTTGCTAAAACTAGAAGAGTTGAGACCCATCCCAAAGCTGCTAAAATGAACTAAAGGCTCTTGGAATGTCTAATTTTTCTAGCCAATCATCTACTTTGTTTTCTGCATAGATCCTGCAAAATTCTGCAGTTTCTACAGACATCCTGCCAAAATCAAGAAGCTATTACAGAGAGGCAATAAAGGATTATTCCTTGATAATATCCTTAACACATCCAGTATCTCTGTGGCCTGCGTGAACCCAGGAACCCTGAGCTGGCTGCACTATCACCTTTCTGTATGACTGCTGGCAACTAGCTAGCTGTAAAAACAGAAAACACGAGGTGTAAAACAGAACACTAGCTGTAAAAACAGAAAGAAGAAATTTTCCTCCTTCACGTGGGTACTACAGCACGTGAGGCCAGATGGTGCACTAAGTAGCACCATGTAAGTGTTTAGATCCCCCTGGAAACGCCTGGGCTGTGACTGCAGGTGGCAGCGCAGCAGGGGCAGAGCTGGGCGGGCAGCGGGTGCAGACCCCCTCGCACACAGCGTGGGGCCCTGCGGAAGTTTCGTGGTTCAGATTGTTTTGGATCTTTTCCCCTGATGAAAAGTATGGCCAGTGGCTGGAAGCCGGTCACCGCTGCCTGCGTCTCAGCAAAGCTGGAGAAGACTCAGCTCAGGTTGAGTTGACGAGTTGAAGAGCTTTGGCCAGAGGAGCAGCCATGCAAGGACAGAGGGATGTTGTCTCCTTCTGCTCAACCTTTCATTTGGACATGCTACTTTCAAGGGTTATTTTTATCCTGCCAAATAAGGTCTAGGCCAAACCCTGGCCTAAAGGCACCAAGGAGCCCACAGCGCTGGTTGGAGCACGTTGTCCTTGGAGAGGTGGGCAGAGCCTGCCAGCCCACGGGTTGGGAGATCTGACATCTCCCGCTCACATCCACAGGGTGCCCCTGAACTTTACAAGCAGGTAAACCCATCAGACAGGGCACATGAGCAAAGCAAGACAAAAAAAAGGCAACATAAATAGGGCAACGTGTTGCTAACTGCGGGCTTTCAGCCAGCCTACTACTTACGGGGTAACACAGACACTGGTCTGTGAAAGAAAACCCAGTCTCAACACCAAGACTGGTGGGGACCTATGAGAGTAACAATGAATAATGATAGCTAAATGTTTACAGCAGAGGAAAAGAAAACTCCTTAGCTTCTTTCACTTTGCTTTGCCATGTGGCAAGAAGAGAAAGGAAAACAGGGAAGAAAAAAAAAGAAGAAAAATCTGGTTTGGCTGCCAACAGAAGGACAAAACCTGTCTTCATGATATTACCTGCAAACTGTGTGTATTAAATTTGAAATATGAAGGTGCACCTTTGCTCTTTGACAGAGCGATTGCCTTTCCAAGCAAGGTGTCAGGACTGCATTGCCTCACACAGAGGCAGTCAGAGGCAATCAGTAGTCTTCAACTTGTTGATATTTATCCTCATTCTATAGTACCTGCGTGGCAAGGAGGAAAACACACGTCATCATTAACCAGTGATAGGGTGTGCAGCATGAAGCTGGAAGGGTGAGAAGTGAAGCTTGGCTGAAATCGGGTTGTCTTGAGTTGTGCCCTATAACACACCCAGAGAAGGTTCTTCCTCCCCGTTTCAGTCATTGCAGTTTATTTTAAACACATCAGGACATTTTTGGGAAAGATGGAGATTTCTAACAAGCAGTGTTGGCCAGACTCCAGATTTCTTCTATTCATCTAAAGCTATAACAGCACTGAACACATAGCTGTGAGTGTGAAAGGGATTTTCACCCCTGCATTTCTTTGTTTCTGCTCAATCCCCTTGTGCTTTTAGGCAGAATAATAGAAGTGCTGCACTAAGCAGGGTCAAGTAGGATATGCCAGTGAGAAATGTTAAAATGAGACTATAGGCTGCGATTATGGGCTCTAATGTGTGATGAATCCTTCTTAATCACATGATATGAACTAATGTCACCATTTATTATAAAACAACAAAGTGCCCAGCTACAGAAGGAATAGAATGGATGACAACTGCATTTTTAAATCTTTTGTTTAAGCAAGTACAGTGTGATCTTTTTAGACAACTAGGAAAAACTAAAGTTAAAATAAGTGCAAGTATTTCCAGCCTGTTTCAGTTACAGCCAGTATGTCTTTCCAAGGGTGAGGATTCAGTATTCTGTATGGCTCTCTTGTGCAGTCAGTATCCAGCATCATCTGGGAAGCTGAATTAACTTGGCTATTAATCTAAAAAAAAGAAATTACTTAGTGAATGCGAGATGTATTATTAAAAATGCACATTTTAAAAGTGTGACTCCAATTCCAATTATTTTTCTGTTCTTTTTTTTTCCAAGTTGTTCCTTAATTATTTTCTTAAGCAATAGACTTTGTTTATGCCAAAATGAGGAAGAATATCTCTTTATGGTCAATTTTGACATGTCTTTGAATCTCCATCCAATCTTTTAGTTAAATGCATTAAAAGATACTTCCAGTGTTCAGAACAATCAAAAAGTATTGCATCTGAAGGGAAAAATGTGATAGGACAGTATTGTTATCAGTCTGAAATCACAGTTTTAACCCTGTCACCAAATGTGGGGGCCAGTGTGCCTCGGGGTCTGCATTCCAGGGTGGCCTGTTGACCGTATTCTACCATGTATGACTTTCCGTCAGACTGGTGAAACGTTTTGGGGCCGGTAAGCTTAAAGCTACATATTAGCTAGCTGAATTAGTAATAAACTTGAATATGTGAGCAAATAGCTACTTGCCTGTAGGAGAGCATTGCACACTGACTAACAGGCAAACTAAGTTTTACAAATGTTAAAAATTCCCTGTGCCTATTCAGTAAAAAGCAGGAAACTACACTGTAGCCATTTTGCTAATGGGAAAATTCCCTGGCCATGGAATCCTTGCTTTACGTGCAATATTTTGCTGCTTTTGCCCCTGAAGCTGGGACATCCGAGCAGGCCCCTGCGTGGCCGGGACGTTAGAGCCTGGCTCTGTGCAAAGCGCTGCGGCCCCAGGGGAGGCCGCCGAGACGGCAGGGCTGGAGCTCAGGGCCTGTGAGCAGAGGCTGGAGGGAGGGGTGCTTCAGGGGCCCTTCACAGCAGCCCCGTGAAGGCCTCAGGGAGACCGTGCTCTTTCCAGCCATGCCTGTCAGCAAGACAAGGGTAAATCAGCATAAAGGGAATAAAAAGTAACGGGAGCCGCAGTTCGATCACAAAACCAGGGGCGTGCTCCCACGGAGCGGCCGCTCGATAGCCGGGATGGCCTCAAGGTCGGGAGCCTGTGGGGCTACCAGGGGCATGCTCCCTTCTGCCGTTCCCAAAGCCCTTCCCGCCTGCCCTGCGGGCGCCGCTGCCGCTCCTGCTCCCCGGCAGCCCGGTGCTACCGAGTGCTGGTCAGAGCCGAGTGTCACCGCCCGGTGTGTGACCTCCTGCACCAGCCGCAGACAACTTCCCATGGCCGACGTACCAGCGTGTTGGGACGTCATTGGTTTCACAATTTTGAAATACATTGATTTAGACCAAGACTTGCAAAAATCCACCTGACTCAGACTATAGAAAAGTTTTGCAGAACTTTTTATAAGAATTTATAAATCCTATCAGCTGGGAAATTTAAATTTGAAATAGATAAACAATGGCAATGTATCTTGCAAGAAACAGTGACACCAAATAACAGCTTCTTCCATTTTTAAATCCATGGATTTCTAAAAAAAGAACATATCACCATGATTATCCTTTCTTAGGGTAAGGACTAAGATAGGCCCTTTCTTGGGGATGGGAACATATTTTTGGTTTCTGACGAAAACTTTAGCTGAAATTGTTTGATTTTATTGCCCCAGGGTTGTTCTGATAGACGCTATGCACTTTGCAAGGTTGTGCTGCCTCTTAAGTCTCCCCAACATAAGATTTTTTTTTCTGAGACGAGACACTCTGTGAGTAACATAGCTAAATCCTAGTGTCCAGTCAAGTTCAAGACTGTGTTATTCTTGCTTGCTTACAAATGTGTTTTTTTTCCTAGGCTCAAAAATCACACACAAAAAACCCAAACAAACAAAAAAAAAACGCAGGAGAGAGAGAGGAGGGGGAAAAGCTCTAAATCTGCATTATTATTCTCTTTATATATTTATAAATCTCCCCTAATATATTTGTGAAGAATGTTTTTTACAGTTATTGCAGTCAAATTATATTTCAAATATATATTTGCAAAGTTTGCATCTTATTAACTTTCCTGTGTGCTAAAGTTCGCAAGCAAAAGCGTTATATCAGTTCTTCAGCCTACGTAGGAAATCTCTGAAAGCCGAGGCAAATACTGGCCACTGGAGACAAGGAGGTGCTGACATCCATGCTGAAGCTACTGGCCGCAACAGACAGGGACTTGGCTGTGTGTCAGAAAAATCATTTTCTGTAACCTTAGCTCCAATTAGGTGACTGTAGCCAGGAAATGAGACTCACACAACAGCTGTGGATGATTTACCTTTTTTTTTCCTACAGGGTTTTTCAGCAGAAATCCTTATTTGAACCCTTTTCTATCATTATTTAAGAATATCTGTCAGGAGTACAGAGCAATGTTCTCCTCTTCAGGGGCAAGAGGAAGCACTAAGGAAAGTGTAAAAGTGAAATGATGAGGAAGGCTGATGGTTGCTGCATCTGCAGCACCTCTGCTTGGTTTCTCTCTCCCTTCAGTGACAACAATGATGGGAGTTCAAAACGTGGACACTGAATCAGAATGATTTTCACACAGCAATGCGAGAAAGAAAGGGAAATGGAGGTCAACAAGAAAGGGCTGCTCCCGTGTGCTATCAGAAATCATGTCCACAGATTCCCACATCCTGGAGCTGTGTATTACTGAATTAAATAATATTGGAATACTAGAACATTGTAACCAATAACTGATCAACATAGAAATTTTTAATGCTTTAAGAGAGGAAAGTTAGAAAGAAAAAAAATAAAGGAACCAACAGGAATAACAGCCTAGGAAAAGCATGATGGAAAAAAATAGGTTGGGGCTGCAGCACGACTTTAGAAGAATCAATTGGCAGCAGCAGCAGAAACCCCTGGGGCCAGAGCCTGGCTGGTTTAATAGGTGCTGTCACCCACCTGCAATGACACACAGTGGCCTTGGGGGAAGAGCTCTCTGCCATGCAGGTAACTTCATAAGCATGTCCCGTGTCCATGAAATGATCGTGGGCTCCACACCCACCCTCTTCTCTCCTTTAGGGTGTGATTTTATGTTTAAACATGTAGAAAGGTGAGGAAAACCTTAAAGGCTTTTGTACCAAACCCATAAAATCTAGAGTAATTTCCCATTTTAATTATTATTCACCAGTATCTTCCAGGCCAGCTATTCAACATGTGAGTACTGGGGCAGTATTCATGATAGGGTGCCTTCCTTCACTGTTATATCCCATTTGGGAACTTGCCACAAGAGAGTGTCCTTACTAACAATTAAAGGTCAAACTTTTAAGCCCTGGAGATTTCAAATACACCCTTTTCCTGCATATATTTTATGACATGAGAATCAAGCCCAGGAACACACACATTTTATGATGTTGGACCATTTTGCACTAAATGAATGCTGCCTGAAATTATCTAACTGTTGGAGATTATATTACATATATATTATATATATTTACATATATTTTATATATATAATATATATAAAAATGTGTGTGTATAAATGTTTATGTATATAAAAAGATAATCTCCAACAATATATATGTATACAAATGCAAATCTCCAACAGTATGTATGTATACAAATGTAAAATCCATCAAATTAAATACAAACCAAAATACTAATGAATAAACTATTTTCTCTGGTTTTTATATTCCTGGCTAATCAAAATCAGTGGCGTCAACAATCCAAGCTCTCAGGGGATGGGATAGTAAAACTGCCAAAGCTACAGAGCTGATTAAACTAAAAAAAATTTGGGCATGGTTAAGGATAAGGCTCCTTATAGGCTCCTGGGTAAGGTCTATTCAGCAGACGATGGTAGTGTTTATCCTTAAGGAAATGGGTTCAGGCTGCCAGGGCAGCCTGAGCTCATTGCTCTAATGACTTTGTCTGTCTTGCTTCTACCAAATTTAGACATTTATTTTATGGCCTGCATGACAGCAATGTAATAAAAATGCAATGTAAAGTAAATGCAATAACATTAAATGAGATTAAGGTATGTAAATGATGAGACACTACAACAACATATAGGCTGTTATATCAGCATCCTATTTTTATCTCATTGGGATCATTTTTTCTCATTTTCTCAAAACAAAACTGAAAGTAACAGCTTATATTCTGGGCAGTATCTGGAATGTAACTTCTAAACATGCCACCCAACTTGTCACTGGTTCTGCCTTTGCATCTCTCAGTATCTCCTTTTTGTTCTGGCATGTTTCCTTTAACCTGTAGCTGCAGCACACCGAATGTCCTATCTGTGCAGCATCCACAGCGAGTTTACTTTGGCAGAAATCATCTCTGACCCTCTCTGTATGGCACAGAATTAAGATATTCTGCCATGTGACGCCAACTCCAAACTAGTTTCCTAACAAGATGATGGAAATATTTCAGCTCTGTCTTTGTATTAACCATATTACCTCCATTTTTCTGTAAAAGCTGAAATGTCCATGTGAAACTGCAGTTTGATAGCAGCCGAAGTCCTCTTCTTTGACAGATCAGGGGTTCCCTACACCCGTTTCCTGGGGGTTTTCCACTGGGATCTCAAGTGCCAGCTTAGCAGAGGAGCAAGAGGGAAGCACTGGGCGTCAGTGCAATTTTGGTGCTTGACCTCATTGCTAGCACTGTTAGCAAGTTGCCTGTTGTGTTGGGGGCTTTTGGTGTGTAAACCAAAGAGGCCCAGGAGGAAAGCGGCAGCTGCTGGGCACCATTCCCATCTCTGCAGACGGGATGGAGTCGAGTCCACAGCCTCGAGGCTTCCTGCAGTGCTGCCAGTCCTGATGTCAGCCTGCTCAAGGGCTGGTTCACGTCCAAGCCCACTGCAGAGCACATGCTCTCCAGTTTCTGAGCTCTGAAAATGAACTGCCACCTAGAATTGCCTTCCAAACCCAATGGTGGCTGCAAATGTGTCTGCTCAAAGTTCTGGACAAAGATAACGGGAGCTAAAGGAAACCCCAGCAATGCAGGAACAGTAAAATAGTGTTATAAAAACAGTTGTTTTGTTATTAGCAGAGTGCAGCAGAATCCCCAGTGACACATTGGAAGTGAACACTCTCAGCAAGTGGCCTCCTCAAGCAAGACCACGAGGTTCTCCTGCCTCTGTTGGTTGTCCCAGACTCATAAAGACTTTGCACTTGGCTTTAGCCACAGGCACAGTGCTCGGCCACATGCTTTCAAAAACAGAATCTCACAGATTAGACGATCCAGCAAAGCATAATGGTTCAAACCTGGGATGTTTATCATCGTAATGTTGTGCATGGAAAGACAGTTAACATGGGCTAATGTCTCGTGATGGACAGAACGAGCCTGGAGATGTACAGTGTCTGCCTTGCTCAGATTGCTGCCCGAGTGGCAGTTTGTATTTCCCTGTCAATCTGTTCTCAGTGCTAATTAGTGAAGCTATGGAATAAAGCAAGGATTTCTAGAGCAATAATAAAAAGTGCAGTAATATATGGAAGAGGTGTTATGATTAGAAATAGTTCATTTTTTCTTCATAGGTTGTTTTATGCGGGCTCAAAATTTGCCTAGTCCACACAGTCTCCTGAATCATACTTGCTGAATTTAGCTATTATAGTATATTTGCTTCAAGGCAAAAGCTTTTGTAATTTTCCTTTAAAAAAGCACTCTCTTTCCAGTGGCTGACATTATCTCTACACACCATAAAGATTTTCATCTGCAGATGTCAAAGCACTTCATAAAGCACATGAATGTCACTGCTTCCGTTTTACAGATGGGAAAAGAGATATTGGGCCACTGCCACAGTGGCCCAATGGACATATTGGGACACAAGACTTTCAGAAGGTTAGTGCAAACGCATTGCCAGCAGAAGTGAGGTTTCATGGCTGTTGGATTAATGCCGAGCACAAAATGAATGCATTGAAACTCTGAGGATTGTTTTGAAGAAGACTCAGTGCAAATTAAGCTACCTCACTTATGTCCTAAGAAATGCAGTGAGCACCAAAGTTCCCCCTGCCATGGCAGGAGGTCTTTTCAGAAAAGGTTCCTCTGGCCAAAGAGCACTGCCTCAGAAATGCCAGGCTGGCACAGGCAGATATTTTACCATGCCTAACCTCTCAGACATTAATTCAGAGATAGAAAAAGTCAGTCAAGCCAACTGATCGGGTGGATTTGTAAAACTCAGAATGTGCTTTCCTGCCCTGGTGTCCCGCACTTTGCAGTTCTTGCTGGCTGAGGCTGCAGGAGGAAGAGCCGTGAGGCTGATCATGCTTCCAGGGCCCACTGCACCGTGTCATCCATGCCTGTCTCTGAGTGGCGCAGTGATAACACGGCGTTGTATACAGAAGGGAAAGGAGTTGCTTGGTAACTACATTTTAACCTTAACCTTTTAGCTCTCAGGGTATCTATATGCAGTTCATACTTGCGGATCATCAGTGAAAGAAGGCTTTGACATCAATAGGCGGAATTTTATCTTAGATCCATAAATTTTTATTTTACGTGAAAAAAAAAAAAAAAAGAAATATTAACCTAAAAACCAGAGCTCCAAGAATCAGCTGAGCCACTACTGGCCCAAAGCCTAGCCAGCTGGCCAAGATTACAGCAATGATACACGGCAGAGGGCTGCAATGTTGGAGAACGTTCCTGGTGAGAAGCCTAGCGCAGATTCCCTACAGCAAGTTATTGTTCTTGGCCAATAGTTGGAAATAGTTAAACCCAAGCAAGTTCCCTTTGCATATCACAAATGACCGACCATTTGTTATTCTCCTAGTGCAAAATATGTGCAACTTTGTCATGGACTTATTCTAAAAACGAGCTGTTTTTCATCTGGCAGTATGATCCCAACTGCTCCATTTCACCACTGGTTATTCTGGTGGGGAGGCTGAAGGTAGAAAGACTGATGATGCAGTTAGGCAAATATATGGCCAGGAGCACAGTTGTACAGGACCTCAGTGTGCCTGGGCTCGCATCACAGGCAGAGAGACATCCAGAAGTGAGGGGATTCCAGTGTGTGGGGACACGTCAACACTGTTTGCTGCAGCAGAGGGGAGAGATGCTGGTGGGAACATTACATTAAATAACTTGGGAAATGGAACCAGAATAAGAGAGTCAAATCAAGAACTCATTGCTTGATGGAATAGTTGATTTAAGTAAAAGAAAAAATCTGAACAACAAAGAAAGCAGAATCACTGAGGACCCTCTCAGTGCCATGGCTGGGTGATACTAGACACCCAGTTGGGAGAATCCTTTCACTTTTACAAGTGGAGCTCTCTCTCTCTCTCTGCTCTTCGAAGTTGTCTCAGAATCAGACAAGCTTCCGTTGTCTGGATCTCTTTATGAGGTAAGTCTCTCAGATATTTAATTTGCATGAGCCTGCTTCATTTTTCATGACCTACTTCGCAAAGTGGGAGCCAAGTACTTTTCAAGTTTGGATCTTTTAAACTTGTTATCTTTTAAGTTGTGTTTTGAATTTGTCTCAAGAAATCAGAAATGAAACTCTGCTTAAAATTAGGCTGAAAATGCAAAGAAGAGTTAAGCTAAATCAATATGTAGACATGTTCTCATGGGGGCTGGTTTTAGAAAAAGACTGAGAAGCACTTGGTTGTAGCTGAAATTATTCTCAGTTTCATAAGTAACTCTCATTTAGGGGTTGATGAACAGACACATGAGTAGAGATTTCTAGAGGCTTTACGTAGTTCATCAGCACAAATTAACATTGATTTTTACCAGAACCCGCACTCTCCTGAAAATTACTTACTGGACCTTCACATTGCCTAATTATAGGTATCCCATGTAGCCAGTGGGAAAAAAAATATGTGACCTTTGTTAAATGTCAGATGTCACTAGTCTACTCTACTGAGTAATCTCCTGAAACCTGCACTGCATTTTGAATAGCTGTATAGTCATGATGTACAGTCACTAGCACCTGCCATAGGTAATGATATCTCCAAAGGGCTTTCAGAAGTGTAGGTACATCCTACTATAGCCTCCAAGGTCGTGAGGAGACTGCCTCTGGATACTTGGATAGTTTGCTTCAGCAAGGTGACCAGCATGGTCAATCCATTCCATGAGCTGCCTGACAGTGTCTGGAGAGATGCCAGAGGAGGTGGATTGACCGGCACCAGATTGGCTCAGTAAGGAATGTGAGGTGGCTGGGAAGCTAAGCCCAACACTCGAGCAAACTTTGAGGGAAGGGGTAGCACCAATGCTACAGGATAGCACAGCGCATCAGTTCTAAGGCAGCACCACCCCACACACAACTTCTATGAGAAATTGTAATAGTCATTGGATTATACAGTATAAATAAAGGCCAGTTGTAAGTTATATCGAGAAACTTACATAGAAAATGAAACCCAGATTATGACACCATGAGTGACCAGGAAGATGGTGGTAATTAGTCACAGTAGTTAAAAGTGATTGAGGGTAAAGATTATGGATTGTCTTTTGCTATGTTGAGTTGGAACAGATGCTCATCTTTTAAAAGGTGCATTAAACGAGCTGATGTTTTAGCTTGGGGATTCCAGACTCTATCTGGAAATGTGTGACAGCCGCATAGAGATGGTAGTTAAGTTTGTAAGAAGTTCTCCCCCAAAAATCCAAGTTTTATAGAGACAGAACTGGGACGTTAAGAAACAGTTAACTTCTTTCCTGTGAGAGTGACAGAGCCCTGGCACAGGCTGCCCAGAGAGCTTTTGGAGTCTCCTTCTCTGGAGATCTTCCAAACCTGCCTGGATGCCACCCTGTGCCCCGTGCTCTGGGTGTCCCTGCTGGAGCAGGGGGTTGGACTGGATGATCTCTAGAGGTCCCTGCCAACCTCAGCCCTCCTGGGATTCTGTGAGAAGCCAAAAGGCTCATGTAAATATGAGTTGATTAGGGGGGAAGGCTGAGAAGTTACAAAGAACGGCATATAGAAATGTCATTACTGGCTGCAACAGTTTTAGAGATGCAATGAGTGTTCCAGAGGCAGCAGGAGAAGACATCACAGCAGTGAGCATGAGCATCTTTGGAAGAAAAGAAAGGACAGAAATAGGGCCATGGCTGTGGTGGTTGTCACCATAAGAAGAGGAGGACGGGGATGTGAGCTCAGATCCCCACTGCCTGAGCGAGGGGAGAAGAGCAGGAGATCAGGGAGGAACTGTAAAGGGAGGAGATAACAGAGCCTGTGTGAGCAGGAAAGGGAAGTGAAGGAAGCACAGAGGGAGTGTGCAACAACAGACAAGGGGAATAATTTAGCTAAGGCTTCTAAAGAAATCTGGTGCATGTGATATTTTCAGCAATCCTCAGGCAGCAGGAGACTAACCTCTGCAGCTGGAAGGACTGAGTAGGGTAGTGATGCCCCAGAGGTGATCTTCAGATTGCTCCACAAGGAACTTCAGCCAGATTCTCAGTCTAAGTCCAGTCCTGATTGCTCCTCCATGCTCTCCCTTTTTTTTTTTTTTTTTTTTGACCTCTTAACATATGACAAGTTTAAAGGCCATTGGCACTATAGCAATTAATACTGCCATTAAAAAAGTACTTGTGCAGATACAAAAATGAGAAGCAGCTGTACAGTGTGTGGTCTGGTTAAATTTAGAATTGATGAGTTTATAAGCCAAGAATAAGAAATAAGCTCTCTTTTTCCAAATATTACATTTAATAATGAATTCTTAAGCACTTGTGTATATTCCACATCTATATCATCATAGCTCCCAGAATCCTTGCTCCAGTTATTGCCTACAAACTCCCAAGCTGGCAGACGTGGTAACTTGTACCAATCCACTGGAAGGTAGTCTGGGCCTCTGGAAGGGGGTCCTACCAACAAATATTATACTCCTTTGCTGAGGAGGGTTTTCTTTCACAGTGCTTAGCATTCAAATATCACCTATTTGTGCTTCACCTCAAGTCCCCAAAACAACTTGACAGTTCCATGTATGAGAGTTCAGCTAATCATGACCTCAGTAACTTCAATATCTGAACTTCCCAGGACTGATGAGCAGCTAGAGTTCTCCTGCCTGGATTTCTTAGAGGTATTCTACCTAATTATGGAAATTATAGTCACTAAGAGAAGTCCCCAAACTTTTGGTTGTACTATCTTAGACCCTGCCAGCATCATCATTTCCATTAAAGATGCTGTTCCCAAAGTACCAATGCTCTTCAGTAACCCCCATCCACCACCCAGCCAAGCTCCAAATGAGCGGGAAGAACATTGCTGAGTGCTCCCAAGAATCATCTGCATTTCAGTTCCTGCCTGAACTCTAGGTTGTCATGACAGACACACAGGAGAGAGAGCACCAACAGGAGACATGCCAAATGTTGCAGTTCACTTCTAGATTCATGTCTGTTCAGTGGGGCCATTCAACCTCAGCACAACTCAGGTCACCCGACATTGCACTGACAGGACTTGCCCAGTTGCGTGGACACTTCAGCTGAAGCGCAGACACCTTGGCTAGAGCTCTAGTGACAAAACCAGTCTCACAAGTAGTAGCTTTGTAGACTGAGGGAGAATAAACTTCCCTACTCTCAGTTAAGTCCTCTATTCTGTAAAGAAATTGAAAGTTACCGTGATCTGTTTAGTTATTGATAAAGCAACTTCCTGCAGGAAACCCTATAAATATTCACAGAGATAAGTGTACCCTTTTACTCCCAGGGTGAAAAAGTAGCTAATGAGAAAATCACAGGTGCCCTGCTGATGCCGTCTTCCTCTCCCTGCTGTCACAAACCCATGAGACCAACACCAAAATTGCCATGGCAGAATCTGGCCTTGCATCATCATAGCCAGTAGCTGACTAGGTGACAACTGGGCATTTGCCGACTGGGTACAGGACATTTGGTAGGCAATGAAGGAAAACAGACAGTGTAGGAAAACAGATAATGTAGAAGAGTTTCCTCCAAGGGCAAAAGTTCTTGATAGAAACAGCCCAGTTTGGTTCAAACTTGGCCCTGGCCATGATGCTAAAGATCTGTAACCACCAACAGCATCTCACACAAGTATATTTCTTACTTTTTTTTTTCCAAAATATTTTTAAGGCTTTTAGTTCACTCTCTTCTGGATTCAGTTGTTTTTGATCTCTTCTTGGTCATTAAACACTGAAATTTTTTAAAGGCCTCTTCGAATTTGCCTCTGAATCAGAAATCTCACTCCTGCATATGTCTCAAAATGCTTGCCATGACACTGTAGCGATCCTGGGAATGATCATCTTAAACAAGAAGCTGAGGACAACTTGCTTGATTTTGTTCAGCACCAGTGGGACAACACCTGGCATAGTGTGTCCAGTTCCATGTCCTTCGGTTCGCTAGGAATGTGGAAGAAGTGGAGGGGCTCCCGCAGAAGGCAGTGAGGTTGGCTGGGAGCCTAGAGCACAGGAAGCCCAAAGAGTTGTTGTGAGAATTTTTTAGTTCAGTTAAAGGAACCTAAGGAACAGCCTACAACTACTTGGAAAGGACAATGGAGCCCTACTATTCTTGGCAAATGGAGCAAAAAGTGGCAACACACCTGTGGTTGTGTCTTGAGAGGTTCAGAGTGGACTTCAAGAAAAGCATACAGAGTAGTGCGGCATGGAAACAGGTTACCTGGAGCTTGTGAGATCTCTGTCCATGGATGTACTCACGGTGTGACCAGAGTCGTGACTGAGTTGAGACAATGTTGGGAATAGTCCCACTTTGAGTGGGAGGTTGGATCAAGAGCTCCCTTTCAACCAGCTTTTCTATGATTCTATGATAGATTTAACCTTCTCTCCTTACATAGGGGTTTGTGCAGTTCTATTAAATAGTAATTTCTTAAAACATGCAGTTCATGTGTTTCTCTAGTGGAATTTGAATAAACAATACTCCTCAACTGCAATTCCTACGGACTGAGTAACCAAAAGGGTGTTTTAGCCATGGCTGGTATCATTTATAAGTGAAATTTATACAGAAAACAATGATGAAAAAAGATAAAAAAATAATATGACTACCTTATCTAAAGCTGATTCATGTATTCTCGGTCAGATTTACTCTTTTCATACTCCCATTGCTTTTACTACTTTTGAGGACTCTCCTATGAGAAGACCCTTCCAGAATTAAAGAAGTAACTTAGTTAAAAAGCTAACTCCAGCATTTCAGAATTGGTGAAACATCTACCAAGTATTTCTCTATACTTGGTAAAAAAAATATTTCAAGGTATACAAATGAGTTAATGCATACATATCCTAGAATAAAAACTTGTCTGACAGCTATAATGTCATTTGTGGTTAGAGGGAGCATTTCTGCTGTCACTAAAATACCACAGATGTAGCCAATTGAACAAAAATGCTACTGTCTAAACAAACTCTACAAACAATGGCTAGTTCCTAGCTTCAGAGGTTCAGCAGACCAGCTATGTTCCAGACAATGCTGAGTTTGTTTAAATTGTAATACATTTAGTTGTGCATGCTTATATATGAGTTATTGTAAAGTTGCCTCGGGCTAAATTAATTCCTGCTGCAACACTACTGAAATGGAAGAGATTAATTTGGCCCATTATGTACTGAAGTTGCAAATCTTTCTTTAAAAAAGACCTATTCATTCTACAATTGATCTTGTTCACTACAGTCATTTAAACACAAAGAAAGTCTTACCTGTGTTACACCAGTGAAATGGAGTTATACTGGATTTACATTGATGCAACTGAGAGAATTCTTTTAGCCAAAACCAGAGACAGCTTCTCAAATTATGTGCAGATCATTGCGCTTCTCCTATACACCACAAAACTCACCATGCACATTTCAGTGTCATGCATGACTTGCTATAGCAGCTGTAGGGAAAAGGAATTCAGAGTCACACACACAAAACTTTGTTAAAAAGTTAGGTCACAGCTTTAGCTCTAACAGATTTTAACACCTAAGCAAATATGTTTAAGCTCCTCCATTATGCAGGGGTGACAAGCAGTCTATACTGTCTCTTCACTCTGCAGCAATGGGATTACTGTCCCGCCTGGGTCATCTACAGAGATGGTGCCTCTGCCCTTTGGTTATAAAAAAGGCAAATTAAAAAAGTTTTAAACTCAAGGATGAGGAATGAGATCCAAAATAACAAGCAGGTGTCTAAAATGCAACTGGAACATGAATTTTGGTGCCTGAACGAAAGAGTGCAGAAATCACCTCATCATCAAAACCTCCACCTTATTTGGCTTGACCCTACATGCTATATTATACCTTACAACCCCCCTTTACATATTGCAAAATAACTTAAAGATAATTTAAACTAACAGACTCCTAGCAGACAACTAGAAAAAATGTAACTATATGACTATATAATTCTGCCTTTCTTCTTCTTCCACCTCTCAAAATAAAGAAGGTACTTTACCCACCTAGATCCAAACAGAACTAGTTTACTTACCCAAACTATCATCAGTTTCTAACTTCTGCATTTTGGGTGGCATTTACTTAGCAAAGCCCACTGCACCAGCCATGCAAAGTGAAAGGGGAGCTGCTCTGTGCGGCTGGATAAGCTACTTGTAATCATCCCTTAGTCTCTGCTCAGAAGACCACAACATTTCTTAAAAACCGAAATCTTCAGAAAGCCTAATATTGCCAAATCAGGAAGTAAAAACATAAAGTTGCTGGCAATTACTTGATCCATCTCTTTAGTTTTCATTTAATTTAGGAGTATAAAAATAAAAGCCATATGTAAGCTATAAGCTTTTATTTCTGCTCACTGACTTTGGTGGATCTTTTGTAAACACTAGAAAAATCTGTCCCGCGCAAAAATGTTTTGCTTTTCTTCAGAACTTGAATTTGTTTGAGAGTTTGACTTTAAGTTTTTGGGAATGTCCTCTAGATAGTACGGGAATAGTTCAAAATGCCACACCAGCCGAATCCAAGGGCACTCCGCAAATGCCGAGGCTCGCACTCAAAAATGGGGTGCGTGAAAGTGCAGCTCGTGAAGATCCTCCTCTTGGCAGCAAAAATAGTCCCAATGGACCCGATACTGTGGCTGCTGACACAAAAATACACAGATCAACTACTGGGAGAGAAAGAAGGGGAGATAGCTACCATAAAGGGCAACATTTTATTGTATGTACTGCTAATTTCTTCTTTAAAATGGAGGGCTGGAGAGCTGCAATACATCCCTCCCCTTCCCCTTCCCACTGCTGTCATGAGCTGACATTCCTTCACGCTATCCTGTTGTCTCTACATCAGTGTCCCTGCCCGTGCAGCCCGAGCACTCCCCAGGGCTGTGTCTTACAGGAGCAGAGTCCTTCACTGCCCCATTGCCCTGAAGTTTTTGACTTGGAAGTAATGAAATAATAGGAAGAAAGGATTTTTTACATGAATATTCCTGTTTAGAAAGGGTGAAGAAATGTATAACTGGTTTCTCACTAACATGGGTTGGACACAGTTACTTAATCAGATTTTTCTGAAGAACAATCTCCAAAATTTCTGTGGCAAATAAAGACACATTTTTCAAGCATGTATTAAAATTACACTTAAACAACATACCCTTAAATACACTTAGAGCACCAGATTTCAATGCAAGTCACCACTAATTTATCATAGCACTTAAATCCATTCTCTGCTTTGTTGGACTGAAATGAAAGATTTAGTATGTTTGACAAAGTGATTTTCACTCAGCTTAGAGATTCAGCTTAGAGATTCTTACTCTGAAAAACCTAACTTAAGGTGAACTGAATGGATTTCATACAGGATTTCTTACTTTCTATGCTCATATAAGTGCTGTGTATGAAAGCAAGTTTTACAAAACCTCCACACTAAGTGCAACTCCTCCACAAGAGTCACTTTGTTTTGCCCATGTGGCTCCTTTTAAAATATTATGCTTTTTGGACACGTGGACGTGGCCTCTTCATCAGACTAGATGATATAGAGACTTACTTGCTGTCAGTGCATTGTGCATTTTCAGGACAAAATTATTTTACATTTCTGTGGGCTAAACTGTGTGCTCTGCCTACATAGGGCAACCCAGTGAATTTCAGACATAGTGAGAACTCTGCAGGCTGCATTTTCCCTGTGCTAAACACCATTGTGCGCTTATAGGCATCAGTGTCATTAGTCTTACCATGGATATTATCATCATTATCCATACAGATAATGGTTAATAGCCTGGGTAAGTCAAAGAGAGTTAGCACTGGGAGAGAAGATGGGAATAGCTATTAACCACATACCGTGCGATGAACTCAGGTGTGCCAAAGCAAGAAGGAAGGATGAAACCTGTGCTCTTCAGAGGGCAAACCCTGCACTGGCTGCCAGGGGGGCAGCACTCACCCCTGCCCTTGCTAGTGAGGTCTCAGCCACCACCGTCTTTCGGACTGTGAATTTGCACTGAAGCCACTGAGCATTCAGCATGGAAACAGGTCTCAGTAGCCAGGTTCCAACAGATGCAATTCAGATGCAATTTTGGTATGAAAAAAGGAAGCAGAAGAGTAGGTCGAAAAAGGGAGAGCGCTAACTGAGCTTAGTCAGCTGTTCTGCCGTTCTAGTATCTCTAAAGATCTCCACGTCCATGAACATTTAATCTAAGAGAGACAATACTGTGGTACAAAAAGTTTATTTAGTCACGATTCTGTAAACACTTGAGGTAAATTAACACATCAACTGGTTCTTACAGAATTTAATACACAAGGCACTTCTTTTAAGACAGCATATTAACTGGCTGCTGCTTTTACTGTTATTACAAGTCCCTGATGGCCCAGAAAACTTGCTGTTTTTGTTGTGAGATTCTGTCATGTAGAAGACAAACAACTGGAGGCAAGAAGAAAACTCTGCGTAAGCCTTTTTATGCTATACAACCTTTTAATGGAGAGAAACTGTGTCAATGGGAATAGGAACATATTCCACATCTTGAAGCATGTTCCCGTTTCTTGCACAGCTTTAAGTGACTGAAACTTCTAGAATTTCATTGGCATTTTAATACAAACTTAAAACACAAATCTGCAATTTCTTTTTTACATCAGTATTTTTTGCTTATGCAAACAGTCCCATTACCTTTAATGGTCTGTTTGCAAGAGTAAAAATTACCTGCATGAAATTGTATTTGCCGGCTCAGAACTATATTTTTGTCTGGAAAACAAAACATTTGCCTTCTGTAAAATCTTTTGTAGTGTAACAGTGCAATGTTTCTCCACAAATATTTTGTTTGGAATTTTAAACTAGGTTGCCAGTTTATCACTTAAAAGACATCCATCACACCTAATTTTTGTCACTGAACTTCCAAACACACAAAAGGCCTATAAATAATAATAAGCCCTACATTTATTTGATAATGATCAAGTTCATGATGAAAAGTTTCTTTTTCCATCATGTGCCCTCTATATATCCAGTTCCCATGTTTTAAATACATAGAGAACACTGATATTATAAATGAGTAAGCAGATTTTATTTTCTTTAATGGTACTGCCCTATGCCTGAAGAGTTCCTGTGTTAGTAAGAAGTTTAACACATTGGTTTAACATATTGGCAGAGTCATTCTTTTAATTTTTATACAAATGGTAACTTGAAAGACAGTTCATTTCATCCAAATGTTCAATCTGAAATCAAAAACCGAACGTAAACTTCAGAAAATCAAAATACAAGAGCAAACTTTTCACAAGAAGAAAAGAAACAGTAAATAAAAAAATGGGGAGAAAAAAGCCCAGTCTGTCCAAACCCAACATGTTAGTGCCTATATTCTTTAAAAATAAAAATAAAAGGACTGGGGGCTCAACGCTCTGCTTGTGCAGACTATTGTCACTATGCAAACTTGGTGTAATCCAACTATTTGCAGGAGCTCAGGAGGTGGCCTAAGTACTGATTTGATTTTTAAGGCTTGCCTCAGTTATTTTACCAACTCTACATTTGGGTATTTATACCAGAAAATAATCTCAAGACCTGCAATATGTCGGACATCCAATTAGGTCCAAGTGCCTTTCTGAAGAAGAAATATACTGAGCCAAATCAGTGTTTGGTACCAATTCCCCTTTGCATCCCAAATGGCTTCCAAAAACACCAGAGCAGACATTTTGCCTGCATTTTCAGGACGTTCTACTTATTTTGAACAATTTATGTTTTTTCGGTGGCAGAATAGACTAACAAATTCAAAGAGCACTTCATTTTTTCTCTATGAAATGCATGAGTTTGATTTTCACAGACAAAATATTCCATTTTAATAAAGGGAAGGTTCCAGCAGGCTGTTTTCATTTAATCAAAATACAAAGGGAAGAACTGTGAGGTTGCAAATTGTCTGTACTTCATTTGCTTTTGTATTAACTGACAGCTGAACTAATGAAAAAAGCCCAGTGATAGCAAACAGATTAACTATGCCCATGGCCAAGAAATGTGCTACTACACATGTATTTTTACTACATCCTTGTAAAACTATTGTGAAAAGAAGTACTGGTGAATCAGTGAGTTGGAAATTAAGTTTCTGATTGGAAGGGACCTCTGCAGGCTATCTAGTCCTCCTCTTGCTTGAAGCAGGGTCAAAAATATGTGTCATACTGTAGACCTGGTATGCTGTACAAAAAGGTTTTGTTTTTATTCTTTTCTTCTCCGTACCTCATCATTTTTTTAACCTCAGCTTAAGACAGAAAACAATTTTCCCACAATCCACCTATTCAAAGAGCAAAAATGAGTATTTATTTCAGTTTACTTAATATCATCAGGGATGATTCAGTTCTGATTTCCAGTTCTGCAATAACTCCTCTACCACCTTCAAGTTAGGTGCATGTACAAGGTTGTTCAAAATAGGACTTGAACAGCCAGAGGATCAGGTCAAGTCAAAGGATCAATTCCTTTCAATTCTCTCTTTCAGATCAACATGAAAAAGTAAATTATTTGGAAACTAACAGATATATTTGCTATCAAATTCTGTTCTACCATGCCAAGTATTTACTAATTGTCTTTTTTTTTTTTTAAGAACTGTTGAAAATCATGAGCTAATCTGTTTTTCACTGTAAATAGAAGGCAGATCTTTAATAACTGAAATGTATGACATGGGATATACCAGCTATTACCAGCACACTGAACCACAGTTAATAATTTCTATCTGTATCTGTAGAAATTTCTATCTGTATACTTAGTAATTTCTACCTGCATATTCTGCAATTTCAATTTCTATATTTCTTGCTTGGGAACACTGTATAATGTATATAATATATTTATATATTATACACATTATATATATAATATATATTATATTATATTAAAATACATATAATATAATATATTTTTATTGAGTGGAAAATGAAATAACTGGACTTTATCATAATCTCTCCACTAGTTCTGAATTGAGACCTATAATCCCATTGTAACAGTGTAGATCAGGCCAAACTCTGAGTTTGATTCTAATGCTCTTCTCATAGATTGTTGATTTCAGTGACAATTTCAGGAGTAAAGATTAATTAAAAATCTCAAAATCTGCCACATCAAGATTTTTTTTCAACCAATCTGAACTCAGACATGATGCAGCAACCAAAGGGAGTTTTAAGCACTAAAGGAGAGTTAGACTGAGTCATTAACTCGGATTTACATAAAAAAAAAAAGCATTATTGGGCTCCAAATGAAAATGCAGGTAAGCAAGAATCATGTTGCATGCTGTATGGTAGAATTTAAGGAAGCCGAACTTAAAGCACAGCTTATGAGTTGTATCTTTGCCTGTTCTTACAGCTAGCAAGTCAGACTAGTATTCATCTGATGGGGAGGCTGCTCTGGCAGAATTGTCTTCGGGCTTGCAGTAGAGTTAATTTCTCTCCCCATCCCTAGATAAGAGAGATGAAGGGCCTTTTACAGCTTTCCAGTAGTGACTTTGTCTGAAAATGCCACATATTCCACAAAAAAAAAAAAAAAAATCCTGAACTCTCTGCAGGACTAACCACACGTGTGAATTTGAAAAAGGCAGACTAGGGATCAGCTGATCCCAACAAGTTAAATCTTCCTCCAATGTTACTTCTGTGTACACCATGGGTGCAGTCCTGCAGGGCACACTTTGTAGAGGTTGTGCTAAGGGAGGACTGCAAGATTTGGAATCGCAGAACATGAGGTCTGTTCTGTTCTCAGGACTCAGTACAAGAAAAGCACGTATTCCAGGTGGTCTTATTAATATATATACACTCCAGGGAGACTTTGACTTCATTCTTCAGAAGCATAAGGGAAAGGTAAATCTAGCCAATGAATTTTGATGCTAAAATACATAGACGCATATTGGATTATTTCAGCAATGTAATTGCTTAGCATTTACCAAAACTTACACAATTGCTTCTCTAATTGCTAGCAAATTGAAAAAAAAATGGAGGACTAAACTCTGCCTTTTTTACATCTAGACAAGTTCATCAACTTTAATCTAAGCAGTTCTGCACAGTTGTATGGATAGACTAAAAAGCAGAATTTAGCTTTTAATTTCCTTGCAGAAATGTTTTTATGGCTTATAACATAGAAAACTCATGAAAGTTTGCCTGAAGCTGTACAACTAATAGCAGTTCTCTTTATTGTAGTATTGTACATTAACTTTTAATGTAGTGTCTGTCCCCAAGATTAGTGGCAGTAGAAGTACTTCTCACCTGGTTCACACAAGCAGGACAAAAAAGTCGTGGGACAACAGGCTTAGGGGTTGCAGAACAGTGCCTCTGATACAAAAAAAAAACCTTATGTCTATTTAAAAAGTAGCAAAAATAAATGTTTAGTCTTGAGTAGTGAGAATGTGTTTCAATTGCTGGAAAAAAAAAAAAAACACGTTCTGGAAAACATTTAACAGCAGAGCTAACCGGCAATTGTAGCTATGCAACAAGGTGACTCTGCTTTGCCTGAGTAAGGACTGCACTGCCAGGTCAACTCCCTGGAACATGCAATGGGCTATTCCAGTGTGTTTAACTGCTCTTCCCCAATTATCATACTTCAGATTTATAGCGGCAATAGGAGTGACTCTGAGCATCAGTTCAACTGTATTGTGCTTAGAACAGAAGTTGGGCCTAATCCTGCATTCTTTCTGCACCCAAAACTCTCTCCAGCCTTATCAGGCTTTTGAAATTCTTACTATGTTCTGTGAGAGTGTTTGTTAAAAAGGAATAAAGGATTGAGGCACTTGTAAGGAAAGCTGCACCTTAGAAAAAAATACCCAGCAGTTTCCTCCACTCATTTTTAAGGGAAATGCAAAACTTCTCCAGAGCAAGCTTTTTATGCATCTATCTAGGGCCCCAAACATACATTCCTTGTAGCACCCAAAACTCCCATCTGAATTTTAATTTTCCTTGAATAGGGCCTACATGATTCAGTCCAAATCCTGTACTTTGTGAAACTGAATGAAAATTCTGCACATGCACTGACTTCAGTGGGACCAAGATAGAACCTTCCTCCACTACCATGTTGCCCTGATATTTTAGTCACTTTTTTTTCTGCAATACAGTATTGTCTAAATCTGACTTTACTGACTTGTAAGACACTACAGATTGCTGTTACAGAAAAGGGCAAAACATAACGGGAAGTAAGGTTGCTTTGAGACTCTTACCATTAGTAAGTTTCTTTCTCCTTACATTTTCTTGCAGGATTAAAGATCAAACTAAAATAAGTAAGTACATAGTCAAGTAACTTTAAACCTACAGATCAAAATTACTCTAAAATGTTCAAATACTTAAAAGTAGGCACTCAAGTTTTCTTCTAAAAAGCATCTTTCCAACTAACTTAAGCTAATACCTAAAAGGCTAAAATGTAGAGCTGTACTTCATCCTATAGTTTGTCCATGGGCAACATATGGGGCCACAACGTACTGAAATCATAATCCTTGCTTTCTGAAGAGAAATTGTTCTGTGTAGTGATTTCTGAGGTGTGTGGTTTAGATTCCTGTCCTCTTCTGAGCAATTTCAGATGTCATCTAAAATTATAATCAACCATGCTCAAACATATTTGTGGGTTTAAAAACATGGTGTGGTCATGATTGGCAAACACTGAATAGAAGGTCAAGCCAGACACTTCCTAACAGGTCAAGAGTAAAAAATAATAAAAGATGAACCTCAAAATGAGAAAATCTACTACAGCGGTCACCCAAACTTTGCCCAGCCAAGAGGACCACCTCAGCAATTTGCCATGAGCACAAAGGCTGCATTCATTTATGTTCTATGGAAGAGACTGCAGTCACCTCGGTCTTTAATACGGCAAGTTGGTCCATGGAGATGACAGGTGCCAATGGGCAATACACCATCCTGGTGGTTGCCATAAGGCCAGGAAGGAGAATAACTCATAGCAACTGTTCATGAAGAGCTTATGTGGAAGAGAGCGGAAGTGAAGGCAAGGGCAGGAGGGAAGTGATGGGCAGGCACATGGGCACTACGGATATGAACACTTTTCTTGAATGAAAGTCAGCCTCAGGGCACATGACCAGTTACCATTACCATCCGTCACCCATGCAGGCCCCCAGCACGGCTGCTCTCGGGGGACCCGCCATGGACATTAAAGAGAGTGGGATTGGTCCCTTGGCCCATGGGCCATGCTTTGGCCATCCCCTGACCTATTAGAAAATGTCAATATTTTTTCTCCACTACAACTCACAGAGTGCAAAAACAGCACGCGTCAAAGTTTGGGGGCCAGGCCTCCCCCCGTGCCAGGCCCGGCCTCGCGGCAGCTCCCCCACCTGCTCTGCCCTCACACTCCCCCAGGCGCTGGGGACCCCGCTACACGGCCAGGTCGTCTGACCTGGCTCTGCTGCTGCTCGACTTACTGGCCCTGCTCAAGCGCCGCGTGTCTACGAGCAGCGGAGGCTCGTGCATCTCCACGGTGGTGCAGGCAGCCGAGACGGGCCGCTCCTCCAACAGCTCCTCTTCGCCTTCCACATCCCACTTGCTGCCGCTCGCGCCGCTCAGGCTGGTGCTGCTGCCGCTGTTGGCAACAGACACAGGAGGCCCAGCCGGTGGTGGGAGCAACTGCTCCAGCGGCTCCTCCTGCTGCGGAGGCAGCTGCCGGACACTGCTGGGCGTGGAGGAGGCCGCCGAGCTGGAGGGCGCCTTGCCCTGCTGCTCCGCCGCCACGTTGGCCCAGTTCTGCTCGGCCGCCAGGGCATGGCTGTTGCTGTTGTAGTAGTTGATGACAGCCGAGGTGGGCGTCGGGATGGGCGTCGGGATGGTGACCGGAGTGGAGACGGGCGTGGGAGTCACAGCAGGGCGCTTCTCCTCTGGCACCGGTGGGGCCAGCGGGTAGCTCACTATGGAGGCCGTGTTGGAGGGGGGCCGCGCTCGCGGCGCGGCTGCCGCGTAGTATGGTGGCATGGTCACCGGGGCCAGCAGCGGGGTGACAGTGCGGGTGTCCGGCAGAACTGGGGGGGGCGCAGCAGCCGTCACCACCATGGGTGGTGCCGGTGGAGGCAGGGAAACAGGTTTGGCCTCTGCTGCTACCACGACGGGTGTCACGGCTGTGACAGGTATCTCAAGGCTGTACTGGCTTGTCATGCCCTGCTTAAGCTTCTTCCACCCCAGGTGATATATCTCAAGCATGTTCAGCAGCAGGGACACAGAGGCCACCACTAGCATGAAGATGATGAAGATGGTCTTCTCCGTGGGCCGTGAGATGAAGCAGTCCACGGTGTGCGGGCAGGGTGGGCGGCTGCAGTGGTACACGGGCTTCAGCTCGAAGCCGTACAGGAAGTACTGGCCCACAATAAAGCCCACCTCAAAGAGCGTCTTGAAAATGATGTTGAAGACATAGGTACGGAGCAGGGCACCTCCCATGCGGATTCTGCCACGCTCATCACGGATTGGGAGCTTCTCCTTCCCCCTTTTGACAAGAGGTTCCTTCATGTTATTGCCTCCACCACCACTACTGCTGCCAGATGCTGCTGCTGGGGAGTTGCTCTCCTTGATGCTCCCCTTCTTCTTCAGCTCCTCTTCCTTCTCTTTCCTCTTCTCCTCCATGCGTACGATGTGTAGCACGTGGCCCAAGTAGATGAGGGTTGGAGTGGAGACGAAAATGATCTGCAGCACCCAGAAGCGGATGTGGGAAATGGGGAAGGCTTTGTCATAGCAAACATTCTCGCAACCTGGTTGCTGAGTGTTGCATGTAAAGTCTGATTGCTCGTCCCCCCAGACCTCCTCAGCGGCGGCCCCCAGCACCAGGATCCTGAAGATGAAGAGTACGGTCAGCCAGACCTTGCCGATCACCGTGGAGTGCTCCTGTGCATTCTCCAGCAGCCTCCCCAGGAAGCTCCAGTCACCCATCGTTTCAGGTTTCTAACCTGCAATAAGGACGTTACAGCAGCATTGAAAATCCCTGCAGTCACACGTCGCTGCATTAAAACATATCACTCCTGACTGAATCCCAGAATGGTTGAGGTTAGAAAGGACCTCCAGAGATCATCTAGTCTCACCCTGCTGCTCAAGCCTAGAGCGTGTGACACAGGGTGGCACCCAGACGGGTTTGGAAGATCTCCAGAGAAGGAGACTCCACAACCTCTATGGGCAGCCTGTGCCAGGGCTCTGACATTTCTTAAGTGCAAAGTATTGCTTGTATATGTTAAGAGTGACATAATCCTATGTCATGGTTTTTGATGAGCACAGAATTGTGATCTTCTAGCGCCTTCCACCCAACCTGTACAGCTGTTAGTGCCAACATGAAGTGGCAGGCAAGAGACATTCATACCTAGGATCTCTACAGAATTTAATATTATTATTAAATTGAAACAATGTGATTTCCCTGTTTCTTCCACCTAAGACATCTCTAACTGTTCTCAGCTATTTTTAGAAAAGAGCAGATGGAAATCAGTTCAGTTAATCAGAATATTCCTACTACTAATGTGACTGCACTATTCGGTCTGATGAAAGCTTGGCTGAATCCACTCTTTTTATTGCTATCAGGAGTAGTGTTCCAGTTTTCTGCTGTGTTTCATACTGTACAATCACAAAAAAAAAAAAAATCATTACTGGTAACCTGTACATCTTACAGTGAATTGTTTGCATGACTTGAAAAATTGGGAATGAAGGATAATTTTTGACAGGAATGGCAGAAAGGTTTCTCTGGGGTTTTCCCCACTATCTTACCAGTTGGTGGTATTGAACCATTAAGTGCTGAAACTCAATAACATAATTAAAAAAGAAAAGCTCAAGGAGACTTAAACAACTGTGCACAGATATTTTAATGGAAAAAATATATATATCCCTATGGTCTCACTTCCATGAAACAACTGGTACATATTTTCAGTGTGTGGCTTCCTATGCCAATTTAAGGCAATAACAAGAGTACTGACTTTGAAAGAATGGGAATATAAAGTTTTCTTCAAATCAAATCCTTATAACCTATCTTGGCAGGGGAAGCAAACCATATCCCACGGTTATCATTTCTCTTACATCTTTGCAAGTTTCGAATTCAAATAAATGCAGTAAGTACATCACATTCTCCTAATGAACTATAGCACTTCACGCCACCTTCTGTGTTTTCTGTGGCAACCTCAACTGAAAACAAAACACAAAACTTCACTTTCAGCTGCCTTCAATACTTTCAGGAACATTTAGATAATACTTAAAATTCAGATATAATGATTTGCACACAAATAAAAGAGAAAAGTCACTATCAAAGAGTCCTGAAATAATTCTATTAATATAACAGAATTAGACTCCACTCTTTTTACCTTACACTTAATCCCTTTGTCTAAGTACCTGCATATGCTACAATTGTCAAGTAGAAAAGTATTACATGTAAAGATGAGCATGCTCATCATTAAATACAGCAAATTTCCAGTGAGAAAATGCAATATTTTTGGTATTTTACTTATTCTGATTTCCAAGAATGCTGTCACTGCTGCACAACATGAAGCAATTACAAAGTCAGTACAAAAATCTCTGTTTTACACCTGACAAAGTCTCTGCCAACGACCTCTTAGATACCTATAAATAACTGTGTTTCAGGAACTTCTTGAAATTCTGGTAACATCAGGCAATTAAAAAAGAAGCTTGTAAAGGGAATTTGGGAGTATTTCCCATAAAATTATATTCTAGTTCTATTGAAACAATTTCTCTTGACACTTAAGAAGTGAAAAATATCTAAATGCTTCCCCCAAAATAAAATTCTGACTTTGATGTTTGGGAGGCATTCAATTTTGAGCACTTCTTTCAGTTAATTTTCAAATAACATGATTTTACTATGAGGAAATGAAGTATCCGTAACAGTATGGAGTATCATATTCTCACAAAAAAACCCAACAACTAGGACTTCATATTTTTGGAATACTAATAATCCTAAAACATTATTAGACTTTTTATCCGTACAAAATTACTTCATCCAACACTTTCCCCCCCCTCCAGAAACAACAGATCTTTTATAGCGTATAAAAACACATTCTCTTTAATACTATAAAACTTCTCTTCCAGCACTGCAGGATCAATTGTATACGATGCAATTTTGTGCAGTAGTGTTCCTGGTTGTAAAATAAATTATGCCTTTTCTGAAAAATATTCATCATTTTAAAACAGAGGGTTTTTTTTCCCCTTTTAAAATACTAACCCAAGACTGGGTGAATTTAAATAAAACACCTTATTTATATAATCCTAATTTGATTTTACTTTTCTGGAGTGTATGAGATTTTTGGCAAAGAAGTAATTTTAACTTTGAGAAGTATCAATTTGTCAAATCATAATGCATTAATCTTTCTTTTTAACTAAAAAAACGTTGAATATATGTTCAATTTAATTCCTTCTTAATGTTATTTGGGAAGGGTTTTATTTTAGTAAATATTGTTATGGAGGAACAGTAAAATGAATCAACGTGAAAGGGTGACTACAATGAAAATAGAATTTCTTTTGTGCTCTTCTGAATAATTTGATTATTTAGTGGCTAGTGGAGCATCAAAATAATAACATGTAATAAGTAAATGAAAGGTATTAATCCCACGTAATTTACTCTCAGTCATTCTTTGTTCACTAAAACTATTGACATTTCTCCTGTTGACTACCAACCAACTGAGATAACTGCCCTTTCTGAGATAATTCAGGATGGTAAAGGTGATATACCAATACATTTTTTAAAGGAAGAACTTAACGATCTATTCTAAAGTTTACGTTAATTAAAACATCTATTTCTGTATTCCAGGATCAGAAAATCCACACAGCCCACAAAGTGCTTAAGCAGAGGATACTTCATATCATGTAAGCTGAGCAGAGGTGAAACTTCAGTGTTCATCCTAGTGCCAGTTACTGCAGCACTGCCTCCACCACAGCTGTGCATTACCTATAGACTCATGCAAGAAGGATGTAATTTCCAAAGGCAACACCAATGCACATATCTCCCCTGGCTGGGGAGCTCTCAGAAATCCAGGTTCCAAACCTCCCATCAGCATCAGTGCACTGTCCAGAGAGCAATGCTTAAAACCAATATCACCCATCCAAAAATCATCGATGATTTTAAAGGGATGCTTCATGGCAGATAATGGTTAAATCAACGCAAGGGTTCACAGTATTTGAGTAGTTACCATTAAGTTCGGTGGATGCTGAGAGTGCTCAAAAGCTAAAATAAAGCCACACAGCTAAATATTTAAATTTAAATTCAGACATGTGACTTTAAACAGCCATCATTCAATATTTTAGCTGAGAGCAATTCCAAGCTGCCTTTTGTAGCATTGTATTAAACTTAACTGTACAGAGCTGGTTCCAGTGCTGCTGGTCATGTCTGCAAATCGAGAGCTAGGAAACTGTTTAATTCTACACTTTGCTAAGGGTAATATTTATTCTATCTGTGGTTGGAAAAAATAGAGGTTCGAAAAGAACCATCTTTATCTGCGTTTCATGTAATGCATGGGAAAATACCTGTTAGGGAATGATAGAGAATCTGTTTCAGAATAGATTCTGACTCAATGGTAGAAAAAGCAAGGATTTCGTGGATCTTGGGATCATCCTCTAAACACTGGGAGCCATGTATTGTTTGTGTCTCTTCAAAACTTTGAGATAAATACTGAAAAAGAGGCAATTCATAGAAATGACAATGAATCATATTTAAGAATCAATGTTGTGTATTAGTGGGTAAGTTTAATACTTACAGAAATACACTTTGTTGATGGTCTACATGTGTGTGTGGGGGGGGTGAAAAAGAAAGATGGGAGAACATAACTTTTAAAGCTGTGATGTCTTACATATCACTTTGCAGGAGTTAATTATAAGTTGGCACCTTCACAAACTTGACAGTTACTATTTCTACTTGTATTTCTGATGATGTATCTCACAGAAAAGGTACTTCACTATGTGTCAGGCATGTGAAATATAATTATTTATTCATAATTTTATTCATACATGAGTATGTGTGTATATGCTAAAGTACACCCAGTCATACACACATAAATAATTACACAAACATTACCAGATTAGGCTAGCTGGTGTACTTATGATTTTACTATACTGGTATATCTAAAAAATATCCTTTTGCAACTATTGGGGAATTTAACTGATGTCTCTGTCATACAACATCTCAAACTTGGCTCACACTTTCTTTCATTTCTTCTTATTCTTTGTAATGTCTCCTAAGGGATTGAGATTTTTATCCTTAAAATTATCTAGAGTTTACAAACTAATATTAAAGGAATTGCTAAGAGAGAAAAGAACTTCCAATATTTCCTCTTTTTAAAAAGTTAATGAATGAGAATTCCAGTTTCTAGCAGTTTTTTTTTTAACTCTAGATGAAATTGCTAATTTAAATCCAGTAAAAGTGGTCACATTGCACAAAATTTGCAGTGTGACCATGTCACTCCAAACCAAGTTAGAGACACATAGGGAGAGAATTAGCTATTACAACTTCCAGTAACCTTTAAAAGTAATTGGCCATGCAAAATAAAAATAAAAACAAGTAAACAATGGTTGAGGCTTAATTCACTTTCTGAAATTGGTTAAATGATGGCTTGAAAAATACTCTCCATGCTCAGCTGTATCTACTATCACTTTCATTGCATTTTAAACACTTGTTAAGAAAGAATAACATAACTGATCTTGCTGTTACCTTAAATACTTCACTTCTGTGCAGCGTCTTCCTTAAGTGCTAAGCGAAACTCCTCTCAACCCAATGGAAGTTTCGCCAGAGCAGAGAAGTGCAAGGAGCTGACCAAGGAGGAGAGGCAGGTCCCAGCTGCTAAACCCCTCCGTGCCCTGACACAACCACCCCTCCATCTGACCCAGCGCTGACAGCAGAAAAACAGAAACAAAAGCAACACCTTCCCTCCCCAAAACTGTTTGGACGCTGTATGAGAGCTCTGCTTTGGAATTAGAAGGCAGCGACTTACCGCTGAGGCACAGCGAGGCGTGAGGGCGCGCGGCGGGCAGGGCGCACCGGGTGACGGCTGAGCGAGGGTGCCAGCGCCGCATCGCCAGCGCGCGGGCACGAGGGGACAGCTCTGCCCCGCGGCCCCCTGCACCCGCCACCCCCGCTGGGAGCCCCGCGTCGAGGGCGGCTCCACCGCAGGGCCCGGCACTGACACGCCTCCAACGGCATCCTTGTCTGATGGGAAACTTTCACTTCACTATAGGTTCATTCTAACGTGTCCCAGGAAAAACATTTCTATAAAGTTGCCTTTAAAGTTGCCTTTTCCCATCTATTCCAGGCTCTTACAGACCTAACCCCGCTCTAGGAATTCCTAACAACATCGCAGGTTTACGTGATTCCCTCATTGAGTCCAGGATGGACCCAAATACCTTTTGATACGACGGGTTCAAAAAAATCTTACAGCAATGGCAAACTTTTGCCTAATTAAGTCAGAAGTGGCTATGAAAATTCCACAGCGTATACATCCATCTCGGGCACTTCGTATCCCTTCTGAATGAGCAAGTGTCACATTTTCAGTAGCCTCCAGACCAAACATTTGGCCAGAGGCAGAGGCCTGGAGGCTGCAGGACCTTAAGGAGGACATGGCTGTTCCCTGTGCAGTGCCCTGTTCCTGTGGTGCCCACAGGAGCGAGCCCCAAAAGAAAAGGCGTGGGATAAGGGACTGCGGCAATGCCGCCTTTGCCCCCAGCATCTGTGTTCCGTTCATTTGTGCCTGGCACCGGTTAGGACACTGAAAAACAAAAAATCCCATGTCTGCTTTATTTGGACTTTCGGGTTTGTTGCGGCAAAGTCTGAAGTTGACCCCCTTGCACTCCCCACTCCCTCCTCCGAGCGAGGCGCGGGCTGCGGCGCCCCGGGGCACCCCCCGCCTCCCGCCCGCGCGGCCGGGCCCTACCTGC
>JAWLRI010000837.1:6081365-6109970 GCA_034781795.1 Crypturellus tataupa | reverse complement strand
CCGCGGGGAGGCGGCCCCGCCGCGGCTCCCCCGCCCGGGCGCAGCCCGCCTCTGCCGTGGGAGCAGCCCGGCCCCGCGCCGAGCCATCCCGGGGCTCCCGACACGGGATACGGGGCTCCCGCCGTGGAACCCGGGGCTCCCGCCATGGGATTCCGGCAGCGCGCCGAGCCTGCGCCCTCCGCAGTGCCCAGGTAGCGTCCCATGGCTGGAGCAGGATGCTCTTCCCATGTCTGGAGTGGGATGCTCTTTCGTAGGCTGAAACAGAGGAGATTGCAGAATAAGGGATCGCTCCCTATTAGCTGTCCTAAATTTGGGAGACAAGGAACACATAAACCAGCATCTAATCTGACACTGATAAGATGAATGGTCTTGGTAGCCAGAAGCAGGGACGCGGTGAGCAGCTAAGGGTCACTGAGGAGTGTGACGTGTGATTATTTCCCATTTGACTCCTTCGGGCTTTGTGTGAAAGCTGTCTGTTATCCCAAGCAGTGAGCACAGCCTTGGGCTCCCCACAGCAAAGAGAAACTGTGAGGGAAAATAATGTAGTCGAAAATACAAGGAGTGGATCAAAGAGGAGTTAATTGCCATATGGAAGATCACTAGGTGTTACCATCCTGGAGCTTGGGCTCTGCGGTGGATGATAGGGAAGAGATCTCTTGTGCTGGATTCCTCCTTTACTGTCCTTAAACACCATCTTTAAGGGAATCTGAGGACAGAGGCCATGGCTTGGACCAGCACTGACACAGATGGGAACCGTCGGAGTCTTTGCCTCGGGCTTCATTGGAAACCAGGTCTAATAATGCTGTGAGGCTCCGGGCAGCCTCACGTTACCTGCACTTGACCCAAAACATGCAACGAGGAAGAGTTCTAATAAATGACGCTTGATTACAACAAAGAGCCTTTGGTTTTTAAAACAGGGTGGCCAAAAATCCCGTCAGGAAAAAAAAAAAAAAAACCAAAAAAAACCACAATGTTTTCTTAAAGAGGACATTTGAAAAAAAGCTTGAAGGTGGCAGAATGCTATGAATATGACTAGCGAGGTGATGAAAACTTGTCCTAAGGATGTAAAGTACTGGCAAAAAATGGTGTGTTTATATCTAAGTTGAAGTCTCTAAGTTGAAGTAGAGATCTGTCCTATATGCTCTGCATAATACTTAGCCTGATTTCAGAAGGCATGCCTAGATGTAAAAACTCTTTCATCAGTAGAGATTTGACTATCATTTAAGCTTGATCTAGTGGTTTGCATAGGTGTGAATTACAAAAGCCAAGGCCTTATGTATGTGTCTACAATATGGCAAAGTGGATTTGTCTTTGGAAGGGGAGGGAAGGAAATAAGTCATAATAAGTCTTTTAAAAATTTAAGAAGAAATGTTTCAAATAATCAAATTATTTTATAAAGCAATGCCAAAGTTTGATAGTGCTAAATGTAACTGTTTGAAGAAAATCTCTAATTCATGCTGTTCGGTCATTTACCACAAAAAATAAGTTACTTTTGTTTTTATTCATTTTTGTTTGTGCTTATTATGTGTGAGGAGTTATGCAAAGTTTTATTTGGGAAGGGAAAGGGAATCCAAGCAAGGAATTCTGACAAATTATTTCAAGATATTTTACATCTTGGAGTCCCTTCAAGCAATCAACCTCTTTGGGGTTCCTAAAGGTGTCTGCGTCCAGACGCAATCTTAAATAGCCCGCGGCCTGTTCCAGTGGCTGTCTGGGTCTATACTTTTAATAGCTCTTGTTCACTTACTGGTATTACTCTGTCTAATCATGCCTTGATGATATCTTTATATTTGGAATATATAACTTTCATATTTATTCCATTTATATCTTTGAATGAGCAAATCAGCAATTAACTCAATGGCTCAGTTATATCTTGTGAAAATATTGGTTCATGTACTTAAAACCTGATCATATATAATTTCATAGGACATCTCCAAGTCCTCACTATTGACAGTAATAGCTACTCATCTTTCACTGCTCTTCTGTCATACCCTCTCTCCATCCTCTTTGTTCCATGCTCAGAGCCTGATGTGCTGCCCATGCGGGAGGAGCTCCATATCTTTGCCATCCTCATCACAACTTTCTGTGCCCAAGGGTGGTCCAGGTACATGCAATATTCACAGCGTATACATGCACAGAGCAATGTTTTCTGCTGCAATTTCTAGCTATTTTCTAATCCTTTTCATGTGGTTTCTCGTTTGAACCCCACAAGCGATGAGCTGGCTTTCCCATAGTCACCCCAAGATTCTTTGTTATGAGTTTCTAGGAACTAGAACAAGAGGTTCCCACTGGGGCATATATACCTATGTAATGGAATAAGTACTTTGGGTTAACTTTCCTCTCTGTGAATTAGTTTGTATCATTGACACTGACGCCCATTTGCCATTATAATATCCACTTACTCAGTGTGATGATATCTTCTTGCTACTCTTCACAGTGAAGTTGTTTGGTTTTGACTGCCATGAAGGACCAGTTTTATGATGTGATAGCCACAAGCATTTTGATTTTTGCTAAATCATATGTCTAGTAAATTCAGGTTATTCATCATTTTTACTTAAAATGAAGCATTTTCAGTCTCTAACAGCTCACTTTGTGCATGTTATACATAATTGCCTTAACTAACTGGAAATGTAGCTATAGGCTCAGGTTATACTTTGCAAATATTTTTCATTTCTCCCAGACTGAACTAAGCTTGTGTTACACCTGACAATTTGCACCAACATTAGCAATAAAAGCACCTTCCCAGTTCAGCTCAGCATGTATAACCGGTTTGTCTCTGTATGAATTTTTGAAATACTCATTTTAGTCATTATAATGTCAAAAATATCATGTTTGTTAGCCTCCGAGCAAGCTATTTTTTCTCCTTTGATACCATTATACACACTGATTATTTGAAATATGTGCCCATCCATTATTTCCATGGTCATTTTAGTTTCCACCCCAGCCCTTAAAAGAATAGCCTTCACATTTTTTAGTTTTTTATAGAATGATCCCTGACATATTGTCACTAAAGTTTGATGAGTACAAACACATAGTCATAGACAATTTAGTCAGGAAAGACATTTTCAAGGCACATTTTATTTACAAAGGACATTTTTTAGCACTTGACATAAATATTTTGTTTGCTACTTCATTATCTTTCAGATTTTCTTATGGATTGCCACTTGGTGAAGTTACCACTCTGGTTAAAAAGCTGTAGAAGAAAGACCAGAGGACGAGGCTTGCACAAGTGTAGTAATAGCACTCATCGTGCATCAAATTCGATGTAAGAGCTACAAAGATGCAGGTTTATGTTGATGTTGCTGCACATCACACACACTGGTTCAGCCACAGGCACCAGTCTTGTAGTTCCTAAGGGCCAAAATCTTCGCTGTAAGTCATTGGACTCCATGACAAGAGCTCCAGGGGAATGGAGCAAGGGCAGCAGCCAGGGATGACGGATGACTCCTCCTTGGGAATGGGCTAAATTCTGCGCTGTTTTAATCCAATCTGAACAAAATACATTCCCTTGTTCCCCTTGCAGGGAATCACTGACTGTATGACTAACCCAGCAGAGTTCGTTGAGGGCTCAAGTGCAGCTTCTGAATCAGATTAAAAACAAGACCAGTGTGATTCAGTAATAACCTGGTTGCACCTATGTATTCATCATATTCGCCAAGTCATTCTCGAACATGTACAATGGAAAACACTTCCTTCTGCTAAACTAACAAGAGCCAAAACAGCTGAACTGGGTTTGGAGAAGAGAAGTCATGAAGAACTGGGCGGCGTACATAAAGTCTCATGCTGTCAAAAAATAAAAGCCACATTGAAGGCCATACCGACAGGTTCCACCAACAGATCTGTATTGGGCTGCAGCTGTGGTCAGGAGCTCGCGTGCCCATGCAGCTGGTTGGGCCAGAGCCTTGTATCCCATGCTACTCCCTTGCTACTCCCTGCACATGTCTGTGAAGCTGTCTGGGATCTATATGGACAGCATCCAGGGACATAAGGGCAAGTCAAATTCTCATATTCCCACTGTTCCTTTTTTTTTTGCACGTCCTAATTTCAGATTTTTTTCCTGGCAATCCTACGAACCACGAATCCACCATTAACCATTCAACAGCAATGGCTTCATCACCCCTGATGGATGAAGATAATATAGCACTCATCAAGGTTGTTACGTGCAGATTTGCTCAAAATCTGCTGACTTCCAGCAGCCACCAGTCCACCATGGAGCAGATTCAAGATGAGCACTGCATGGTGGAGTCACACCGTGGTGCTGAGGAGGGGCATCCTGCAGGGCTTGCTGAGCTCTTGGTCACAGAAGTGCACAGAGCTATGTGCAGCGCTGGCACTGGTCCCCCTGTGCACGGACAGCATCAGCAGAGCTACAGTTATGACGGAAAACCATCAGGCAGCTGCATGCTCAAGCTTGACTGCTGTTAGTCATTGGGCAGCAATTTGGAGCTGGAAAGTCAACAGAAATTGTGCAAGACAAACTCTCTGCAGTGTACAGGAAGTAAGAAACGGAGCCAGAACAGCAGGCTTCAGGAAGAGATGTTCCACCAAGGGCTACTGAATGGATATTCCCCAGATTATACACAAAGTATATAACTGGGAAGGTGCAAATCTTGGGAAGGTCACCTTCCATATAGAGTAAAAGAGGCGGCACTAGTAAAGTGCAAACCTTGTGCAAACCTTAAAGAAAACAAAATATGTGAGGCAGCAGCATCTGCCCAGATCCACACCTTCTCCTTGGGAGCAGTGATTTTTGGATGACAATTGTGGATCATCAGTGCCTATACTGGTCACCAAACATCAAGGAGGGTTTAGATATCATCTACTCATGGTTATTCCCAAAACTTGAAAAGATACAGGTGATGACCTACACATTACCTCACACCTGCAAAGTCTGTCAGAAAATGTAGTCAGCAGCGTGGGGAGTGAAGTCAGCTTGCTGGATTCTGCTGACCTGAAACAACCGGACCCAAAAACAAGTAGCAAAGTGCATGAAAATGCTACCGAGCACAGGAGAGCTCTGAGACATGGGCAGAGTGCAGTGGGTCATGCTTTGCTGGGGCTTGGGTGAGGTGGGGCTGGACTATGGCATGTTGCTGCTCCTTGGAAAGAGCTCCTCCGAGTTCTGTGCCACATACAGGTTCTGGACTAGCTCCACACTTCTCAGGTACTGTTTTTCATATGTAAAAGTTGATAAATGCGTGCAAAAATAAAACTAGAGGAAATATTAGGTGTCTCGCTATAAGAAAGAGACCCAAAAGCTCTTTCGATGAAATGTTAATTCCTCTGCAGTTGAGTGAAATGTTCATGGGCCAGTAAGTGTGATCTCTTCCATTCCCATTTTTTTTTCTGGTTGTGCTAAGCCTCGTGGCTGAATTTCTGCAAGTGATGAATAAATGTTTATTATAAGCAGATAGACTTTTAATATGCAAGGGCTAGAACAATTATCAGTTCTCATGATTTATGGCCTGCATTCTGATAAATTCAGTCTACAATAGGATGTAACAGCGAGAGACTGAACTAGCAGTTCATGGGAAGAGTCAGTAATTTATGGTGGTATAAACCATCATAAAACCGGAAGTGTGAAATGCTTGTTGTTCTGTATTCATCAAAGTTTCATAGTCCTTGCTTGTAATGCCTCAGAAAGGGATAAGGAAGTTGTTTTTTTCCGAGCTTTGTGTAATAAATTATGGAGAATGCTTTGAACATCGCGTTGCTTTGAACTATCCTTAGGGTACAACATTTGCTAGTGAAGAAATCCTTGGGTGCTCTTTCTGTAGCAGTGTGAAATGCACGTGTTTGCAGGCTTAACTTTCCCTGGCATCTTTAAGCACTTCACTGTGGACTTCCCAGTCCTTCCGACTTTCTAAATGCTCTTAGGATAGTGTCTTTTCAGGCTGTCGCCACCCCAATCTTTTAAAAAATCAGCATCTGCCACAGGCTGGTGAAACTAAGAACGCCTCTGCATTTTTCTGGGGATCAACAAGACCCTGGTGAGCAGAATACCCCAGAGAGAAGGGCTGTTCCTTGGGCTGGCAGTGGAAGGTGGCTGTACAGGTGCCTATGTACAGTACCAGGGAAAGGAGCTCAGGAGGTTATTTGGACTCAGTCTGAAGGAACCAATCTGAACGACCAAGCTGAAGGAACCGGGTCATTAAGGAGTGGAGCAGTAATTACTGTTAAATTAATTTAAAAGAGTGTTCCTGATTTCAGGCTCCAAAGGGTGATGGAGTCCCAGGGAAGGTAAATGTTCCAGTCACCTTTATCACACAGCTTGGTTCTGGTCACTGTGCTTATTGCAAAAGTCCCAGCACAGCTCATTTCAGAAATCTGTGAGAAGGGATCTTGTAGACACAGGAGCAGAGCAGAGCTTTTCTGCCAAGAAAAGCCAGGAAAAGGGCCACATGGCATCTTTCTAAAAATGCCACTGAGATCGTTCCTAGGCATTCAGGCTTACAACATTCTTCAAGGCTGAGAAGAGAAATATCCCTTCCAGTCCAAATACAGGCGGGCAGCATACTTCAGGCAGAGAAAAGAAATATCCCTTTCAGCCAGCACATCCCAACAGGAAGAAGACTGTCCTTGGATGCAGAGTGCTCCACTCTCCCTGCAAGTACCTCATAAAGTGATTTGCTTCTGGCTGGGAAAGGTGGATGTTCAAGAAGAGCACTGTCTTCTGCAATGTTTGCACAACCCATGTACTCTGAGCACTTACTGGCAAAAGTGGAGGGCTCCAACTAAGCAGGTACTTGGTGCCTTGTTAGGGGCACTTTTATGGGTGAGTAAATAATTTCTTTTTTTAAGAAATGTGTTTCTGACAGCAGAAAATTGAAATTCTGTCCTACCACCAAATTGCACCTGCTGCTATGTGGTTCATGTATGAATTTATTTTCTTATGAGTAAATGGTGGCAAAATGTATTGACTATGCAAAATAAATAAATAAATAAATACATTAAAAAAAACACAACAACAACAACATTTTTTTTTTTTGTTATCTCACTACATAACAAGGCAGTATTTTCAAAGAGAGCCTGGAGTGCTTTGGGACACTCTCAAGGGAAAATACCCAAACCGCACACTACAGGTGCTGGCTGGAGCCTTCTCGCCAGGTCAGCCCATAGTCACTTCCACTGGTGGCCGGGTCTTTCCTTGAGTGCTGCATCGTCCTGTGTCCCTTCTCTGATGTGTGCAGTGACACAGACTCCCAGGTGCCACCCAAGCTGTCCACAGCTGCACACACGGAGAGCACAGCTGTGCGAGGATGCCCAAGGGATAGCCCCAGGATAGCTCCCAACCTTTTTGTGGGTCTGCTTTCATCCCCCACTGCTCTGATGCTGTGGGCAGCCCCAGGCTCGCAGTCCTTCTGCTGTAAACACAGGGACCTCTCCTCACCTGGCTGCAGAGCCCCTTTTCATTGCAACGCGTGAAGGACTACGTTTGCCTGGTTGTGGAAGGTGTGAATAACTGGATGGCGGCCTGTCGTGGCACATGGTTATGCCTGCTTTTTCCCAAAGGTAAATAGCAAGAGAAGGGCAGTTCTCAAGTAGGATGGTCTTTCAGGGAACATGGAAGGGAAAAAAAGGAGGAGAAATGTAGATCCCTATGACCCACAGGTTGAGTTCAAAACCCTAATGAGATCTATGACTTGCTCAGTGTGGGATGAACTTCTTGGCACTTGCACGGTCAGCACAACAGCCCCTCTGGCATTTGGTAATACAGGTTGGCTGATGGCTTGAGTTCTGCAAGGACCTTTCTTTGGATAACAGAAAAATAGGATTAAAAACAACTTTATATCAACTCTGTATATGTCAAGGTTGAGGAAACACATGTCAGGTCTAAGCAGCACAGTGTTTTATTGCTCTGCATTTTATTGTTATGGGCAGAGTACCAGACTTGGGTGCTTATAATTCGATTGCAATAGCTTCTACTGTTTCAAAAGAGATAGCATCTAATGGGAATTATTCTGATGAACAACATTTGCATGAGGTTACAAGGAAATTCCAGGCAAGATTAAAATGGGTAAAGTTCCCAGTTCCCCACAGGGATTGCAATTGCTGATGAAACACTTTATTTCCAAACCACAGCCCTCACTCTCAGATGAAGTCATCCTCCCTGTGTTGAGACACGTTGCATGGTGGTGTAGCCTATTGTACCTCCTTGGAACAGGAGTTGTGCATTCAAAGTCAGCAGAATACACACACACATACATCACTTCAGGGACACGCTGTTGGCACCAGGCAGGAGCGTTCGTGCCCTTTCAGCCGTGCGTGACCTGCATGCAGGTAAGCTGGCCAGCTTAACTGCATCTGCAGTCCTGTTCTGTGGCACCCAGCACGCACCCAGCACCACCCACAAGAATAATGGCACTTTCAGCTGATGTGAACATCCCATAACGATCAATAAAACTGTCAAATTATTTTTCCTTTTTCCTTTTTTTACGTACTGTAACAGACTTGGGGCCAGTCTGGCTTCAGGAATCAACCAACCTATGTTCGAGGATGAAGGAACATGTAGGGGGAATTGTTTCAATGCTCTACAATAAACTAGAAGCTACAGGTCGGATTTTTAAAATCCACCACCTTCTGGTCAGCATTACATGTTCCTGCAACACTCAGGGCTATCTAGGGACATCTGGAGAGCCATGCCCCTGGGTGGCTGTGCTCTCCCCTCTCTCTTGAGGTTAGACCACCACTCTTCCTTTGGCTGTAGAGCCCAGAAGCTGCTCCTTCCATGTGAGACTTCTACAGCTTTTTCTACCTAAAACTGAGCAGGTTTCTTTCTTTTAAGAGCAATAGTTGGTGATGATGATCTAATATTAAGTGCATAAAGAACTCTGGGAGCAAGCTCCAGCTCCCAGTTGGGGAGGACCCGCTCTTTTTTTCACATCTGCATCCTTTGTAGGCTTTAGCCTATTCTATAGCCTGTGCTATACAGCACAATACCTTACACTGTTGCACAATATACAACATTACATGAAAAACCACCAAACCACCGAGACGTGGGCTATGGGTACGTACTTTAGCAAGTAGAGCAGCCCAGCAAGAGCAAACCTGCAGAAAGCGCTGGCACTGGGGACACAGCGGTGTCGCTGCATGCGCGTCTCGAGGGGCTGCACTGTGCAGTCCCTGCGGATTAACCACTCGTGGCAGCTGGAGCCCCTGAGCTCTGCCCTCGGGCTGTGTTTGCAGGAGGGAGCCAGGCTGCTTCCACAGTGTCAGCCAAAACACAGGAGCAGAAAGAATCAGGAGATCGTTTCAACAGGGGGTTGCTGACCCTTTCAAATGCTAGTGTAGAAACACAGCCTCGAATGTGCTTAGATTAGAAATTTGTCTTTTTATGCTTTGCTTGATCTGAGAGAACTCAAACCTTCATGTCCTTCTCCCAGACAATGCCATAAGCACCGGGGTCTGCGTTACTCTGGGCCAGCTCCCCTCTGCTACAGAATTTATTCACCTGGGCAGAGAGGAACACGAAACTCAGAGGGACAAAATGACAGAGGTAAGGGACAGGATCACTTACGGGAGAATTTTTTTAGATAAGAACTCATCTGGGACAGGAGAGGAAGCTCTGAGTCCAGATTCATGTGTTTTTTTGTGCATTTTACATTGCAACTGCTCAGAATAAAAGGCAATGAGCAGGACTCAGAAGCAGAACTGCCTTTCCTGGCTGGAATTGGCAGCTAGAGCTGGATTTGAACTGGGAATGGCCAGACTAGAGCTAGGACCCCTTGTCCTCTGAGCAGCCCACAGCGCTCTCATTTCTTTCTGTGCAGTGGCTAACAGGAGTTACAAGTGTCTGTCTTCCCTTCCTCCGTCCCTTGTCTTGGAAAGGAAAGGCGTGCAATTTAATGGGAGTCCAACCTGGGCTCTTCTGCGTTTGGGGTGAGTGCTGCACCAAAAGGGAGAGAAAACTCGTCAGGCAGCTCTGCTCCGAGAGAAGGCAGGATCTTGTGGCGTGCCAGATCCTGCCCACGCACCCGCCGGCAGGCCCCGGCCCCTCCGTCCTGCAGCGGAGGGAGGCGGTTGGTGCTTGGTTTGTGGTGCGGAAGGGACGGAGCTTCGGCAGCTGCCCCACAGCAGCGCCCAGCACCAGCAGCAGGAAACGCTCCCCCAAACACAGAGGCGCCTCCCTCGAGCGTGTGCCAAGGAGGCATGTTCCGTGTGGCCACACAAGTGCCAAAAAAGGTTTTCCAGGGCAGAACCTGTTTTCAGGAGTTTTAAGAGAGCAAATTTAAGAACTTCCTCCCAAAAGAAGCAAAAGTTGATTCTCAAAATAATACCTATCTAGGTTTCTGCCGCCTCCATCTCCGAGCTCGCCTAGTGCTGAGGATTTACCCAAAGTTTGTATTGGTTTAGCAGCACTGATGGCTTACCAAATGGAGTTAAAATAATGTATACAAGGTTTACACTAACTGAAGCATATCTACCACAGGAATTTATCTAGATAAATGTTAAATTAATTTGATTGATCTGAACGGCCTCTCTGCTGCAGAGAAAACCTAAATGAAAACAGAATTTAGCCCTTATCTTTCAAACAAGCCCTGCCAGACAAATACACTTCAGGTGAATTTGATCCCATTCCAGATTTACAGGCTTCTGTAACCTCTTGAAGTCCCTCTGGCCTGTCATTGCCTTGACATCTACTTTATGTTTGGTTTATGTGTTTTGAAAAAAAGAAAACAGTTCTTCCTAACGTACCTATTAAAGTAAGATGAATTCGGTGCTGTTTTAATAGCACTTAATTAAGTGGTTTTTTTCAGTGATTATTTTTTCCGTGGTTAATAGGATGATGCCTTCCAGGTCTTTGGTAAGGGACACAGCATGAAACCAAAATTGTTAAAAGAAGCAGCAGTGAGGGTTAGCTTCCTAGGAAGTAAATTAAACTGGTGAATCATGTTTGAACTCGACAATGTCGCAACAGCAGCGCAAAAGGCAGCTGCAGCTCCGAAATGCTTCCTGCCATTGGCAAGAAGCTGACACGGTTTCCTTGGCTGCCAAACTCTTTGAATGCCAACCAAGGTTTTCCTGTACAGTGATAAAGGGGTTAGATAGGTTTGGGACTAGATCCAAAAGACTATTTAGGTACTAAGATAGATTTAAATAAATTTCAGACACCTACGTTGAGAAGTGCAATAAGGAAAAACTCCACTTAGCTGCCACCCAAGCCTCGAGGTACTTAAATGCACCCGGTGCCTTTTAGTGTGACCTGTGAGCTTGCAGGGCACCCCCGGCTCTTCTTGTCCTTGCTGTAGGTTGCTTGAGGCTGCTGGTGCCTGTGCCCAGCACCCAGTGCGACACGGCAGCACCCAAACCTTCTGCCAGGCCCAGGCAGCCCCTTGCAGAAATGGGACTGCAGCCATGGGTTTTGAAGCACAGGTTGCCCACCTCACAGTCACTAAATGCTCTCCTGCAAATGAGAGAGAAACGCAGTACCAGATAAACGCAAAAACAATCTTGGGAGCAGACAGTGAACGTGAATTGCACAGTATTCCCCTTCAATTCCGCAGCCCGTATGAAATACAACACAGTCAGTGGGGGTTCAGTCTCAGGGTTATCAGCTTCGTGGTCTTTGATGTGGGACAGAGTTATTATTTTAAATATTCCCCCTCCCTCTTTTTTCACGGTGACCAAGAAATACAAAGGTACCTCTGATTTATCTCCTCACCACTCTGTGTGAATATACCTTTCTGGTCCCTGCAAGAGGGCAAGTTTACATTTTTCTCATTACATGACAGAAAAATCCTTGCATCCCTCTTTCCCCCACAAGTGTCTTAACCTGCCCACCCCCAGACGAAGTGGATGGGTGACATAATTATCAATTTCATTATTAATTCTCCTCTTTATATGTCTCAATATTTTATTTTTTCTCTACCACCACTCAGCACAGAGGAAAATGAAGTGAACTGTCAGCCTGGTCAGCACTTACTCCTGAATCATCTCAGTTTGCTAGAAAGTAGGGAGTTGGAAGACATGAGGAGTTCAGACTTTTCCTAGTATTTTATCTTCTGCTTATCACCTACCACTGTGTTACTGCTGCATGATCTTGCTCCTGAATTCTTTCTGGTCTTTCCTAATTCACTCTGTCCTCTGTTGATTTTGACTTCAATCAGCCTTTTCTGTTAAAGATATCCTCTTAAACATAAGTAAGCACATATCAGGAAGGCCAAAGTAAAAATGAATGTTTAACCAAGTGTTTACAACATTTTATGAGAAATCTAGTTTTTGTTGCACTCATTGTGTGTTGATATATAATAATTATTCCATAGGTACACATAAAAAAATGTGCATATACACATACAAAAATGATTTATATATAAAAAGCTTCATCAGAAAGGCTTGTGAACCTCTTCACCACAGGACACTTTTGCTTTCTTGCATTACAGTACTGTCCCAAGGAGAGGAGTGGGTGGGTTTATGTTTCCTCAGGTCGAAAAGAAGTCTGAGGAGAGGGGAAATGATGTCCTCTCTGGCTGGCAGGGGCCGTGCTGCCTCAGGACTGAAGTGAGGCTGAGCACGTGGGCTCGTGACACCCATGGGTGCAGCAGTTCTCTGTGGGTGCCTCCGGCAGGGCTGGAGCTGCACTGAGACCCACCTGGGCGGCTGCAGCGTGTGGGGCTCCCCACTCAAGCTTTACCTCACTGGGAAACTTTGCAGGTTAATTAATAGTTAAATTTTTACTAGATAAAAAAATGGAAACTGAATAACTGGGATTTTTTTTTCCTTCAGCCAGACTACTTAACGATCTGTAGGATGCTCTTAGACTGTTTTTATTGTCACTATCTGAACTATTGGCTGCCTCCATAGAAGATGTGATTGAACCCAAGTTATCAGCCAGGATGAAACTCCCTCCTGTGTCAGCCTGAGTCTACCCTGCTTTGTTGTTCTGACCTTCAGCACCAGGGACATCAGGAAACTTTACCTGGGCCAAAGATTTCGCTGGTGGCTTTTTTTTTTTTTTTTTCCCCAAGCTTTTTCACACATCATAAAGCAGTGTCCAAGAACAGAGGTCCAATTCTTTCCTGAGGTTATTGTCATGCTTTATATAATACTATCATTATTGTTGTTGCTGATTAGTAACTCTCTGAACTTCCCAGGTGTCTCCCAGACACAGTGGCCTCTGGAAATGCATCATTTAAAAGATAACACTGGGGGTGGGTGGGGAGAGATAACAAGAGAGATTAGTCAATTTTTCTGTGTGTTTTAGCTAACGAAGAAAGGCTGCACCATGCTTCTCTGGGCAGTAGTGAATGTAATCCAATCTGTCCCTGTCGGAACGAATGTAATAACCTGATTCCCGTGGGTCAGGAGTCCTCATGGGTCAGGAGCTCAGCTCTTCCCCAGCAGGATATAAAATGCTACTGCTTCACTGACCTACCTCTTTAAAGCTTCTCTACATGGACTGGTGCACAAGTAAATGGCACCCAACATTCAAGCAGGAGCAGAAAAAAGGCACTTAAAATTTTTATAAAACAGACTATTCTAGCAAGCTTTCCCCCTCTCAGTGACAAACTTTTCTGTGGGTGTCAGCAGATCAGGAGCTCAAGTGAAAATCAGTGGAATCAGCTGAAATGGCTTTGAGGGGGTGAGCACATGTCAGAGGGGTGAATCAGCCGGCATTGTACGCAGAGCGCACACCTGGCTGCGTGGGGAGGACTCACGTGGGATGGGGAGCCTCATACACCCAGTTCACAGAAATGCTGCAAGGAACCAATAGCTGCTGTGTGAAATGGGGCTGGATGATGCAAAAGGGCTGTACAGAAAGTGCCTGAATGGTGTTACGAGGTTTTTAAGGAGTTCCACCCTTCGTACAGGCCTGCCCAAGCCCATGGATCAGCAAGGTTTTTCTGAGTGATGAGGAGGAACTCTGGATCAAGTCCTGGCACCTCTGCAAACACCCAAGAGAAGCCAACGTGATCTTGCGAGTATCAAGTGGTGCAGGGAGTTTGCAGCAGATTCAGGCAGAGGGGGGTGACCTGGTGTCTGGGCACATGGTGCCTGGGCAGCGACAGGAGGTGGGGAGCGATGCTCCCATCCGCACGCCTCTTGGCACAGACAAAGCATGGAGCCGGCCAGGGCCCTTGCTAGGACTTGACAGCTGAGTCAGTCCTCTGCATGGGCCTCTCCCTGCCTTCTGCCCGCACAGACCCACCAGCCCTGGCTTGGTGTGTCAGGCAAAGTGCCAGGCACTTCTGCTCAGGAAAGCCCACGGGAGCTGCTGGTGTCCACATGCGCAGTCTGTGTTCGTGTGCCTCGCCTGAGAAATGCAAGCCTGGAAGAGGTCTGAAATACAAGCCTGAAAGAGCAGGGCACAGGTTTGCGTCGCCTCTAGCAGACGAAAGGTTCCCGCGCTGGTAACGCTCTCGCTGTGGTCAGCAGTGCGAGGTCTCCCAGAGGACGTTTGCTGAGGAGGAGATGCTCCAGGCCTGGAGGACAAGGAGCGGCCTGGACAGTGCAGGATCCCAGATGTAAAAGCCCCCCTGGCTGCACAGGCTACACAGAGCAGAGCAGAGCAGAAATTTGTCTGCGCAAACCAAGCAATTTAATCAGGTAGACAGAGTTTACCTCAGAAAAGGGGACCCGAATGCAAACTTTTACAAGCATGTCCCTCAGTCTTCCCTTGGAGAACACCTCCCCAGGCCAGAGCTCGCAAGGCCTGGCATAGCCACCCTTAGCTCAGGTCTGCGCTGCCCCTTGAGATACTCCGTAAGCCGAGCTGCGGGTGACGCTCGCAGGCCACAGGGAGCCCTTGTGCCCCGCAACAGCAGCCTGGGCAGCCGCGGCACTCGCCCTGCAGTGCCGCCCTGTCACGGCAGGCGGCAACGGGAGGAGGCAGCGGCGGCTACTATAAAGCCGTGGTTTGGCAGGGGAGGCAGAGGTAGCAGCCGCATTTGGAAAATCATAGCGTGCGATCGGGAGCAGAGGTCTGCCTCGTGCCGGCTGCACTGGTGCTTCCCAGCACGCCGTCCAGAAGGGGTGCGAAGGGGGTTGGTGGAAGGGAAAACCAAGCCCCGGTCGCAGTGGACCGGCCCGGGAGGAAGAGAGCAGGATGGAGGAGGGAGTGCAGCGGGGCCAGCATAGACGGCCAGTTTGTGTCATAGCAGAGGGGCAAAAACAGCCGTACTGTCTATCCCGCACTGCTGGCCCTGCATGTGCTCATGGCCACGCGGCACCTCGTCCTTCCTCCAGCTGCTGGTAAGAAAGCAAGGGGACGGGGGACCTGCCAGAGCCATTTCCAGAGGCTTTGATTAATCCCTTGGCACGGAGGCCAACTTGAGCAATCTCTGCCGCAGGCAGAACAACGGGAATGGGAATCGCAGGGTGGGGACGAGTGGCCGGGGATGGGCGGTGACGACTGAGCCTGCTGCCACTCCAGAAACTCCCTGAGCTAGCACGTAGATATGGGGCGACAGTGGTGTCAGTGACCGCCTGTCACCATGAGCCAGGGACCTGTGGTGGGAGCCCGGGCCAGGCTGCGGGCCACGAGCAGAGCAGGCCGTGCCACATCCTGTCTGCGCTGCAAGAAGGGGGCGAGCTGGCATGCTCGGAGGTGACGAGCAGCCTTACCCAACCCGGGGAGACATGGGAGGAGGCCTGAAACCAACAAATCCTGCTCAGTTTTCCGCCACAGCAAGGAATAACCGCCACCGCCTCAGCCAGTGCAGCCGCCTTCCCCGCTCAGCCGCAGCAGCCGGAGAGGGGCAGGAGGAGGCCCGGGGAGGCGAGAGCAGCACCTGCTCTTAGCAGAGCTGCAGTTTCCTCACGATGCTGCCCCAGGTAGGGCAGCTTGACAGAGCAGCAGGCGGGAACTGCGAATAAGGCGGCAGTGACACGTGGGGACGCTTCCTTGGCAGTGAGAGAAGGCAGATGTGTCGGCTAAAGGTGGGTGGGTGGCTCTGATGAGGGCTGCAGAGTGGTGTGACAGGAAATGTCAACGTCAAGCACCTCTGTGGCAACCCGTCTTTCTTGCTGAGTCAATACATTTGCTGTGGCTCCTGGGGTTATCGCAATCCTCGGCACAGGTCAGACCTGGTGTGTTTCCCTCTGGCCGATTTGCCTGCCCACATACCCAGGTAATGCTGCAGCGCACGGCACGCACGCACCAGGATTGTCCCATTTCTTCATTTAAGCTTTGCGGCATCAATTTCATTTCAGGTGACACTACAGTTTACACCATTTTCCACTTATCTGGGCTTAAAATAACAATACACTTGGAACCGGCAGTCTGGAAAAATCTAACCCCTAGAAAACTGATACGAATTATTGTCATATCCTGAGCTATTGTCATATCCCAAGTTGGAGCTTAACAGGCACACACATTGTGATGGATACCAAGAAAATAGATACCGAGATGAATACCTTTACCCTAGCTGAATAAAATGAAAATGAGCCTTAACGTGCTTTCAGACTTACTGACACTTAGCAAAGGGCTATTTTGATTTGATCACTAAAGATGACAAGGCATGAGGAGATATAATCATTAACCAATCTCCGTTTGTCCTCCCTATATGGTATGTGATCCGCAGCAGTTCCTTGGATGAAAGTCCATAACCAGAGTTGCTCTGTGAAATACAGGTCTGGAATGAAAATAGCTCCATAACCACCCTGCTGCCAATGCTGATGTCTAACCTGGGTGTTCAGGGGCTATGTTTGTTCCTTGACAGGATGGGGGAGACTTGGCTGGGATGGGGTGGCCAGGTACTGCCAAGGCACTGCTTCCTGATTATGGACAAGCAGCTGTACTGAAGTAACAGCTTTATAACACCTTTTCAGTAATATGCACTGCTCAGACAGGGTGCCATGATGAGGGTAGTCTGACCAACACCCACAAAAACAGACTCTCATCATCTCCCCCCTTCTCCCTGTACTTTCAGCTGACAGAGAACAAGATTCAAGCATGCTAATTTGCAGTGTCTTGTGTAAATTTTCCTTCAGCATTGCTGGTGAACAAGTTTAGAAGACCCTGCAAAAGTTCCTTTCACAACAGAGATTAATAGAGGGGAACCTACTGTGAGAATAGGTAGGGCCTGGTATTTGCTCAGGGAAGAGCAGCAGTGAACAGCAGGCAGCAGATCAGGCTCTCAGCTGCTCCTCACACTCCTGCTGCTTGTGCCTGCAGGCCCTCAGGGGGACTAGTGACCCCTAAAACAACAAACCCTGAACACTGTGTCCCCATATAGGGGCTCAAGAGTATTATGTAACAGCAGTAAATTTTCAAAGAGGGCATGGCTCATGGACCAAGCTCAATGCACATGATGGCTGCTCCTTGATACTTGCACAGGTCCCTTCAAAGAGCTGCTCCCCACATCAAGACCATGTGCACTAGTATAAAATAGAAACCATTCCTAGCAGTGAATGATTGTGATGAAAAAGATGAAAAAGAATAATTGTGATGAGTGATGAAAAAGAAAGGTGAGAGATAAGCATAAGTCATAGTACCCAGCTACTGCACTACACTGCTTTGACCATCAGGGGACTTGTTTTCAAGGGCATCCTCTTTGCAAAAGCTCAGAGCATTAATGCACAAAGGCAGGCGCAAGAAAAACAGCAGAGGTTTCAGACAGGTGTTTGGGGCAAGCTAAAGGGGCAGTGTATCAGTTATGTACAGTGCCTATGCAAAAGCAATCTTTTATAAGCACACTAAAAAGACACTTATGCATTCACATTTGCCAATAGAATAAAAGTCTAAATGTTAAAGTGTTGGCCTTTTATTCAGAAGACTCATCCCATTTCCATTTTTTGACATTTTTTTGCATATCCTTCAAACAAAATAGCTCCTAGTTCCATACCTCAGCACCATCAATCTACCACACAAAAAAAAAAACAAAAAAAACAAAAGAAAAAAAATAAAAAGCAAAAAGGCTCCATGATGTGATACAGTATAAAGAAACAAGTATAGTTAATATATAGTTAATACATTAAAGTTAACACATGCTAAACAGACTATTTACATAAAATTACCTAAATTCTTGTAAGACTGGCAGTATGAAAGTAAAAATTAAGACTATTTATACCAGTTCTGCTAGATACTTAAAACTGATCTACCTTGGCAGCATCTATATTGCCATGCAGTTTTAAGGCTAGAATTTGCTCTCAGGACTTAACTGCCCCACACAGCGTGGCTAGCTCACACAACTCCCTCCACGGCAGGCAGGGTATAGGTGCATAAGCTGCCCATCCAAACCCCAAACAGGGCTTTCAAAGATGTACAGATCTAGTCTATAGATCTCTTCTCTATTAATACATGTTATTGGTACATCTGCATGCACCTGGTCAAAAACAGTCAAATATTCACTATAACACCTTGAGTAACATTGAATCCTATAATTTACAAAAATATTTTAGTTGTCTGTCCATAAGTAAAAACTATAACTATTACAAAGAGTCCAATCTAGATATTTTAGTATTACAGAAAGTCTTGTTCTTATTACTATTGCATATACAGCTTTTAGGAGCTGTGTTAGTATAAAGGTGGTAGTGGGTTTCCCACTTGCCATAGTCAACTTGCAAGGATATTCATAGAAAAATACACTTCTCTATTTAATCCTTAGATAAAATTCACATATTGAGGCTGCCCTGACTTTTCAAACAGGTGTAAATTGCACCTGAAATTCTGTATCAGAGGCTCTCGCAACTTAAGCTATTTAAGTATTACAGATTTTACTTGAGGCCCTTAGAGGAAAAAAGTTCACTCCAAAAAGAGTGAATACCAACATTCACATCACTTTAGCTACTTGAAAATCCTGTGACTGTGTTCTGGCAGCTATCAGATATTAACTCATTCATTTCATTTTGTTTGGTTTCTTCTTTAGTCTCATGGTTGGGGTGATGTTTTGGATTTCCAACCTTTCTAGACCTCTTAAGGAAGAATTTTACTAACAAGTAACATAATTCAGCCACATTCAACATAATGCAAATGCTGGACACAGCAATCATGAAAATAGTAAACACTGTCTTTTCAGTAGGTCGAGAAACAAAGCAGTCTACTGTGTTGGGGCAGGGCCAAGCACTACATTTCATTAAGCGAGGCATTCGGAACCCATCGTACATGAAGTAAAAGGCATACATGAAGACAGCTTCAAAAACCAGTCTGAAGAAGATGCTACCAGTGTATGTCCACCACAAGGAGCCCTCAATATGAAACCTTTGTGCTCTGATTTCTTCAATGTCTTTATATTCACATTTCTGATCTCCCTTTCTGAATTGCCTTTTCTTCTCGTGCCTTCTGTACGCCACATGCATGGCCACCAGCAGTGCAGGTGTGGAGACAAAGATCAGCTGAAGGGCCCAGAGTCTGATGTGAGAGATGGGGAAAAAATGGTCATAGCAAACGTTTTTGCAGCCAGGTTGCAGAGTGTTGCAGATGAAGTCATCTTGTTCATCTCCCCAGACTCTCTCTGCAGCCACAACCAGGATCATGATACGGAAAATGAACAGGACTGTGAGCCAGATCTTTCCAATGCTGGTGGAGTGTTTATTCACACCTCCTAAAATGGTTTGCAGAGCTCCCCAATCCATTTTCTTGCTTTAATTATTGACCTAAGATAAGACAAATGAACAGAAAGATTAATCAAAAGAAAAACAACTAAAAGTGGCATAAAATAGAGGTAATAAATATACTGCAATCATACAATATTGACTAGTCTAGTGTGGTTTTGCCCATAAACAGTCATAAAGTGACAATTAGTAATTCATGTATCAGGATGAAAATGATTACACTTAAGTACAGATTAAAATATTGTGACTTTAGATCTATTTGACCCACTGTAATTGGCCAGCATCTGCAAGAAAAAAAATAGAGAGAGAAGTGATGAAGATGGCATTAAGTGCTATAAAGTTATGACTTCTGGAAGCTTGCCAACAGTAACAAAAGGATAACAGAAAACAGTGGTCAAAAATAAGGTACTTTAAAATATGGAATCATAGAATGCCTAAGGTTGGAAGGGACCTCTAGAGGTCATCTAGTCCAACCCCCCTGCACACACAGGGCCACCTATGGCACATGGCACAGGGTGGCATCCAAGTGGGTCTTGAAGATCTCCAGAGAAGGAGACTCCACAACCTCTCTGGGCAGCCTGTTCCAGGGCTCCATCAACCTCACTGTCAACAAAACATAACAAGATAGATGCAGTTTAGAGCCTCAAAAATTCTCAAGAGAAAAATGCAGAGGGCCAGTTCAGAGCCTCAGCAGTAACCTACAGAAAACTTAACCAAAATACTTGTATGTTCTTTTAAAGTAACTCTACTTGGGGGAGAGATGATATTAGATATTTAACTCCTATCCAGCTTCAGTCAAACTTGCCATTCCTTCATTTTACACTGTAAACAGCATCACCATGGGTATCTTCCAGCAACACAGGCTATGCAGCTGCTGGAGTTTGAGGCTACAAGGGCAGCCTTAGATAACTTGTGTTGCACAGTCTTAGTCATACAACTGCAGACCCCTCTGGACCATTAGCTGAAGTAAATCTCACCATAGTTCAAGGCAAAAGTGAGACTGTAGGTCATGATCCATCTCCTCTTGAGGAAGATGTTTGAAACTCCTTGAGGAAGAGCTTTATCCCCAACTTCCCTTTTCTCTCCCCTAGCTACTACCCAGAGCACCTGGTAACCAACTGCCAGCACCTTTGATGTAGATGCTTAGCCTGATGATTGCTCCATTCTCATAACAGGCTCCCAAAACAGGGCAGAAGTCTTGGAGGTTGGGAGAAAGCTAAAGTAGATAACTGAAGGGTTCAGAGAGGCCAACAGTATCTGATTTCTCACAGACTTTCCCACAGAAACAGTTTCCAGCAGGTGAACTTTGAAGCACCAGGACTGTAATGAGTGGAAGTACTTTACCTTTGTGTCCACATACCTCCCGCAGGACCGCTGCAATTTTATGAAAGCTAAGCAAGCAGCTTAGCCATGAGAGTTATTTACTTCAGATTTGAAGAAATAGACATTTCTTGTGACAGTCACACATCATCTAGAAGTGCTCACATAGCTCTGGGCTCTGAATTTCCCCTCAAAGGGTTTTATTTTTTTTACAGTATTTTTTTACAGCGTGAATTTTATTCCCTCAGGAACTAGCTTTGGTGCCCATTGCTGTAAAGGCTAAACAATAGACATCATTCCTGTTGCAAGGTTTACAAAGGACAGAACAGTAGCCATGGGCTCAAAGGCCATCATATCTATCATGTGATACAATTTCAAGATGTTTCCTAATTGAGTTGGGTCACATTGCATGAGACAGAAAAAGAAAGATCAGTTAGTTTTTGCCTGTCTTTAGCAGGAAAAAAAAAAATCTTTCTTCTCTATACAATCAAGTATAATCAGTAAGTTCATATGCAACAATTTAAAGTATCAGTCAAAGGACACGATTGCTCAAGGAAACCAAATGGTGACAGAAAAAGTTATTTCCTTGAGTTATTGGAATATCAGTGTAATCTCCCTTCACTGATCCATCAACCATGTTTTTCCTCAGGTAATAGTAACTAACTAAATCTTGAGCTAGTTCAGAAGGTGAAGGCTAATGAGGAGGAAGAGTAAAACAAACCAAACAAACAAACAAAAAAAAAAAATATCCCAACAATCCATCTTCAGACTGAAGAACTTCCTCCCAAGCCTCCTTCAGGAGGCAGGATTTCTCTGTGCTCTTACCTCCGCAGCTCTGGAACTAGGAAGGTAACTGCTTCCCATTCCACCAAGTAGTTTTTCCAAGAACAAACTATGCCTTTCATTAGCATACAGCCATAGAAAGAAAACAAAATCTTCATATGTTATCAAACCTACAGTGGCACAGAAAGACCCCAAATCCAGGGATCCTTACAAGAGAAGTTAGAATCTCAAATATTTAGTTCTATTCCATTGCAGGTTTTTTCCTCCCACACAAAATAAGCAAATCAGGCTAACTAGAGGATTTGCTTTGGAGATGGTCCTATACATCAGCTTCTAACAGTAACTTGCAGCTGTTTCTCCATTTATGTTTTGTTCATGCTCTGTTCCTTCCAGTTCCTTGCAAAGATATCTAAATTGATTCCAAGTATCATGACTATAAACGTTTATACACAACTGAACATAAAACCTTTAAAGAGACACTGTATAAGCTGTTGCATTATATATAAGCTGTTGCATTATATATATAATTCACCAATCTAAATTTGACAAAGCTTCTTGCATTTCCCATTTCTAATTCCTTGTAATTTTTCTTATTATTATTCCTTCCTCTTCCTGTCTGGAAGCCATCTCACACACATTCCACTTTTTACTCTTTCATATTTTATCCTCACCTCTCACGCCTTTTTCTTATGTTCCACATATTTGTCTGTACACCAATGCCTCCGCCTTTCCATTATTACAGATTCACAAGGAGGCATCTGCACATGCAATTACTCCTTCCTATCTTCTTGTGCAGAGGAGGGTTTCCAAAAATAAGAGTGCCTCTGGGTACACTCAGAAGGTATCATGTACTTACAGGCCAAGAGAAAGATACTTTCCCACCTGAAGTGTCACTGCAGTTCATCTCCTACAGTCATTTGTAGGGCTGCACTACAGGCTGGATTACTACAACTTGGTAAGAGTTATCTCCAGTAAAAAGTTAAATAATTTCATCCATCTAATTTAGAGCATAATCCAGAAACCACTTGAAAAGAACACCTCTACCTCAAAGGGGTTGTAGATTAAAAAGCATAGAGGGAATCAGCAACCAGTAGAAAAGGGGAATAAACCACTTAAGCTTCATTGCTGAGGATAAAGTATAGTGAAACTATACCATTCATCTCACTCACTTGACCTCCTTTGAGAGTCTGCTTGAGCTGAGTCAGAACTAGGTGTTCCAGTTCTAGCAGTAGGATGTCCATAGCAGAAGATATGCAAAAATAAGTAAGTAAATCAGCCATTATACTTAGGAGCCTTCCTGATCTGACTTGATTGACAACACAAACAAGCCCCAAGTCTCCTAGTACAGTCCCCTCTCCTAACCCAGATATGAGTCCATCTCTCACATCCACCCAAAACCACTTCAGTGTCTTCATTAGCTCCTCTTAAGTTGCAATTCAGAGACTGACAACCATCTGTGTCTCCAATAGACAGGACTAAAATAGAATTTAATTCAACCGCTTACAGCCCTTCACACAATCATCAGTGCAGAACATAACTCCAGCTACACATGCTCTGTTGAAGCTTCCCATCAAGTCTGGGCAACTTCAAGAAGAAATTGCTTCACACTGCTAAACTACTCAAGAAAGAAGACATTAACTCACAGTCACTGCTTATCTTTCTTCCAGACTACTCACTTTTCAAGCCTTTTCACTAAAAAGTAAAATATTAACTGTCTTGGTGACCAAAAGACAGAAAAGTTACTTCCATTTAATGGGTGGTAACTCATTTTCAGAGATAGCTGAAAGTAGAAAGACAGGCTAAATGGCTATAGAAATTTTATAGTATTTAGACAGCCAATGACTCAAAGTGCTTTGTTGGTCCCGTGAGCGAAACCCTCACAGAATAAGTGAAGGACAGGAAGGCTTGGAAAGAGTCTTTAAAATGCAGCATGAAAAGATGCCTGTCCAGGTCTCAGCACTCTGCTATCAGCTGATCCTTCTGTTCCTCCATCAGGGCAATCAGAGGAGTAAGACGGCATAGCTGCTGGAATTAAAAGAGACTGTAAAACATCACTCCACAGAGAGGTCAGTTATGACACAGAGCACTCAGTACTGGCACACAAGTTACTTTTGTTGCTGCATCTAGCCTAATACTGGTCCCTAGTGCAAGAAGGGAGCTACAGCCTACCCATTTCCACACTTCTCAAATATCTGGGTAGATATTAGAGCTCTCTGCTGCCATGCTCAGTGTTTTAAAAAGGTAGCACTTAAGTCTGCATTAAACTGCAATCGGAACACTATGCATACACCCACTTAAAAAAAAAAAAAAACTCAGTAACATACAACACCAAGGACACTTACTGAGCTCTTGTGTTTGACTCCAGCTTATTAGCAGATCCTTTTCCTCACTCTTTTAGAAGTGATTACACTTAGAAATCATTAGCCTATGGTTAAATTTTACTTTAGAAAACTACAATGGGAACACAATGAAGAAATCAAGAAATACACTCCTTCCACACACAGAGTAAAACTCACTGCCACAGGATATGGTCAAGGAAGCATATGGTGAGATTGAAAGTGTTTGAACAATACTTGCTTATGCTACAGAAGCATCTAAAGCAACTAGAAAGGGAAACCTGGTAAGTTAATTCATGTGAATGTGCAGAATAAGATGATGCCCATCTCCTCACACCTACAAATCGGAGATCAATTCTACTTAAGTTAGTCAGGAATGTAGAGGATGGTTGTGATACCTCTGTTTTATCAGAATTTTAGTGCACAGTGTGCCAGAATTTACTAGTCTGGTGTGACCTTCCACCACTTTCAGCAGCACCTCTGGACAGAGGTACAAGATAGAAGCCAGCCAATGTCCAAGTGGGAATGTACTATCTTCAAGGGTGGAGAGGCAAGGCGGGATCCTGACCAGAACTGGAGACAAAGATACTTGTGACAGTAGCAGCTCTAAAGCAGAATTTTTTGCCACAAAAGTTTAAGTTGCTTCAGGTGCAAGATGGTTAATCAAAATGATCCTTCCACATACATACTTTACAGTAAAGACTAGCATTCATTTAAAGGCATTACTGATACAACGTCCACACCAGGTCTTGATCTAGATCTGTCGCTGGGAGCATCAGACAGCATAGGGGCAGATACCAGCATCACTGTACCCTAGAGGTATGCATGTGGTCTCATTCCCAGAATTAAAAAACAGGCAAGTCTCAATTTCAGCAGTTTTATATAAGCATTTTTATTCCTTAGGCTGAGCTGCACTCTGTTTCACTGAAGCAGGTTGTGGTGCTGTGTCACAGCAGAAATGCTAGGACCCAGCCCAGGAAACCCCTCATGAATACAGAGTAGATTTGGGTTTTTCCCAAAAACTGTTTTCTTTTATTTCGCTCAGACAGACAGGCACTCTCTTGTGAGCTCTCCCAGACTTGTCACAGATTTCAGCCTCAGTTTTCCAGACATTAAACCAGGGATGATCAGACCTCGCTACCTCATAGGGCTGTTTTGAAATGCTCACTACTACTAGGGCATTCAGATTCCTCCTTTGGTATCTCTCAGTGGCCCAAGACAGGTAAGTACCAGGCAAAGTGGAAGGAGAAGTACAGAGCTTCAGTTACACCACCCAGAATGTTCCTGATATTGAAGGAGGAATGCAGCTGCCTACCATGCTATAGCTTTAATGCAGAGTTCAAACTGTAAGATGCAGCTTTGAACTCCAGACTTTGGCAACCAAAAGCCTTTTGTTCCACTATTAAAGGAAACCTGTGCAGTTTTAATCTTGCAGTAATATATTAAAAACCCTCAAGGAGTATCCAGCTGGAACACTTAAATATCAACAATTTTACTTCTTTAGGAAGAGTTGAATAAGAATCAAAGGAGCAGTTTAACTATCACAAAAGCCTGAGCAACCCACTCTAGCAGGTCTTCAATTCTAGTCTGCACACCCATCTCCATGTCAACAGAGACTGAGGAGCAACAGAAGAGCAATGTCCACCAGGGACTGCAGGGTATCTGATTTGACACAAGAGAAAGCAAAGCCTATTTGAGAACAGAAAAGCTCGGTGACAAACACAGGTTTGAACACTGCAACACTGTACTTGAGCGTTACAAAAAGCAGGAGGTATTTTTTGCTCCAATTAAACCAAGTGTGAAACTCAGAGAGCCCCTAACATGCTAGGTTAACATTCTTGTGACCCAACGTTTAAGTAGTTAAACTTTAATTCACTATATTAATGGTTCAGTTCACCTTAAAAGGTCCCATATCCATGCCCCTACATGAATTAAATCATTTTTTCCAAGGCTGCTTACAAGTCCTCATAGTTCTTTTGCCCACAAACAAAAAATGGAGGATCACAATCCTCCAGAAGCTCCCTGCAGGAAGTCTGCTCTACTTGTGAGAAATGAGACACCAAAAATGCCAAGCACACTTGGAGTCACAACAAGACACAGAATCACTGCTAGGATTTTGACTCCTGCCAACCATTCTGCCCTGGGCCCTTACCTCCCAAGAAGGCTTATGGTTTCTCTTGGAAATGCTTTTGAATGGAAACCAGATTCCCAAGGACAATTTCTTCAGTGATGTAAGTGGGTTCTATTTCCCATGTCCCATAAAAACATACATGCACCATGCCCTGCTTTCATCTTGAAAACAGCATCTTTATTAGCTATGACATTTTTGTTTTAAAATATTTAATCTCTATTTCTTTCCTCCAGACATCAGGAAATGCCCATATGGCATCCATAGGCCACACTTGAACACAAAGTGTTCCTCAAGATTCAGCTCTTCCTAGGTGGCATTTTCTACAGAACTAGCAACTCACTTTTTGCATACAGGATAGGACTTGAGCTCTTTTAGCATTTTAAATGTTTTCAGCATTTCTAATATTTCATACTGCAGAGCAGTTTTCCCTTGAATGCATATTTTTAATATTATTTCATCAAGAGCAAGGACAAAACAATATTTTCCTCTTTAAGGTTATGCATCAAAGGAAATCAAAGGGAAAAACCCTCTATGAAATAAGCAACAGAATCAACTTAGCTTTAAGTATTAACAGGACACACATTTAAACTTTCTTTTGTGTTTCTTCAGCTTTGACATGTTATCTTTCCTCATAGATCATCACTTCAGATTTTTCCTTACACATATCAGTGTTTAGTCAAGCAAGAGTCATAGGAAGTTCTCCTGATAACACATAAATCTAGTTCAAGTTTGCAATTAAAAGCAGTGAGGTACAGAACAAGGTAAAAACTTGAAAGGGGAAAGAGAAAGAAAGGGGAAAATCCATGCCCTGCTTGTTACTGTTTCTGAAGAACACCGATTTCACTGGAAATGCTCACAAGAAAAACAAACATAAAATCTACATATAACATATACTCTAGAAGGCAACCATTTTCCTGACAGAGGTGCACTGAGTTTATACACTTATACCCATAACAAGCCATACCCACCTCCAAGTGTTGCTGTTCTTCCAACTATGGAAGATATCCTGCTGTACCCTCTCACACAGTCTAACTACTCTGCCTACAAGTTAAATGAAACTCCTCGAAGAGTCCCACTGGGCTACATTTCAGGGGACACAAGACAAGCTAAGGCAAAAGCACAAACCAAAGTTTTGCAGAAGGGGCCATGTCAGGATGGAATGAGAAATCTCTGAATTAACTTCTAACCCTTCCATTTTTAAGCCTTAAATCTTCCACCAAACATCACGCTGATGGTGCCAGGGGCTGAAGCCCCTCAGAAATACCAATGCACATGCAGTAGTGGTGCAATCTTGGGACTCTGCAGGGATGTTACTAATCTCCTGTGGATAGCTACACTGCAACACACAGCTGGCATGCAGCAGTGCCTCCTCAGAGCTTGTCACACACAGCCAAAACTTGACCCACCACTGCCTTGTCCTCTCAGCTAAGCCTACGAGCACATCCACGGTACCGCTTCCTTCAAGGTCAGTGTGAGAGGATCTAGAAAGCAGAGCTTCCTGACAGGACGGAGACCAAGAGATCACAGAAAGCCCCTACAACCTCTAACCGAGTCGAGCCCAAGAACCTGCTGTGTTCTGCTCCTCAGGCCAGGGGTGCACATACTTTGTGGCAATCCTAAAAAGACTCAGGGCCTAAGCCCACAAACCAGACAGAGTAAGGCTGGTTAGAGATCAAAGACATTCCTCAAAACTGGTTTGGGGGAGTATTCTTGGCACTAAGGGCTGCTTCCCACCTACAACCCTGTGCCTGTTGCTGTACTGTATTTCTACACTGCAAGATGATGCACATTGAGAGCAGGACAAGAACACATCCTTCTATTAAAAGGAAACAAAGAAAGAAGAGGAAAGACATTCCCCAAGCCAAGAGCTGTGAGATGTAACACCCTGTTTTCAGGGGAGCCCAAACACAGGAATGAGAAACACAGAAAGCCACAGCAGAGCAGTCCATTACTAACTACTTGTGCAAGCTGGGCACTCTTGCCCTTAGTCTAACACATCTCCTGGTTTTATTTAAGGCCTCAAGTGCTCACTCCTCATGCAGCCTCATCCAGCCCCGATACTCAAAAATAAACATCTTTTTGACTCACACGTTTCCTATTCCCTGTAAGCCCGAGGAGCTTCCCTGGGCAAGCGGGCGCTCACAGGAGGTGTCGGCACCACTGATGCAAGCTGTTTACCCACAGCAACCCTCCAACATCCGCAGGTGTGTCACACATTACCTGCGGCTGCCCAGGCCTCGCTGCTGCTTCAGGTTTTTTTGTTGTTTGGCTTTTCCTTCTGGCAGGTCAGGTACTTCACATACTGTGCTTGCAACGAGCTGCAGCAGTATTGCAAAATAAAAAGAAATAAAATTTAAAAAGACAAGAAAGGAAGCTGTTAGGAGTTAAACGAGTAACTGAGAGCAGCGACAGCGCTCCCAAAAGCACAAGGCGGGATCCAGGCACAACCCAGGTCCTGTGGAGGCGCGAGGCCGCGCACCCGGGCCAGGCGCGGGACGGGGAAGCCCGCGGGGCAGCCCCACGCACGCGGCCCCGCTCCTCCTC
>JAWLRI010000837.1:6054490-6076507 GCA_034781795.1 Crypturellus tataupa | reverse complement strand
GCAGGGACACCCAGAGCACAGGGCACAGGGTGGCATCCAGGCGGGTTTGGAAGATCTCCAGAGGAGGAGACTCCACAACCTCTCTGGGCAGCCTGTACCAGGGCTCTGTCACCCTCACACTGTGCAGGCCTATGGCCTATATGTGCTTCCTTAAGGGAGGACAACCCACAACCCCTCCGGCCTTGGCTGGACGCACCTTCACGACGCTTCTCCCCTCTTGCATCACTTCTTTGTCTATTATCTTTAATCAGTCATTTTCCAGATGAAGACTGTTTTCAAGCATATTATTGTCCCTCTTACCCTCATCAGGAACTGGAAGTAAACACTCCCTTTACTCTTTATGATCTTTCTTATCTATTTATAGATATATATTTATATTTACTCCTCTTTCTTCCAGCTTCAGTTGCTGTAAATCACTTGCAGTGCACTTATGTCTGCACTTCTTTGCATACATATTAAAAACAATGGGACTTGTATTCTTAGGGTATTCTTTCTCAGGCAAATGCCACTGATTTTCAAAAGTATTTTGAAAGTTACCTTGGGAGATCTGGGCCCTCAGTCTTTGGAGAATCAGATGCAAAATGTTTTACTTTCATCAAAGACTTCTGAGTGTTGGTATTCAAAAGCTGCAAGCTCACTTCCCTTAGCTTCTTCTTAGGGGTTCCTACAACAAGCTCGGTTATCCCAGAGAGATCACTGAGCAGCAGGCAGGGCACAACATGCAGCTCCTGCACATCACAGCCAGTGCCACACAGCAACATCCCCATGCTCTGCAGCAGCTGACCGCACACTGTGGCCGTATCACCCACACATCCCTTCTCTCCCCTCTATAACTTGAAATCTCCTTTGAAATTATCTTTGGATCCTCCTATTATTAGCATCAGCTCATTTGTTTGATTTATTGAGGTCATCTAACTTCACAGGTGATGCAGATATGGGCAATCCAGCTCACTTTGCTAGCGAACATAAGTATGACACTCAGCCCCGTTCTCGTAAAAGCTGGTGCCAAACATCTCACAAATTGTTATGAGAACAGGACTGGGCTGCAGAATCTCCATTCCATTCTCGATGCTAATTAAAATAACATTAAAATTAGCTCTAGAGTTAGCGGGTGTCAGACTCTTGACATCTTCCAGTTTGAAAAGGCATCTTTCTGATAGTAGTGCTATTAAATAGTTATCACATCACCGAGCTGATGTATACAAAATCTGGATGCTGGAAGTTTTTCGTGGTGTGGAGCGCATGGTCAGAAAGACAGAAATAGGGGAGGCTGCCTGCAATGTATAACCACCCTTTCCATTTGTAGTTGCAAAACTCCCTGTGGAAAGAACAACAGCTGCATAGATAGTAACTCAGAGAAAGTATTTATGGCCTTTTACCCTTATTTGGTGTGAGGTACTTTGTCCTCTTCTAAAATGTTAATGGCAGCCTAAAGTTGTTCTCCATTTCAGCCCCACCCTGCACTTCAGAGACTTCTGCAGTTTGGGAAAACACCAATGTAAAATGCTATACATTTACTTTCTTCAGAAATTACAAATGAAGCTTTTTCTGTGCAAATCACTACAGTGTTATCAGTACAGGTATTTTCATTGGAATCACTAAGGTGATATGATCATTCTGTGCTTTAATAAATAGGAGGACAGAGATTAAAAAAAGAAACTCCTACAAGATTATTTATGCAGGTGGATTTATCTCCATATGAGATCTAAGCTGGAAAAAAAAGAGAAAAAAAAGAAAGGTCAGATGTAACCATGTCTCCCTGAAGTTTTGCCACCCACCACAGGGCACAGACTTGCACCCACAGCATGGACAAGGCACAAGCCCTGCTTCCCTGTGCCTGTGATACTTGCCATGGTGAAAGGCAGTTGTAGAAATACACTGGGAGATAGCTGAGCTCTTTTTTTTTTCCCTCCATATCCAGAAATCTAAAGATTTTCCTCTCTTTACCCCGTAGCTTTTCCCTGAGGAAGCTAGACACTTCTGTGGGTTGTCCGGATGGGAGCCAGGACTGCTGCCTGTCCGGGGCGCAGGGTCCCAGCTTACATCCCTGGGACAAGGGGAGCTCCTGCTCCGGCACCAACTGCAGCTTCTATTACAGCTTCCCTTTCCCCACCAGCATCCTCTTGTCTTGCCTTAGTCATATCTCTGTCAGGTGATTTTTATAAATATAGGACACTACCGACATGGCAACCCTTATTTAACATTAGCACAGTGATTTGAAAAGGCCAAATCCTACATAGATATACATGTTAACAGAAATCCTATTCCTCCCAAGCACATTCCTGTAAACGTCACCACGGCGTACTAAGGAGTTGAAAATTTTCAAGTTAAATCCTGCCGGTAATTATCTTCTCTGACTCTGAGGAGGAGTGGTTGAATACCCCTGATTTGGAAAGCACAGCTAGACTCTACGGAAGTAGAGCCGGCTTCCAAGAAATGTCCCTGCGGAGCAGCAGGGGCCTCACTGGGAAAGTCTCCTGGATGCAGTGTCACAGGGATTGCATTAGGGGGGGTCTATGTAGGTCACAGAAAATTAAATTAGCTTGATCTCATATTTCTTACACACACGCGCACATAGACTTCCAGTAGCAAAAGCTAGAAGGCCAAACAGCAGTCTACATCTGGAGCAGCTGAACATAGGCTGCTGGATCTAAATAACAGCAGAATTTGGCCAAAGGAGGTTAACCATTTGCATCTGCTCCTATTTGACAGCCTGTAAGGGAGACAGATGAATTTGGGCAAGAATACAGAGTTATATAAATGCACAAACTGCCCATTTTCCTCAGTGGCTCAGTGAGGCAGAGTAAATACGAATACCCCTCTAATTCAGCTACTTCAATTTCCCAGCATCTGAAGTAAACCTCACAAATATCATCTTCTTTTCAAGATCTGCATTTTTTCCACTCCACCATTATTTACTATTGAATTTTTACAGACATTTTGTGCAAAAAAACTATGAGCTGTATTCTGCAGGACAGAGGCTCTATATATTGAAACTTAACTGTGAACTGATACAGGCCTGCAGAATGTAGTCGTAGAGACACAATGTGCTTATGAAATCCAAGTAAGAGGCACAATGAATCAGCCATAAACATTTGTGATTGAACTAGCTCCTTCAAAGACTTTGCTCTCTTATTCCATGGCTATTTATAGAAATGGCACGATTGCCCAGTCTCACTGTTCTTTATTTAACTCTCATGCTTTATACTATTATATATGTTTTTCAGTCATAAAAGATCATGCTTTCTTTTGGAAGAAAGGTTGATAGTGGTTAGAGCATGTTTATGGACCTTTAACTTTGTCCCATCAGTTGAAAACTGTAGTTGCATATTCACATGCAAATGTATAATGTTGTAAAAAAAATAAATATTATCTATTGCATTGACAGTGTTTGCACTTTGTAAATGATGGTATGCCCTTCTCTAGTGGAATGGCAGACATAGGAGAACAAATGTCACAAAAGAAGAGTAAAAACTGATGTAAATTCCTGTTAATGTAAATTGCCCATTTATTTTTTTCTATTGCCTGACTCCCAAGATAAAAAGGAAACAGGCTCTACAAGCCCATCTCATCTCTGCTGGGACAGCTGGCCAGGTCTCACATGCTTGTTTCTCTGAGGGAGTGCCAGGCTTCCAGGACATGAGGAGCATTCTCTCTTCACTGTCTACTTAAGAAGAAAAAAATCAGACATTAGGTTCCTCCTTCACACCTTATAAAATGATGCAGAGGGCACCTAAAAGCCCTTCAAGAAAACATCAGGTTGAACAAGGTCGCTGTGACTGAGGTCTCTGGAGGTCTCGTGGGTGTTATCCTTCCACAACCTCTGTCCTTCCTCTCACACATCTTCCTGCCTCTTGCGTGAGACTTGCCATTGCAGCTTGTACCTTTCAGGCCAAAACCAACAGTTTTTACCTGTTTTCACAAGCATTTTGACTAAATATATCAACAAGCAAAATAATAATGGATTTCTGTGAGATATTCCAAATGGATCATGACTTTGAGTTAATGATTTGCCAAAGTTTCAGATCAAGTGCAAGATTTTGCTAGGCCAGCTGCTGGCTTTGATGAGGAGCTGTTTCCTGCACATGCTCACAAAGAAATCCTGAAAGCAAAGCACGTAAGAAAACAGCTCTCATGCAAACTGAACAGAACAAGCTCTGCATCAGCGGTAGGGGCTGAGCAAAAAAAAAAAAAACAGCAGCATTTTCCAGCTCAAGGACTATTGTCACCAGCCCACACACTGGCCTAACTTTAAACAGGTGTAAGGTATGCAAATGAAATGACTAATGAAGTTTTAACAGCCCTCCCTGTTTCTCCAGGTAAGAATGACCGGAATGACCTGTCAGACCCTAAAGGAAGGGAAAAGAGGAAGGGATCCATTCCAGGCTCTTATGCTTTTCCGCAGTGATCCTCTGTCACAAGGATCAAAGCTACAGAGCTGAATTTCCTCTCACTGCCAGGACCCCGACCTGGGATGTCCAGAGTAGGCTGGCTTGTTTCTTCAGAATAGTCCTGGTAAAAATGATAGCCTCTTTTCAAATCATAGCCTCTCTGTTCCTCTTCAGAAAAACTATCATGCTCTAGGCCTGCAGATTGTACCCGAAGAAGTAAGAAACACATCCTCTTCCATAGTGCGGAAGAGGTCATCGCAGAAAGGCACATAAGGCCACCATTGGGTGTCATCCATACCCTGCACAGTGGCACCACAGTCAGGAATGTCACTGCTCACCAGGCACCAGCTGCTCCCCCTGCGCCAGCTCCCATCCAGCCTTGTTCTCCCCACAGCCCCCACCAAGCAAAGACAGGCCGAGCGGCAGAGCTTGGGCAATGCAGGACAGGCACACCCTCTGATTTCCATGGTTTGGCGTGACGATGATATTTTCTAAGGACAGTGGAGGACCTGTGGCTCACGATTGCATGCGGCTCATGCAATCTCCAATTTCTTGTTCTGCTGTGGGTGCATCTCTGTGTGGCAATGCTCAGTGTGGGGATTACCAACGTGACTCAGGTTATGGGAAGGCTTGATGTCTCACGACACTTGCAGGTCGCTGTTGAATCAATGCTAGACATGCTTGCTTTAGAAAAGGACATCTTTCCTTGTGGCCAATCCATCAAATTGATTGACGGAACCCAAGGAAGGGTTTCCCCTGCTTACTCCATCGTCCTCCAGATCAGTGATGGATGGGCTTCCAGTTGCATTTGTCTCCCAGTCATGCCTGTGAGACCTTACCCCGTCATGTTAGGCACTAGCCTAACTTGTGCAACTCACTGGCTCTCAGCACTGTGCATGGTTGGAGGTAACAAGGCCTCTCCACGAACTCCTGGGGCTGCAAAGCTCTTGTCTCCTGGGTGTCCTCTTGCTGTGGGGTCTACCTGCCTTCTTGGTCAAAACAAAGTGAGGTGACCCTTGGATGATTGTGTCCTTGTGCCCCTTCCCTCACCAGCAGCAAAACTTCCACCACGTTCAGGATCTCCTGTGGCTGCAGAGGGAGAAAGATTGGCCTCTTAGCCATGAAAGCCATGAAAGTTTGCTTTGAATGTAGATTTTTCTCCACGCAGTGAAAACAAAGCCAGGAGCTGACACTTGTTTTGGACTACTGAGTCCAGCTTCTATGTATCATGTGAGAGGGACATGTGAGAGGGGAGATCTTTCACCAGATGGGACCATAGGAGTGTCTCTAACATAAGACATGAGGCAGAATCCCTATTAAAGCCAAGCAAAAGGCAGAAGCAAAGAAATAGCAGGATGTGTTCTGCCATCTATGTGGTCCTCTTCCAGGAGGAAAGAAACCAGAAAAAGGGGAATGGTGGGTATAAAATGGCCCTGGCAAGCATCACCTGCTTAACCAAAATGGATGTTTAATAATATGTAGCAGAAGTGACTCAGATTTTGATGCTGTCTTTTAATTTAGGATCGATCCTTTTGTAGATTACATGGCGCCACATTGGTAGGAGGAGTGCACTTAGAATGTAGATTATATTAGAGCAGGATAATTATTTCTATTTTGTGTCAAGCCAAAAGTCACATTGGAGTAAGGTCTTAAACACTAGTCTAAAAGAATATTCCAAAGCAAAAAAGAGAATGGGAAACCTGGTCAATATGTACGAGGTAACCCCCTACCTAAGACATCTTAGATTTTGTCTGAATTGACTAAATTTAACAAAACAAATCCAGGAACAATAGTTGTTTTCAAGAGGACAGGTGAAGGATTCAGCTCTTGAGAAATCATCAGTCTCCTGCATTGAAAGAAAATGTAAAAAATCCCCACCAGGAATTTCTTAGAGCACTTACCACACTTACCCACTTCCACCTTCTCCTTGCAGAGGATGGAGCTTTGGAAATAAAGCTCTTTGATGGGTTGTTTCCACTGCACCACAGGGCTAATACATTACCCCAACGTGCTTAAGATATGAAAGGGAAGGCATGGTGCTTAGGAAGCCTTTTAACTCTTCACAATTACAAATATTTCTGTTTAACTTCCAGAATCCCACTTCCCTCAGGGGAAACTGCTGCTTCTTTCTCTCTTACCAATCAATGTGAGTGCAGGCATGTTATTACTGGCACTCCCTTTCCATGGACGCATTTTTCTTTGTTTGAGAAACTCTAGTAATTTCTGAATTTTTAAAGGGGAAACTTGCTGGTCCACTTTGTTAAATCCTCCTCTATTTTTAGAGAACAGAGGGATTCTCTCCATTCCTATGTGTTTTTCATCACCATGGTCCCTGAGCATCCCTGATTCCTTCTTTACCTCATATTTAATGCAAAACTCTGCCCTTTCTTCAACCATAAAAGAATTGTACTGTTAAGAAAAGGCAGGTCACTCTAAAAAGAAAATCTATAGGCAAAGAGCAAAAGGAAAGAACATGGTAGAGGTAAATAATTACTCTTTTTCCCTGAGATGAGTCCCCTGCATGAAATTCCCATCCCAAAAGCACAAAGGAAGGGAGTGAGACATGAGATATCTAGAAAGTTTTGATCTGTTTGGATACTTCTCTGGTTTTCCCTGCATCATTTTTATCCTTTTCCCAGAACCAGCTGCCTCCAGCAACGGCTTGAGGGGGCCAGCTGGCTGCCTGCTGAGATGCCTCAGAGAGAAGCTAAATTCTCGCCCTCTGTCCCAAGCGGGACGCGGGACCCTGGCTTACTTATAGATAGGCTTGCCTGGGTCAAAGACAGACCTGAAATTCAAGTCTCCAAAGCCTGTGCTGTATCTGGACCATTTCGCAGCTGAGTACTTACGCTATTTCCTCCAGGAGTTTATTCTGTTTCATTCTGATTTTTATAAGTCTTAGCCCTGCAAACAGCCTGTATGAAATGGATCCTATCCAAATGAGACTTGATCTCTAAATCTTCAGAATTTTCCCTTTCGCTGAGGAGAAAATTCCTGCAGGCTTTCATCTCCTTTCTGTGTCCTTGAGTCCATCTCATCAACCTACAGCTATGCTCATGAGGGAGAGAGAACAAGACAGATTTGTACCCTGCGCACCTCTGCAGCTCTGTCACGGCATGTCACTCCCACCCATGGCCAGGAAAGAATGTGCAAAAGATCTTCCAAACTCTTTCAGAAAAATCTCACCACTGCTTGGTTTCCCCACTCAGCTTCTTGGCAGAACCTCAGAGAACCAGTGTTCCCAGGGGATTTTCCTTGCAGGGGAACCCTCTGTCACGAGGTATGAGTCTTAAGAAGAAAACTTGATGTAAGCTACTGATGCCTCACCCTGGTTCAACCTTTTTTTTGCCCTTTTCAAGGCCAGGTTAATGCTTTCATCTTGACATTTACTATCAGGGAACTGCTGGTATAGCTGAGCTTGCATTTACATGCTTCCAGAATGCTCCAGTCTGATCTCAATTCTCATCTACAGCTCTTGTCGCAGATTACAGTGTCTCAGGGTGAAACTTCATACAAAGCACCTTGATCTCAACAGCTCTAATGGAAAGGGCGTAATAATTTAAAGAATGATAATGTATGTCAGCGGGAAGATCCTGAGAAAGTAGCAAAGGAACTTAATGAAAAAACAAATCCTAACAAGCATGGAGTAGTAATTTTAAAAAGTAATACATATATTACTTGTTGCTTAAGGGCAAAATCCATGCAGCTTGCCACACTGGCAATATTTTCCTTGCCTTTGCAGTGCATTGCCCTGCAATGCAATAAATTGATAGGTTTTAGTACTTTCCTTGTCCACAAAGCTGTCTTGTATACCCCATGCCAAATCAGATATTCACAAGGCATGATTTCAGCAATCCATTTTAGTGTTCTAAAGGAGATTTCTGATGAGAACCATGTCTGCCCTCCTTCCCTGAAGGGTCCAGGCTGCCTTTACAAGCACTTTGGGCAGGGAGGAGGAGGTGTCCCTTAACCCCTTCATTAAGTTCTGAGATGACAGTCACAAGTCAGTCCACGTCCAGAGAAGCCAGATGAGCAACTTTGGCAGAGAGAATGAAACCAGAAATCTCATTTGAATCCTGCAGAGCTGTGGACAGTGTTAGTAGTTAAAACATAGAGTTTCGGTACAGCTTTCCATTTCTGGAGGCTAGAGAAACTCACAGCGATTAACCAACCAAATCCAGCAGAAATTTCCATTTTAGAGATGAGGAACACATAGCAGAGAGAAAATAACTGAGTGACCTACCACCAGGCAGTAAGACAGCACAGGGCCTAGAGAAGGGCATGTGACTTGTGAAACTGTATCTTAGCACCTCTTTTTTTCCCCACACAAGACTGTTCAGGTTTTGTCATTTTTATCCATATTTCCCAAGTACAAGAAAAATCTGATGATAAATTCTACAGTTTTCTGTCCTGCCCTGAGGTGTGGAGATGCAGGAGCCCATTGCTCACCTGTGGGAGCCAGGAGAAGCGGTGGGGCCAGTGACTCTGGGGGAGCAGACTGGAGGAGCGACTGGCTCACAACATCTGCCAAGGCCAGGAGGCCATCTTGCATGCTTCTATAAGGACTAAGGGGTCCCGAGGAAGGACTATTCTTTGGTCAAATTGGCTGCTTTTTGCTGATCAAGGGTATTTGGCATCAGTCACCTGTGCATGGGGGCATCCGAATGTGTAGTAACACCTGATCACGGCAATCTGCATCCGACCCTCAGCCCTCTCCTTCAGGTGGATTCGTAACCAAAATGATATCCCACAGGAGGAAGCTTTGGGAAAGAATTAGTGGCTGTTTACTGAAATGCAATAAAAAGTAGGTGGCTGTTTACTGAAATGCAATAAAAAGTAGAAGCTCTATCCAGAACTTAAACTTCTAGCATCCCAGACTTTCCTATGGCTCAAATGCTCTTGAGGGCTTCACTAACACTAACTCTCTCCACACGAGCAGGGGCTAAATCATCTTCATACATAAAGCTGCCAGGGTGTGTAGGGAAAAATAAATCTTTTTCTAATGAACGTCGGCACATATTTCACATAAAGCTGAATTTCCTTTATTAGATCTTTCCTCTCTCCTTCTATCCTCCTTCTCCTCTTTTTCCATCCCCCACTAAATTTCCTTTCCCACTGTGCTGACCGTGCCTGGCCACGCCGTGGGTAGCATAGCCCGTGCCAAGAGGCTGCGGCCTGAGCACCCTGTGGGGCGCGTGCCAGCTCTGCCACGGAGCCGTCCACCCTGCGCGGGGAGTCGAGATAACAACTGGCACGAGGAGATGAGGCCAAACACAGATGCCTTGTGGTCTGCGAAGGCCGCAAGGTCCACGCTGGGGATGATTATAGAGGAAGTCAGAGTCGAGCCTGCTCCTCCGGTGCAGAAACCACGGCACAGGCCTGGGCAGGGCCGGGTGCATCACTGTGGTCTCGGGTGGTATTTTGGTGGGAAGGTGACACTGGGGCAGCACCTGACCGGCAAGGGCTGACACTTCTACCCCGAGGACGCTATCACTGCTGCCATGTCAGCCTGAGGAGCCGAGGGAGGCAGGTCCCCGTGATGGGCCTGGGCTTGAGGGGAGTGAGGTGGGACAGCAGCCACCCCTCAGTGCCTGTTGGCCCTGGGGATAGTTTTTGCATCAGCAAATTGAACGTGTCTGATCCGGGCGCTGGCAGTGAAGCCAGGGAAGAACTGGTGACTAATGGCCCCCGAGCGGCCTCGCTGGCATCACGGCCGTTCGGGCGGCGCAGTCCTGCGCGGCGATGTGACAGCTCCTGTGCTGGCTGGCGGGAAGCTGTCCAGCTGCTGCAGGAGATCTCCCTGTTACCATAGAAGGAGACTCCACAACCGCTTTGGGCAACCTATCCCAGTACTCGACCACCTTCACAGGAAAAAGGTTTTTCCCTGTGTTCAGATGGAGCTTCCTGTGTTTCAGTTTGTACCCGTTACCCCTTGTCCTACTGCTGAAAATCTGGACCTGTGCTCTTGATGACCTCCTGTCAGATATTTGTACACATTGATGCAATTCCCCATCAGTTTTCTCCAGGCTGAGCAGTCCCAGCTCACTCAGCCTCTTCTCATAGGAGAGATGCTGCAATCAGGGGACCACCTTAGCCCTTCACTGGGTTCACTCCAGTAGTTCCATGTACCGGGAAGCCCAGCAGTGCACACAGCACTCCAGATGTGGTCTCACTAGGACTGAGTAGAGAGAAATATCATTTCTCTCAGCCAGCTGGCAATGCTCTTCCTAATGCACCCCAGCATATCATGGTCTTCTTGACCAAAAGGGCACATTGCTGGCTCATGGTCACCATGTTGTCCACCAGGACTCCCAGGTCTTTTTCCACAGAGCTGCTTTCCAACAGGTCAGCCCCAACTCGTCCTGGTGCACACAGTTATTCCTCCCCAGGGGGAGGACCCTGCACATCCCTTTATTATCCTTCGAGAGGTCCTGGAGTGGTTAGTTGTGGGAATTCAAGCACCCACATTGGCGTAGGCACTAGGTCACCCTGGGGCTGGCTGCTGCCCGCTGAGGAAATGATTCTTTGTGTGGAGGCAGGGTGGCCCCAGGAGGCCCGTCTGAGTGTCAGCCATGTCTCTGACACTCCCCAGCACAGCCTTTTGGAGAGAGAGGTCTCTTGCTGTCAGCAGCTCCACCTGCCCTGACCGTACAAAGAGCCTGGTGGCATCCTGAAGCACTCATGGTGCTTGGCAGACACCATTTTCATGAGGCCAAGGAGACCATGACTTTCCTTCAGGAGTAGAGTGAGAGATAATGAGTTGCATCCACCCACAAGACAAAGTGGCAGGAGGTGACTGCTCACTGGGTTGCCATTGCACTGGACAAAGGCAGTTTGGGTGGGTGAACAGAGCACAGGTACTTTCCACTGAAGAATACTGAGGAGAAAGTCAGTTTTTCCTTCCAGGGTTAAGCAGGATATGACAAAACTTTACCTCCCTCAAAAAGTGAAGTAGAGGGGCTGCCCCTGGGAGCCTGCATCCGGGGGAGCAGCAGCACCTCGGAATCGCACAAGGGAGCCTTTCCTGGCAGGTTTATGCTGCACAGTGCGTCGGGAGAGGGCAAGACCGGTTGTCCCACCACAGTGTCATCACCACTGAGCCGGTGAAAACATGCCACAAACGACTGCAAATAAAGGTGTACGGCAAGCGAACCACGCAGAGCACTGGAACTGAGAGAAAAACCATGCTCATAGCCAGACCCTGTGGAAGGAGGGTAACATCTTGGGTTTTCCATCAACCTCATCCTCTCTAGTCAAAATTTCACACATTGGGAGGACTTAGGTTTTGTATAGGAAAGAAACAACTAGAAAATACTGCTGTAGCAGGAGAACTGGCGCTTCTTGCACAGCACCTTCTACAAGCAACGTCAAAATTATTTTTAAAATGGCAACCAGAACCCACACCATGGCTGTGCAATGCAGCTTATGAGTTTGCTGGGTTTTACAAATGCTGTTTGTTGAAGAGTTCATTTTTTAAAACATCAGGTCTTCTTGGGTCGCCTGGTATATAGGAAAGCCTACTAAAAATACAGACCAACAAAGATGCCAAATTAAAAGCAACTTTCCACAGTATGTTTATAATCATACAATCTGTAGATTAAAGAATCAAAAAAAATCCAATTAAAATACCCCTCCACTTCAAAATATGCTCCACTGAAAAGCTAGAGTGTTCTTTATAATGAAAAATGGCTTGATTTCTAAGGCAGTTTGGCATAGGGACCACCAGTGTGGTGGTCCCCCTGGGTGTGGAGCACACCCAGAAGCAGAAGGAAGGTACCCAAGCAGAGCAGTGCTTACATTGTGGATTGTGATTGTGCCTTAAGAGGTCTTAGGCTTTAAAGGGAACTCCTGGTTTTCTGCTATAGTCGTAGATATGTATTATTTTTAACACCTAGTAATTATCTTAGGCCTAATTACTCTTTAAACCTCCACCTTCTGCTCTGTCTTTCTGATGTTAATGCAGATGTCAGTTAGATGACGTAGTATTTTTCAGCCTTGCTTGTTATTACTCAGGACAGGAACAGTGGCTTTCTGGAGGTTTGCCTGCACAGTAGGTTTTTAATATCTCAGCTCTCCACTGGGGCTTCCAGGGTAATTAAAATATTGTTAAATCTTTCCAGACTTGTTGACCCCTTTTTAACATTGCAATGATTCATCCCATGAGGTTGTGGCCCACAGCATCGCTCCAAAGTTGTCAAGCTCTTGCCTGGGCTGTGCAGTGGGATGAGTGTCTGCAACAGGCCTCCTCTAACACAAGCAAGGAGGCAACTTGCCTATCAGCAAAACTGGGAGGAGGTCATTGCTGCAGTTTAGGTCATATTTGCACAACGGTGGTGGATATTAACAGAGAGGAAAAGACTTACTTTTTCCACAAAGCTGGTGGATGTGGCCTTGCGATCTGCCCTGAGCGTGGGGAAGCAGCAGGAGCCAAGGGTGACTCACAGCCTGCCCAGCCCAGGCTTCCCTCTTGTGCAGGCAAGAAGTGCTGGACAGCAGATTTCAGGGAGGAGGAGGATAAAGCCACTTATCACCCACTCCCTACTCTCCACCCATCCACTCTCTGCTCATCATTTCCAGACAGTGCTGAAAATAACAGCACGCAAGAGCAGGGGCATTGGGTGTACGCAACCTGAGCAGGAGGTCAGTAGGCCCTGGAGCTTGGGTCACCACGGATGGCTCTGAAATGTAAGGAAATAGGTCTGAGGATATGGAGAAGACTGGGAGAAGGGTCATCTTCATACCTTTAACACAGAAATTAGCATTGTTTTGATGTAATTTAATAGATGTCAAGATCTCTAAATGACTTACCTAAAAGAGTGGGCCCTGGTCTGGACATTGTGCTTGCAGAGCTAGGCAAGCTGAGGAGTATTCAGTGAGCACAAGAAGCAGGAGCAAACTAGACCAATGGATTTGGCTTGTTTAGTCTGAGCAAAGAACATTAGGAAGAAGATGGAAACAATTTCTAATGCATAGAAACTTCTTAAGATGATCATTTTATTCATCCATTAAGATAAAGTTGTGATGAAATCAGTTTTCCTTTTGCAGCCAAGAACATTCTAACTGACTGTTAAGAAACATTTGCAAAATGTACAGGGAGAAGAGCATGAGGAGAGGCTGGAGAATCCCTTTCCCAAGAGATCTTCCAGGAGCTCTCATAGAAAGCCTTGAGATGGTTCCCTGGATGAGGGTGCCTCTGGCCGCAAAGCTGGGAAGGGGCAGGTCCTGGCACAGCTCATGGACAAAGCTGCAGGATGCCTCAGCACGGAGGGTGGAAATGAATGATCCCTTGAGTTCCCTTCATGTTCTACATTTCATCACTTGAAACACAGCGTTAAATGTTCTTGGCAGGGGTCCTAACTTGGCTCGAACGAGCACTTGATAATATCCATAACGTTAAACAAGGAATATTGCTCTATAAGAAAGTGTTGAACACCAAGTATGCCCCACTTTCTGTAATCTAAATCATGTCAACTCTATAAGTTTAATTCCTAATGCATCTGGAGCCAACTATTTCCATATACTTTTTGATGGCGTTAAATTATATACTGCTTTAATCTCTGTTTTGCTGAGCCAGCTAGAGATAATACCCCAGGAAAACAGTTCGTGTTTGTAAAAAAGTTTTTTTTTTAAAAAAAAGCTTAGGTTGCTAAATGACAGCCTTTTGCCAAACTCAGATACTTACAGAAGGAAGTGATTAATTCAGGACATTCTTTACATATCACCTCTCTTTTCAACTGTAGCCTTTTACGTACCTTTATTTCACAGACTTCCCTTTATTTGTCTTGCTACCAAATTCTTTCTGAAGTCTTTTCAAATGTAAATCTCTAATTTATTCCATAGTCCATAGGTAATATCCCTGGATGTATTTATTATACACAGAATTGGGCACATTTGCATTTTGATACAAGAAAAAGGTTTCAAGGAACTGCTTCACGTACTAGCGGCCAGTTCGATACCTGAGACTCAGCCACGGCACCGTTTGCCCTCGTCCATGAAGCAACTGCTGATGCAGAGCGAGTCCTTGAGCACCCGGCATTTACCTGTTACGCTGCTGCTGCTGCTGCCTGTCGACATCTTGTCCTTTACCACAGGTAAAGACCTTGACAATGAGCTGCCTGTAAATCCAAGCTGTCAAAAGTGAGAGTTGCAGGGCCATGGAGTCACTAATTCAAATATACCTGCACATCCTGCCAGGTCCCCTGCAGGGATAAGGGAGCTGTGTTCAGCTCTGCCCCAGCCTCTGCCACGTGTCTGCTTGAGAAGCTGGTGCCAACCGCAGACCCTTGCCCTTCCTGTCCATCCTTAGCTTAGCCTCCACTGGTGCTTCACAGCTCTTGGAGAACTGCCTTTCTTTTCATGTTTTTTATTTTATTTTATGTGGTGACGGCAGCTGCCTGGTTTGCCGCATGCTGCACCACATGCGCTTCAGCGAGGAAGGAGAGCGTTTGCCCCGCGGCCTCCTGGCTCCTCCAGCGGCCGCCACACACTCTTCCTTACCTGCTGCTACCCTCAACCTCACGTGATGCCACCATAAAGGTGATGCCACCTTTAACCGATTTTTTTTTCCAATACTGATTCCAGCGTAGCCTTGAGGAGCGGCTGAGCTCATCCTCCGCAGCACTGGGAGAAGTCTCTGCAGTCTGTCCTCTAGAGGTTTCAGTGGTGTTTTCCCCTAGTTTTACAGCTATTTCCTGCTTTAGAGTCATTTCCCTTTTCTGCTTCCTCTTCTGCCCCAGCCTCTGTGTTGACACTGCCTCTTCCTGCAAAGCTTCCTGGTTAATTTAGCAGGCGAGTGCTCACGTCGGGATGGGCCGCAGGGTCCAGAGCTCCTTCCCCGCTCCCTGCGCCACTGCAGCGTTCGTTCCCTTACAGCTGCTGTTGTCAGCCTGGTAGCACGCCTACAACAAGCTGCATTTTTGCATCTCAACTATTGCCCACTTCTTCCGTGCCTTCCCCTCTCTAAAAAGCTACGTGCTACCAGTCCTGGTGATTTCTTCATTGCTTTGTGCAATGACAATGTCTCAGCAGCCTAGGATTATTCATACCTTTCCATAACAATTTTGTTTCGCTGTTTGGATGGCTTTACCATGCTTGCTTATGCCTTTCTTCAACTTCCACCAGCAAAGTATTTTGGATCACTTCCTCAAATATGTGTCCTCTGGTTTGTAGTGTTCTGTTTTTTTGTTGTTTTGTTTTCTTTCTGTTTTGGTTTGTAAAATACCTGAAACATTCTCAAAATATCTCTTTGGAAACCTGCTTTGCTTCTAGTACGCTAAATCCAGCCTTTAATGCACTGTGATCAACTGTCACCCCACCTTTTCCTTGGTCTTCTACATGGTCTCTTTGTTTGATACACTAATTGCTGGCTGCATCATCACTGGGTGTATGATAATAGTAAGCATTAGGAAATTCTGTTCATTTAATTGCTTTTAATTTGCATCTTTATAGGGATGAAGGGTTCCTGATCTGTGCTAACTAGATCTGCCTCATCTCCAGGAGATAAGTATCTAATCTTCCCTAAAAGACCACAAAGACCTTCTGCAACCACTCTAAATAGCTTGTTCTGTTGCTTAACTTATATTTAGGAAGTTTATTAAAAAAAAAAAAAAAAAAAAAAAAAAAAAACATAAGGCATGGACCAAGCTCTCTAAGGCTTGTAATTTCACCTAAGATGAACTTTGTGCAATCTTCTAAAAGCTTTAAAATATATTTTAAAGTTATATACCCAACAGTATATAAAAGCATCTGAAGATGGTGTTCATGCCCACATAAGGAAACAAAGCTTAAGTAGATAGGTATAAAATAGTGGGAATATATAATCAGCCAAAATTATAGGCATTATAAGGAGAGGTGGAAGTATAAGCAGCAGATGACAAACCTGCTTATGTTTATCTTAGGTCACAGGGCTCCAGTTCTGTCCCTAGTGGGGCTTTTCCAGCCTGTCATGCTGAGGGCTAAGACTGTAGCTTGCATAAACAACTTCCACAGATGTGTCACACTTAGGTGCCTTCCAGTAGCTCCTTGTGCCATCTCCAGTCCCAGTTCCCCTTGGAAGGGCAGCTGGCACAGATTGCCCTTGCCAAGAGCTGCACCAGAGGAAAAAAAATGGGAATGCAAAAGGTGCAGCTGAGCAGTGAGCAGGCAGCAAGAGAACAGGAAAATTGTAAGTGAACCCCAACTGGGTCTGGAATTAAAAAAATAATTAACAAAAAATAAAGTAAAAAATACAAAGATTGAGTTGTAGGGCAGGAACTCTGTAAGACAAAAGCTGCCTATAACTTGGACTATTAGGAAAGCACTATGCCTAAAAATTGTGGAGAGAAACACAGCAAGTGACACCAGACCATTGTCCATCTTCCTGGTCAGTGAAATGCTGGCATGGGCTGAGGCAAGAGACTACCTCAGTCCTAGGCTACATTCATGTTATTTAACCCTGCTGCATCTGCTATATTGCTGTTAGTTTATTGCCAAAGCTAGAAAAATACTGTCATAAAATTTCCCTCTAATAAATCTGCCTCAATTAAGTCAGCTTGCAATTTAGTTGTGGGCGCTCTGCTTTCTCCATGCAGCTATTGTGGTTTCCTGGGGCAGGCAATCTGGGAATTGTGACCAAGGAAGGACAATACTCCTTAATACTTTGTGGTGAGTGTGGTTATTCCCATACCTAGATGGAGAAATATGCTCAAAAAGTGGAAAATGTTTAATGAGCACTTCTTAATTCCTTCAAAATTCCGTAAAAATATAAATAAATAAACATAATAAAAAAGAAAAAAAAAAAAAAGAAAAAATAGAGTTTGTTGAAGTGATTTGCACTGGGGGAAACTACAGGATATACCCCAAACATTTGAAAATAGCACTTGAAGTAACATAAAGAATAAAGACTCTCTGTGAAAAGATCATGTTTGAAAGGATTGTATTTGCAAAACAGGAAAAAAATCATGAAAAAAGTATGTCTCATAGATGGAAGGGAAAGTATTTAAGTTAAGAGCTGGAAGGAACTTAGGTTCAGGCATAAGTTGCAGCAGTAGCAATAAATCTGACAGTAAGTTCAAGCGTGAAGAAAGAGCAGCAGCTGTATGAAACATGATTGCGCCCCCACCATACACACTATCTCCAGTGCTGGTTTCTGCATCTCAGGGACAAAATGACGTTAGGAAAAAGCAACTAACTTGATCTGTAGGAGGGAAGAGCTGCACTATGAAGCTAGAAAGGCCAGGACTTCAGCTTGGAGAGAAGACTGAAGAGGGGTATGATTAAGTTTAGCAAAAGGATGAAAATGTCAGAAAAAGTAGGAATGCTGGACTGCTAATTCTAATATTGTGGGTTTGGAGAATAAGAGTCACTTACTGCAAGTAACAGGAGGTCAGTTTAAAATAGGGAAATCTTGTCTTCACAAAGGTTGTGAACTTCCAGAAATTAGCTGCCATGGGAAGCTGAGGAGGTATGTGGACCATCAGCAGGTTCAAACAGGGAGGAATCAAGTTCAGGGACAACAAATTTAAAACCAGATACTAAAGGGTATAAACAGGGATGCTCTAGTGGCTTCCCTCATCCACGTATGATGGGGTTGAACCACAAGAAGAGTGACAAAGCTCATGTGCCTTAAACGGCATCTGCTCCTGCCACTGTCTGACGTAGACTCCTGGGGGAATCGGACCACTGCTCTGATCTGACAGGGCATTTCCTCTGTTCTAAGGTGCAGACCGTGTGAATCAAGGGAAAAAACGGAGGACCTCTGGGTGTTGAGCTGGCAGAAGCCCAAGAGGAGAACAAGAAAATTGAGAGCAGCATTGACACAAAACATGGTGATTATGCAACAGCTAAGGCAGCATCATGAGGCAGAGCATGGTCATAAAAATGTATTCAAATATATGTTAGAAAAAATAATTTTAAAAAGTGCTTACAAATTATTTTTACCAGAGTTAAAGGAACAAAAGAAGAGAATAAGCTTAGCAATGAGGAACTGGAATAACGTTTACCAGTGCAGGAGCACTCTACCAGGGTCCTACTTGTACAGCCCTGTGCCTTTGACTCCAAATACAAAAATACCTGTGGGATACAAAGGCCTTCTGCCAATAACTTTGATTTAAGGCTGACAAAGACATTCACCAATGATCTCAGCAGCCATCTAGTCAACAGATGAATACTGAGTCAGTCATAAACCAGGGAGCAGCTTAATCTTGGAACATATCAGGAGATTAAATCAGAGAAGCCAAACATTTTCACCAGAGAGGATTAGGAAAAAAAAAAAAAACACTTTTTGCCTCTTTACCACCAGCAACACACACAGAGCTTTAGCAGGAGGAACCTGAGTCAGAAAAGTTGCTGTCAAGGAGCAACTAGTTCACAGTGAACTGTAGTAAGGGCTGCTGGGGAAAGATCAAAACGAGACCCTTAAGACATCTACCAAGATTAAACATTGTGCAGATGCCCTAAAGTCTGCAGCTGAATCCTATCTGCAGGGTGTGAGGGGAAAAAAAGAAAAACTCTCCAACTCTGCAGGATGAGAAAGGTGCACTTGGGAAAAAAAAAAGAAAAAAGAAAAAAAAAGGACTTTTATAGCTCATCTGTCAGATTGCATGAAGAATAGAAAGACAATCATGATGCAGAGTGTGAAAGAGGAGATACGGGAAGAAGTAGAAGCACTAAGAACATCAAAGCTCACTTAGCTTTTGCGGGTAAATACATCTTGGAAGGAAAGTTTTGTTTTTACAGATGAACAGTCCAAGCTTCTTAGCTGGAAGACAAGAGGGTGAGGATGAGCTAAGGATGAGCTATTAGTGCCTGTTTCTAGCTACCCAAGAAGCTGTGACAAGGGTTCCCAGGAGCTCACTGAAGAAATTGCCCTATTAAGATATTACAACCCAAACTCTTCTGCTGCAGAAACCCTGCAGCAAGTCAGGCAGGATCCTGACAGAGACCCATCAGGCCAAAGAAAATGAAAATAAAATAGGATTGTGGTCGATGTATGGTGCAACACTCAGTACTCCACCACATTGCCGCCAGCACCATACCTGCACCAAAGCTGCGCAGCAGCAGAAGACCCTGGTATTGGCATTCAGGAACCGGCGCGTTACAGGAGTTGGAAATGCCACTTTTTTATCTCCACTAGGCAGAATGGACGTGACTAATATACACCCAACAACCCCTGTCTTAATAACTTGCCACAGCCAGTCCAACGAGGGTAGCTGGGATGAGTTGCCAGGTTGTGCTACCTGGTCTCAGTTCGACTTTTGTAGGGAAGTGGAAGCTGTTTGCAAACTCACTGTTCACAGAATACAGCAAGGCAATACTAAGACAAACACTAACAAGTACCTCACTTTTATTATAGATTAAATATTGTTCATTGATCTTCATATAATATTTTTCTTTAGAATAAAATATTCAAATGCTAAGATCAGATTAAAATAACAATAAGTTAAAATTCATTTTTTTACAAACCTTTTCATTTTTAGTGATAAAAATAATATCTGCAGTCTGCTAGCAATCTTATATTTATGTATTATGTATTGTAATATATATGTAATATGTATATATTTGTTATATATTATGTGTTTTTCCTCTAGCTGTCACATCATTATTAATAGCTTCTGATTTGTAAATGACAGGCTAGGGAAGTATGATGATGCCACTGCAGCAATTGTAGCTATATTCACACTTTAAAAATTGATTAAATATATATAATCCCACTCATATAAACTTTGAAGGTGGGCGGAGGAAGAGAGAGATCATGTTTGGAATATACTTTTCTTCCTAAAGAAGGGAAAAACAAAGCAAGTAAAAGCCATTTCTTGTTGACAAAATTACACAATGCTGCTCTGTGCTACTCAGTCAGCTTCTGTATGATCTGGGTTATGCATGGGCACTGCCCATTCGGCTAAATTGCAGGATTACACAACTACATTTCCACTACTCCATACGTTTGCAGTGGTACAATTAATGTTTCCATTATCCCATGGGTTTGAAATGGCATCGCTGAGCAAACGGAGGAAAGTCTATTTTTTTTTTTTTTTGCGGTCTTAAGGTGCTGTAGTCTATGAGAGGCTCTGCACTTCTCTGTCTGCCTTCTTTGTGTTATCTGTAAAGCCAGGAATTTATTTTTAATTACACCTAAGTGCTTTATCCTACCTCTAGCTACTTGACAGACTGAATCTTGCCAGATTTTAAAGCAGAACTAGAAGAGAAAATTAAAGATCCACAACAAAACGATTGGGATTAAAATTGAACAGTAACTTTGCTGTACAACAGCCTGCTGCTGTAGGTAGCAAGGAACTCACACACTATAAATCAGTTCATAAACTCACTAAATTTCTGTGCTACATGAAAATTCCCAAGGTTTGCACCAAGGTAGCTCCCTCTGCAAAGCCCAATGGAACAGTGAAGCATTTCCACTGGGAGCGACAGTCTTAGTCCATATTAAGAAACTACTAGGCAACCAAAAAAAAAAAAGTATATATTTTTTCCTCCCAGAAGAGCTAGGTATACCAAGGCAGTTCCCATGAACCCCAGTTTAATGATAAGCTCATCAGATTGACAGCAAGGATTTCCCAGCCTCAGCACTGTCTCTCTGGGCAGCCAGAAGCATTACTATTGTATTACTTAAATGCAATAACTGTTTAAAGCAGATCATGAGCAAGCAACAATAGCCTCATATGGAAAGTATGTACTGTTACATTATTGGAAAAAATAGTGCCAGACCCGATGATAAAGTTTAAACACATCAAAAATACAAAGGGAGATTTTCACTCGATTTTAAATTACAGAGGCTCATTAATGTCATCTGTTTGAAAGTGCCTTCTCTGGCTGTGCCAGCAAGGAGATGTTGGATCCTTCCCGAGGCCTCGGGCACTGTATTAGTACTGCAATAGCAAACTTGATATAGACTTAAGTTAAAAAGAACAACTTATATTACTTGGGGTAAATAACTGCAAGAACCCCACAAAGATGTATGGATATCTCCATTTTATGCTCAGGTTCAAGAAGTCACAAGCGATCTCATGCACATTAAGTGCCATTTTTTCCCAGGCATTCCTTCATTTCAATACTTGGTTAAGGATAATTTCCACAGAAGGTACATCGGACTGCAGAAAGTCAAGTCCAGGGCTCCTTGTAGTGAAGTCCTACCAATAAAGCCTGCCAGTAATTCCTGCGTCCCAGCACAAACCCCGAGTGGGACCTGTCAGTCATCACTGCGGAGTGGAGTCTCCCTGGGACTTCTGTCATCCAAATGTTCTCATTTATGCCCACATGGATCTGAAAAGTGGATATGCTGAGGGATGTGCTGCTTTAGGGAGCCTTTCTTTGATTATATGTTAATAAAATAGGGCATGTAGTTTTCCAACAACCTAGAAGACAAATCAGGTTTAGCTATTTACTCAGCTCTGGTGAGGCCACATCTGGAATACTGGGTGCAGTTCTGGGCTCCCCAGCATAAGAAGGACATTGAACTTCTAGAGAGGGTCCAGCGGAGAGCCACAAAGATGATTAAGAGACTGAAGCACCTATCATCGTATTAGGAAAGACTAAGCGAGTTGGGCCTGTTTAGTCTGGAGAAGGCTGAGAGGAGATTTGATCAACATGTTCAAGTACCTGAGGGGTGACTGTAGGGAGGATGGGGCCAGGCTCT
>JAWLRI010000837.1:6028509-6054376 GCA_034781795.1 Crypturellus tataupa | reverse complement strand
TTCTCTGGAGATCTTCCAAACCCGCCTGGATGCCACCCTGTGCCCCATGCTCTAGGTGTCCCTGCTGGAGCAGGGGGTTGGACTAGATGATATTTAGAGGTCCCTTCCAACCTCAACCCTCCTGTGATTCTGTATTTCAAGGCAGTTGCTGGACTGTGTGGGAGCAGGGCTCTTAGTGAGGGCAGTCCTCCAGAAGCGCTCCAGCAGGAATGCTTTTCTTCCCAGGTAGCAGGACGTGGAACCATCTTGGCCTGAGCTGTACACAAAAACCCTGCAGCGCAGCTGCATGTGGCCATGGCTTCACTCGCAGCCGCCTTCCAGTCAGAGCCAGCCCAAAACAGCCCCGGAGCATTTCACAACAGCACGTGGGCAGGTGCAGGCCAGAGCTTCACAGCAAATTCTGGGGTCAAACAGCCAAGGCTGCTCTGTTTTGTGTCAAGCTCCAAGGCAGGGCACTAGCACCTATTCTTCAAGTCTTATGAAACTGTTGGTACAACAGTATTTGCTATTTAAATGTTAGTTCTTTTTTGGCCTCCAGTTTATAAAAGATAAGAGAAGTCTGAATAGCCCTTGCTATTAATATTTGATCATATTAGATTGTCAGGTGACTTCTCCAAATTAAACCTGTACAATAAAAGGAAAAAAGAGGGTAAAAAAAAAAAAAAGAGGGTTGCAAGAAGTGTCAGTCAACTGGTAACTCTTTTAAGTGCCATACCAGCAGGTTATGTCTCTACATAAATGTAAATAACACACCGACGGGAGGCATTCCCTTCTGTTTTTTTTTTTTCTTTAAATACCTGAGGAAAATACCTGTACTACTACTGTACAGGTACCGTACACACTACTATACTCTTGTAGTAGAGTGTCCACGTGAGCGCGCGCGCAAACACACACACACACTTACTTCAAACCTCCAGAGCATACGGCCAGGGGAGTTGCTGCAGCCTTGTGCACTCTTTCTGTGTAGAAATTCTTCCTAACATCTAGCCTGAACCTCCCCATGTCCTATGCATTTGTGGCAGATCACAGCTTCCTTTTGAAAGCTGAAACTTACATTCACAGCAGTTGAACCAAACATGACTTCTTCTGCTTTGTTTTGTAGCAATCACCACAACTTAAATTAAGCTTAAAAGATGGTGCTGAGAGGGAGTGTTTTTAGAAAATGGTATTACCAAGTAAGTAATGTGGCAATCACAAAATACACCCATTTTAACTTCAAGCTATTACCATGACTCAACAGACAAACAACTACAAACCAGGAAAGTAAGCTCACACTCCTGCTTTGCAAGATACTTCAACTACTTCCTTTACTCTTAAAACCTAGAAAACAGGTATATAGATGTTTCTTGAAGAAAGTCCAAAGTGTTTTCCTGCATCTTTCCTTATATTAAACAAGTGTTTTAGTTTTCTAATAGCATTAAATCAAAGTCTTTGATATGAACATATAGTACTTTCCTTCTATTTAGAAACAATAATAGCAAAATATACATAATAAAAAAGCAATAAATATAAAAAACAGTAAAACAGAGAAGAACACACTACAACAAAGTTGGATAGCTATAACCCAAATACAGAATTAAAATATATGCAATTTCATTAAAACAAAGCATAAAATATTTTTTCAAAAAATCTCAACCCTCATAGCTTATTACAAGACAGTTACTTGAACACTCACCTTGCTTCTTCTATTAATAATTAAGCAATATAAATGTTTGACTGCAGCTGGGATGATTCTGCAATTCTACAGGACTGCTGCTGTTAATTGGAAAAGGTGCAATGTATCACAAGACATCTATGAGTGAAAAAGGGGGTAAAAGGAGTAACATGAATTTGAAGGAAATTATTAAAGTTATTAATTTAACAGGATTGGAATTTGTATCTTATAGCAGCTCACAAGATTTAGCTTTAGCTTACAAGCTAAAAAGGATTCTTCAGCACTCAGTTAGCAGAACCAGGTGCAAATTAACCTGCTAAATATCCTGGAAGTAGTTAGTGACGGACTAGCGTGAGAAGCTTGAGACTAGAGGGAGAGATGCAGTAGAAAAAGTGAGAAGGGGGAGAAAACAGGGGAAAAAGAAAAGAATGGGGAGGAGAGAGTGGAGGAAGGGAAAAAAAATCTTCAAGATAGCTGATAATTCAAACAAATATATATAAATTAATTGGAATTAATTTACTGAAGTCAGAGGAATTTTTCTACAAAGTAGGCCAAACCAAAAGACAGTTGGTGCTGTTGGATAATCCAGGTTGAAGGGACCACAGGAGGCCTCCAGCTCAGGCTCCTGCTCGCAGCAGGATTGGTTCCCTTTGGGGTCTGTTGTCCAAAGGCTGCTGGTAACTGTTGTCGTGAGCAGAACACGGGTCCTTCGAAGAGCAGCAGCGCAACGCGGAGCTCATCCCATTCCTTCTGTTAACGCTTTGCAGTATTTTCTGACTGTATTTGTGGCCAGTTTTCTAGATGCCAGTTTATCTAGTAGTAGTTTCGTATTCTTCAAATACTATGCAAATGTCTATCTGTCCAAGTTTCTCGTTCCACTTGTCACCCATGTACAAACCATACAAGAATGCACGCTATTTCTTGTCTATTTACTCCTCCAGACTTCCACAACTTATTCTACCAAGGCATTTGTTTCTTAAGAGCTATATATAGTGCTGCCACTACAGTATCACACAGGACCACAAAAGAAGTTAATACCATTCTCATAAAGGCTTTTTTATTCATAAGCAAATAATAAAAATGGAGACAAATATTGATGGACGTGATTACATTTTAAAATACCTCAAAATAAGCAGAAGCAATGCAAGATAATTAGTTATGACAATGTCATATGCTCACAGCAAAACAGTTCTCATCTTAAAAATAATCAGAACCTTTTATGGAATTGTCAAATATACAAAGAAATACCTGAAAACAAGAAATCAGCCTCATAATTAAATTGCTGCTGCTTAATAAGGCACCAAGAGTGGGGAGTGACCTCCCCAACTTCAGGTGTCCCAAAGCAGGCGAACCAGTCACTGTTGTTCCCATTCCAGGCAATAGAATAGTGGTATTTTCAGGGTGTGATGATTCACCTGACCATTTTAGGTCAAGACTGGGATAAAATAAACTGAGTTTACACACTCTTCTTTCTCCACTCATTATAAAAGGGGCATAGGACCATCTGTTCAGGTGTAGACCTCTGCACTGTGCATCCTATCTCATGTTTTACACATGGAGACGTGTTTTTGCCTCAACATCTACATCAGGCCACACAGTTTATCTGCTGCTCAGCTCACAGCATGGTAACTAATTAATGTGCAGTAACTTGTTTACGCACCTGCATTAAGAACAGGAGTTAAAATGTTTCTGAGACGAACGTTAAGAACTCAGTTTAACAATTCCAAATCTGTGCTGTGACTGAAGATACATGACTGGCTAGGACAAATTCAAGTATGTTTAACTCAGGTGATGGGGATGCAATGTTGTGATGCCAAGTTATTGTTTGTATTACAACAATGCCCAAAGGTTCTAGCTTAAATCAAGGTTCAACTATATTATATAGCACATATGCTCATAGTAAAACTTTGTCTGCTGTAGCCTGAAGCCACTGCAGCAATTAGAGATACTAGTATTGCCATGTAGAAAGTCTGTACTTCTACAGACGTTGTGACTCATATAGGAAGGGGCAGCAGTAAAGCATAAATGCTGGACATTTCCCTGCATGGAGAAGCAAAGTGGCAGATAAGAGAGATTCCTTCAGCCATAGGTGTTAAATTCCCCACAGCTGAATTACAGAAACATCCAGATAATGTACAGAACAGACAAGGCATCAGAAAGGTGAACAGGCTTCCCAGGATCAGTCAGGAGCTCGTCATGTAGCTTGGAAGGTGTCTCCCAAGCTGATACATCAAAACATCTCATTTGTCATAGAAAACTTACAGAGTGGGACACACAAATATGCAGTGATGCCTATCAATGGCATCAAGCATCTGACTTAAGTCAGGATGAAGTCATGGGATATCAAGTGCATGTTTGAAAAACTCAGTAGGTCTGTGATGAATTTTTCAGAATCAGGGGTAGGGGATAAGGAAGTCTGCTCTGTGGTCACTCACATTTAACTCATCACATAGGTACGTAAGTGCCATAGGGAAGGAAAGGAATTCTTTCCTCTACATTGTGAAACAGTTACAGAGCAAAGTTGAAGTGACCCTTATTGCTGCAGAGCTCTCACTTAACTGGGAGAATGGTCAGTGAATCTGCTCTTTGTTCAGTGCAACCTCCTCCCATCTACAGCCAACATGTTATAAATTAACCCCACTGCCACATTGTGTGGCTGGTAAGGGTTTTTTTCCTCCACTGACAAACAGCTGATGTTTGCCTATCAGATCCCTGCATAAGCAAATATTGTTCAAGATCTGAATTTCTAAACAAGTTTAAAAACACCTTATTTAAAACATGATTGAGTTCCAGTATTGCACATTATTAATATAGCTAAAGCTACTAAACGCTCACACATATAATGCATACATATAATAATTTGATAAAGTTTTAACTGAACTTTTTATAATTTTCCCAGTTATTCATGAATTACATCATGACAAATTTGGACCAAATTGGTCTCTACATTTGTGCTTATCATCGCCTGCACCTCTTCTGCCTCACCAAAAATCCCTGCTTCTTATGAAGGCTTGTTCTTCATTTGGTCTTTCCTGTTAGACAAGGTGCACCTCAGTCAGATTTCATTTGTATTTTCAATTTGGCAAGACGAGCAAGACATTCATCTCTCCATTCTCTCCTGCTATCCAGGTGTTTTGGAACCACTGGAATTTTCTCCGACATTGCCTGAAACAGAAAAATTTAAAGGCGATGAAAACTCTTGTTCTGAGTCAGAAATTTCTTATCAAGACTGTTTTCCAACTTAAGAAACTTCTCAGTTGAAGCAGGTTGGCCTGAATGCAGCAATGAAAATCCTCACAGAAACATCAAAGCAGCAGCCTCTTCCTGGATGACCCATCACAGCCACATCTCTCTACCATTTGGACAGTAACATTTTATAAAGTGGCAAGGAAGTGACATGGCCTTTTATGTGGCTGAACACTTGCTCTAAACCTAATTCACGTGTGAGTGCATCCACACATAGAATCATTCTGTAACAGTTGATCAGGAACAATTTGGTACATGCAAATGGTCCTTAGAGAAGCCTAAAAAAAGAGACAACTATGAAATGGCAGAGTTAGAAAATGGAAGTACTTTAGCTAACTCCTAAAGATCCCCCTAAAAGCATATATCATGACTATAAACTAACTGTGGGCTTAGAAGAAAATATTAGCAAACTGAGTCCCAACCCAGCAGTGTATTTTGCTTTTAAACATGCCAGTAATTTTACCAGACCTTCTTGCAGGATAAATGTTAAGCATGTCCTTGCATGCTGTACAGACTAGGTTTTTAGTTTGTAAGGGTAGAAAAACAAGAATAAGAACAAAATACTTTAAAAATCTGTGCATGATGTATAAACAGCCCAGCAGTCTGAGCTCTAAGCTCTATTCAGAAGCAGCATTGGAGGAAAAAAAATACAGGAAATGAACATATTGGGATATAACTTCTAACTGACCTTTGAAAACAGAAAGATGCAACTATATTAGCTACCACAGTTCATCAACAGCACAAAATATGGATCGTTGTAAGATAACACATCATATTATCCATAAATAAACCTATTTGTCCAGCCAGCCCATCCAAAAGACAAAGGTTATGGGGCTTATGCAATAAGAATAAGAAAAAGAACATGGGGAGAGGAGTCTTGGCATAGGAAAGGAAACTTGTAGCTGTGGATGTGCAGAGGATAAGGATATAGGATAAAAGTGTAAGAGACAGTAGAAGTTGGGGGTTTAATGTCAATATCCTGTAGTTGTTAGTAACCCACTTCTCTGGCTGGTAATAGCGCTACTCGCGTCCTGTATCACACTCTCTCAGTGTATTTCAAAGAGCTTTAAAAATGTACATACTACTATAAATCCATTCTACACCGATCTTTTCACTCAAACTACACATTCACATAATAAATACTGATCACAGATGGCTCTAACAGTAAATCGAATGCTTCTGGATATTGTTGCGTTCCTGCACTGTATATTTACCTGATGGACTTTCTGCTCAACTTCACCTGAATACTCCGGTACTGGTCCAAACGTGTTCAGAACAAGTTTCATACCTTCACGGTATCTTTCACAGTAATTTGAAATACCTAAGAATGGAAGTGAAGCATTACACATGAAAAAAAAATCCTACTTCAAGTAGCACTGTCTGTGTTTAAGCAATGTCTTAAATCAGAGACAAAAAAAAAAAATACTTTCAGTATTAATTGTTCGCACACACTCCTATCCACGTCAACTGATGTTAACAAACACTATTAAGCTATGAAGTCAAAGACTTTAAAAGTAGGAAAATCCTTTGCAAATATGAGTTTACCTTCCCCTGTGCAACTTTTAAATATATAACCATACATGTGCCATTTTTCTAGCAGGATCCCTGCCTTCTGCAGAGATGTACAACTGTAGGGACAGGAAATGTGCTCTTATGCTTAAGATTACTAAATGCTATCAAGGAAAAGTCTACAGCTTTTCCATGAAAGTTCATGGAAAAATATTTACAACGTGTTCATTGCAAAAGCCATACATGCAAAACACCAGCAGGCAATACTATGTAAGGGGTGCAGTACATAATAAGGCATATTTGTGATTTGTTACTTGAGACCAGAAATCTTCTCTTTGCCCACAGAAAGAGCTGTTCCTACCTCTCCTATTCACCTGCTTGATACATATCAGATTAAGTTGGAGCATTTCTGTTATTATTTATCTACTGACCTTCAGTACATCAAGAGTGATATGGTTTTTGAGGCAAGGCCCAAGGCCATGGAGGCCAAGATTGGCTTGGTTAAACTCCAGTACAAAAAGACAGAATACAGAAGGTGGAGGCAGGGACAGGCTACAATGGAGAAATTTAAAACCATTGCCTGGGCATGCAGCAATGGTGCTGGGAAAGCCAAAGCTCGACTCCAGTTGAGACTTGCAAGGGACATCAAGAGCAAAAAAAGCACTGTTACTGCTTCCTTAATAATAAAAGGCCAAACAAGGAAAATGTTGGCCTATGACTGAAATGAGTGGCTGATTTAATGGCAGCAGGCCCAGAAAGCAGTTACTCATTGCTTTCTTTGCCTCAGTATTCACCAACAAAATCTCTTAGGGCTCTATGCTCAGCTGCAGAGTATATAGGGATTCAGTCAGGGAGTATTTGCAGGAACTTTATCCCCTACAACTCCACAAATTGCATTGTAGAATAGGAGATAAATGGCTGATGTCCTTGCAAGGCTCTTTAAGCAGACTGTGGAGATTGCCAAGTGACTAGAAGAAGGCCAATGCTGCACCCAGCCTCAAAAAAGGCCAAAGAACAGCCCAAGAAACTACAGCCTGATCAACTTCTCTTTAGTTCCTGGGAAAATCATGGAGTCCCCTTGGAACACATTTCTGGGCACAGGAAGAAGAAAAGAAGTGACTGGCAACAGTCAGCATGTTTCTACCAAGGGTAAATGATGTCTGACCAATGTGATTGCCATCTGTGACAAAAATCACTGGATTTGTGAACAAGGAGAAACCAGTAGATGTCATTTATCTTGATGTTAATATGGCATTTGACAATTACCTCCCACAATATTCTTGTATCAAAGTTAGAACATTAAGGTCTGATGCTTGGACAACTAGATAAATTAAACAGCTGGTTGGACAATCGATCTCAGAGGGAAATGGTTAATGGGACATTTATTACTGTAGGCCAATAAAAACAGAATACTGCAGGAGTCTGTTCTGAAACCTGTTCAACTGACTTGCTCAGAAAGTCTGTGCGATACCAAATTAGGGGAGACAACTAGGTGGTACACTGGAGGGCAGGGAGGACTTAAGACATCCAGAAGGGCTTAGGTAGGCTGGAGGAATGGGCAATAGGAACCTCATGAAAATTAACAAGGACAAATGGAAAGTCCTGCAGCTGGGAAGGAAGAACTTGCTGTGAAACAGGCTGAGGACCCCATAAACTCAGGTTTTTGGTGGATAGCAAGCTGAATGCGAGCCAGCAGTTTACCCTGTCAGCAAAATAGGGCCAGCATCATCTCCTGTTGTACTAACAGGAGCAGAGCCAGTAGACCAAGGGAAGTCATTATTCCCCTTTACTCAGTCACTAAACTGCATGTATAATTTGTGACCCAGTATTGGGTTCCCAGTACAAAAAAGATATTAATAAACTGAAGCAAGTTCAAGGTAGGGCTACTGAGCTAGCCGAGGGCTGAAGCACTTGGTCTGGGAGGAGAGGCTGAGGGAGAGAAGCTTCTTCAGCCTGCAGCAGCAGTGGCTTCAGGGTCCCAGAAGAGCAACCTGCCATGCCTATGAGGTTATCCAGAAGACACAGCCAGGCTCTTCACATCGGTGCATGGCAGCAGGATGAGAGACAAAAGGCAAATGCTAAAATAGGAAAGGGTCACCCTGGATATAAAGAGAAGCTTTTTGCCCATGAGGATAGTCAGGCAGAGGCAGCAGTTGCCAGAGAGGCTGTGTAGTCTCCAATCCTGGAGGTTTTCAAGACCTGACTGGATCAAACCCTGGCAACCTGGTTTGACCTCACAGGTGACTCTGCTGTGAGCAGGAGTGGGGGGGTACAGACCTCCTGAGCCACTTAAAACCTGAAATATCCTAAGATTCTATTTCAGCTGAATTATTATCATTATTAGGTATTTCAACTACAAGATCGTATCTCTCTCGGAGGAGGACATGAAAAGCTGTCTGAAGATGAAAGCACATAGAGACTCTATGTCAAAGATTTCCAGTTAAAATCTTTCATTGAACTAGTCCTTATGTGCATTAACCACAAATGACTCTAAGCTGTCTCTCCCTCAATGGCTGCCAGACGACCCTTTCACATAAGCTGTGGCCACTGAACACCTCTATTATAACAACAGATCTTATAACTTCAAAAATGTGATTTTGTTTTTGGTCAAACCATGAAGTGAACTTCAAGTAGCTGTGTAACAAAAGTCTGGATTGAGATTTTTCCCAATGCTGCCATCAAAAATCATCTGGTTGCCAGAAGACTGTGCTCCAATTTCATAGCAGGCCCAAGCATACAGCCCATGCTTTGCTCTGACAGCACGGAGCAGCTGTTTTTCAGCAGTGGAAAGAAACACCCTCAGCCACTTCTGAAAGGGTCAGGATCTGCAAAGACAGTCAGCAGCCTCCTGGCAGCCAACCTGTGAAGGACAGACTCAGCATGAGCACTGGGGAAAATCAGAATGTCTTCTCCAGCTAAAATAGAACTATGACACTCCAGTCTGAAAAAAGACAGCGTGAAGATCAAGCTTAACAGTCAGAATTTTTATCATCCTCCTCCAAAGACAAGTGGCCATCAGCAAAACTGCCTTCAATGGGGAGACAAGAAAGGGAACAGGGAGGTTGGAAGTTTAAACAAACAACCCATTAGAATCTGTAACCAAAGGTTCAAATCCCATTAAGGAATAAAGCCTTTGACTGGCAAATATGCTTTGATCAGCCCCTTAAAATACATGAAGTCACAGAACCCGGGTGTCATTTGAACTGTGGGTAAAATAGCCAGACAGAACTTGGCTCAGTTAAGAGAAAATCTACCTTCCCTTAACTCCAGTAGGAATCCTGAAATAATTAGTATTGAGGCACTAGAGAGGAACTGGAATGATAAATGCAGCAAGCAAAAAACTTTGCCATTCAGACAGACACACAAATTTATTGGACTTTTTCATGCTATTAGCTACTGCAGAATCAGGAATCTTAGAGATGGAACAGTTTGCACCCTTCTTGCTCTTTGGTTTAGCTAGTTACCAAAGCAATGATAAAGAGAAAGTAGTAGAAGATTTAGGCAAGAGGTGACTATACCCAGGTCTTTCTTGAAGGGTAAAGATATCACATAACAGATTGAGAAGCGTGAATCTGAACTGGCTGTAGCCACAAAAGGCAAGAAATGAGGCAGCCTGACTACCAGATTAAAGAATGCACCCTAAGTCAGGAGTCACTAAGTCGTCCTTTTCCTGAACAGGTGGTAGAACAGTTCCCTGGAATGCAGTACTGGGATATCAATACACTGGAAGTCACACCCATTTAACCCTAAATAGCTGAGGTTGAAGGTGGAGAAAAGAACAGAAACCTCTGAGTAGTGGCAACCATGAGTCACAAACTACAAATCTTACACTGCTCAGCATGCCTTACAGCCAGAAGTTGCTGCAATACAGGCATTGCAAAGGGCCTCTGGGGTTAGGAAGAGCATGGAGGACATCTCTGCTTCTGGACCAAAGATAGAAGAGCTTTCAGAGGTCAGATATTCACTGGAGGATTTCATTGACTATGAGAGGTTAACACTCTGAAGTCACGATGACCATTTCCATTAAACAGTTGAAGCAACATAATGGGAGAATATGTGCATTGCTTGGACAGCAACTTGGAAAGAAGTTTGAGGTTATTTAACCCTTTCAAAAATGAAGCCCAGTGTCCAAAGGGAGGAGGCTCTCAGAAAAGCACCTGCATGGTTACGTAGCTTAAGCATGTGTGTGGTCCAGAGCATGTCGATCCGCAAATAAGTCACCCTGTTTCCCTATGTTATCTATCCACTGACTACAACTGTCTCTAGAACATGCTCCAGTATTTTCTGGCCTTCTCCAATAAAAAAAAGTGAGGTCAGATACTCAAGACACATATACTGGTTCTCTACCTATATGGAAACTTAGTATTTTGTTCTATATTCTTGATTGGATACAACCAGACACCTTCACATTGCCTCAGTGAGCTTCAAAACATTGTTGACAGGAAGTGATATTCAGGCCATGACATGATTCCACATCTTGATTGGTGGAATGACCATGTTCCTCCATAAAAAAAACTATGGAAAGGACCACTGCTTACCAGCATACACTTATCATACCCTGTCATTAGGGTATAGCGTAAAGTGCTTTACAGGTAACAGTTGGGCTCCCTGAGCCTGGCACCCAAAGACAGCTCAGATTCACAGAAGGGACCTTGGGATAAGCCTCGTGCACCAACCACATGGCATTTATATTTTACCTTGGCAATCAGAGCTTCTGACGGTGAGGCACTCAACAGTGAGGAGTCTCAGCAAAATGTTTATCTCCACATCACACCATGTCATGGGAGGTTCCCAACTCAGTAAAGCAGCAGCTCTCAGGTAGAAATGACTGATGATGAACAGTGTTGAAATATGTGGGTTTGGGGACACTTTACTAACTCACAGTTGCTGGCAGCAGCTCTTGCCAGACACACAATTGCAAAAGCAGAGGGGACAATTCAAACCAGTATTATGATTCAAGTAAAGCTGCATGAGCAATCAGCGATAGAAGGAAGGGTAACTAGATCAGTGTCAGTTATCACATTATTTTGTGACGCAGCTGACACCTAGACCAGTGCTGGATTTGTTTGTTTGGATTCACATTCCAAAAGCCAAGGTGAACCTCAACTTCCTGGTGAGCTTCTATGATAATACCATGGATTTATGTGGTCTTGATTCTGGTCAGATAGTCAGAAGAAGGTGGTAGAGAAGTTTATGTGCCAGAAAAGTCTATGTGCCAGAAAAAAAGGAGCCTCGCACTGAAAGAGGCTCTCTGTAGCATCTGGCAGGAAGCTGAATGTCTAGGCTTAGCTGGCCTTACTCTGAACTCCTCAAGCTTCAGAGGGCCCTCACAGCTAGTCCAGGAATGCAACCTCCCTCGGCAGCTCTCCTAAAGCCTGCATGAGTCATAGAGCAGTTCCTGGGAAATGCATCTCACCAAGGCAACAGAAACGTGCCAAAAGCATCTTGGGTGAGGCAATTCAGTCCTTGCACGTACTATATGAATTGGAAGTATTTTGAATGCAATGTCCACCCTCTGTTTGGCATGCAAGGTGGGGGTTGCATATTGCCATTTCAGCCCCAGCGTTGGGGTGAATTATGCTGCTGGTCTTCTCCAGACACATAACTTTTTTTTTTTGGCTTTTTCCTATTTTGATAAGTTTGTAGAAGATTTCTTTCAATTACTGTATTATGTAAAAGCTTAAGTAAAGGTGGTACACCTACAACTAGAATATACACAAGGTCTCACTTAGAGATAAAAAGATTGATTTCAAAATAGATAATTCAAAATAAATGTGTGAAGTCTAAGTGGGGACAGTAGTGTAATGTTTAACTTAGTTTAAGCATTCAAGATTAATCCTATTTTGTCTGAGGGCAGCACTTCAGCAACAGGGAATGTTGCTAGAAAAGTCACTTTGCTTTTCAGTTGTAAGCTCAGACCAGGCAAATATTTGACTCCAAGCCTTTAGACCCCAGAGATCCTTGGTTCAAAGGGCAGGACTACAGCAATGGTGGATGATGAGCACTTGCCTGGAGCCCTGGAGCAAGAAGATGAAAACCAAACAAGACAGTAATTAACAATAATTAACAGCTCAGGCAGCAACCTTAGTTGGAAGAATTAGCATGTGTAAAGTGTGTAAGACAGACAGGGTAGCTAGAGAAAATAGAAAAAAATGAAAATGGGGTTGTTAGAAATGGGGCTGAAGTAGAGAAAGATGTGACACAACTGCCAGCAGTTGGAGGATGGTAAGTTTCCTCTTGTCCATATTGTCTTGTGCTGCTATCTAAACCTCCACCTTCCTTGCACATTTGTCTCATCCATGTTGCAGGAGGAAGACAGAGAAAGGGATAGTGGCAGTAAGCTCGTGAGAACCACAACCACAAGAAAGGAATGTCTCCAGGGCCAGCAGGAGTTCCCTAAACCTTTTTTTCCTTCATATGTATTTACATCGAAGGTGGAGAGAGGAGGAAGAGCAATGAGTACCAAAGAATATTAATGAATACCAAAGAATATTAAGGGAGCCGTAGACATGGGAGTACAGAGATGAAAAGGGCAATATGCTAACTTCCTTGACTGTCCAGTGCTTCTGCCTGGTACAGTACAGCTACAAGAACAAGTTATCACAAGTCAGAGACGGGCATTATTTAAAACTTCTGTTATCCATGTGAATCTTACCCAAAATGAAATGCAAAGATTTTTTATACTGCCACTGAAGGAGAAACAAGCTGCTTCACATTTAGCCTGAATAAGAGCCCAGACAGTTTTCAAAATAGCTAATGAACTGTGAACCTACATCTCAGCCTGTCCCACAAGAGCTTGTTCATGTAACCATGCTTCTGGTTTGCAGGTCCTTACCTGAAAGACTTGCACTGGTGCGGAGCAAAGCCAAGTATCAGTGAAATGTCTCTAGCTGCATCATCAAGGGCATTGATGAAGGAAAGGAAAAGTAATTCAGGACAGACATTTGGCTTAGGAGCATGCATAAAATCCCTTACTGCTTTCGGAAGACATCTTCACAAGCGAGGGTCATAAACATAAAGGTGATGGGAGGAGCATGGTAAAGGACAAGGTAAACCTGACAATACAAATGGTGTTTTGGTCATGTAAAACATTATGTAATCATTTCCAAATATGTTCATTTCTTGTTTGCTATGTCAGTGACAACAAGCAAAAGGGCTGCAAGATGGGAGCAAGGGAAACCAGTCTGACAACAACACTGCACACATGGGGCAAAACAAGGAAGGTACCGAGATATTTGCGAGACACAAAATATGGCAGAGAGGCAAGCGTTCTTGGCAAGGCTGTGGAACACACCGAACAGAGGGTGCCTCCTAATACAGAGTATTAACTTGGCTTTGAACCTGATGAGCAGCATAATGAGAAGACACTGTAATGGCTTGTCAAAAGAGCAGATGAGATGGTCAAACCACTGATGTAACAGCATCAACAGTTTGAAAAGACCAGGGTGGGGTTGTTTCTAGCAGGTAAAAACTATGATGTTTCACTCAGTAAGACTGAGGATGAGTAGGGAATAGCACAGAAAAGAAGGGACATATTTCAGGAACATCAGGGAGCAATTTGTCATGCACGTATGTTCAAAGGAAAAAAATCCCAGCCTCTTGGTTTGCTGATAGGGAAATTATATTTCTAGACATTACAGCTATGAGGAAAACTTTCTAAATGTAATCTCGCCTTTATCAAGGGTGTGTCTAGGCACAGATGCATGCACCTAGCTAGGGTGTGAACTCACAGGACACTTGCTATTCTACATTAATGCCCTTAAGAACTCACTTAGACTTTAGTTACATCATGAATTCATTCAACTACCTTAAGGCAGTGGCACAAAAAAAAAAAAAAAACCAAAAAAGCTTTATTCGCTCTGGCTCTATATCATTATCTGAATAATGATGCGCAAAACTTATGCAGGACTGCTATGGATCAAGGAACTAAACTAAGTTAACATGAACCACTCTTTTGGTTGATTAATTTCATATCTGGCATCAGTTCCATAGTCTGAGTCTTCTAGAAGAACAGTTTTATAAGTGCCCTGAGCTGCTTTCTGCTCACGGGAAGTGATTGGAACATGATATTTCTGTGATATTTCATCTCAGCACTACCTTTTGCACCTCAATTAAATGGAGATCCTTGATTATCATAAAACATAATACATAGTTTGGACAGAAAAAGAGGCAATATTCCTTTTTTCTTTTTTTTTTTAGGTTTGATCAAGATCATCTCCCACCTTCAGCTTACTCATGGTACAAAAGCTTGGGTTGCTGCTTCTTACCCACCAGTATTAAACCAGGGCACATAACAATAACAATGATTTCTGCTTTTGAAACAGAATGTATTAATAGCTCTGTATTTCTACAGTACCTGTAGATGTATTAATGAACATTTTGGCTGTGTTTTGCCTAGCCAGAGAAGAAACCTCTCCTTGCTCTGAATTCGGCTTACAATTTTCCCTCTTTCACTGACAGGTGCTTCTAAGACAAGGCACAAGTTTGACCGTGAAGAGTCCTGCCTGTCTTACTGGATATTTGGAGTTATATTAAGGATCATGTGTCAGCCCCAATCTCTGTAGAGCCTCTAAGAACATCTACACAAGTTCCACAGACAACGATAGGCAGACTGTGACTGTGGAATAGTCTTTCTGTAAATGCAAGAGAAAAATAGCAATGAAGATTCTTCAACCTCCCAATATATAGCTCTTGAGCTAGCATTAGTAAGTATTAATCCAGATTAAATGAATTATAGCTCACTTCATAATCCACTGAAATAATTGATTAAAACTACCCACTCTGCAGCATGTGTGAAGAACTTTTGCCGCAATGGATTTCTAGAGGATATTTTTTTTCCTCCAAGGGCTAAAATTAACTGGAAGCCCAAGAAACAGAACATATGCTCTTCCTGAGGCTACAGTAACATCAGCAGATTGACAGATAGGCACACATAGAGAAGGGACACCGTGTCTGCTAAAATAGTCCCATAATAAATAAGTGGGTAAAATGACTCTAATGAAGTCTATTGGTGTTTCTTGTAAAAGACAACAGCATTTGTTGTGATGATGTCAGGTCAGATCATAAGATGACAAACTCAAAGATAAAGCTTATTGAAATCAAAATCAACATTATGATATTACATAATTTGGATGTGCTTTTCTTTTTTCTTTTTTGAAGGGTTTTCCTTCCTGTCTATTGCCATTCAGTTCTCAAGGTGTTCTTGCTGCCTGGGCTCAACACTGGCATTTTATTCTCTGTTCAAGACTGCCGCACACTGATGTATACTCACCATTTCTACTATTCAAGCATAGACTAACTAGTAATTTAAAGTAATTTCAACTGGCTTGGATTATATCTTTCAAGACAGTTTATCAATATAGAAGAAAGGAAAAAGAACTAATAGGGGTAAAGTTGGCTTTAGTGCCTAACTAGTTCAACACCTATCTCAAAAAATTCTTTGGAATATTGTTCTCTCTTCAAGCCAAACAAAAATTTCACCTCACATCCCCTCACAAGAAAAAAATGCTTGTACACCTTCCACATATAAATGTCCTTTTCTCTCATGTGCTTCCCATATTCCTAGACCCTTCCTTCTATTTTTTGGTTGGCAGTGAGGTTTGGAGTTAGGGAAATTAAGATTCTAGGGCTGAAAAGAAAGGCAGTTGCTGTGAAATTGGTGATCTGCTGACCAACAGGAGAGAAGAAATAGCATGTCCATCTGTACGTCTCTCCACAGAGGAAAAATACACAATATTAGCACAGTGCATCAGTGAGAGCTGTCCTGCCCAAATAAATGCAGTCCATACTATCTCCATACTATGGGAAGCAGTACTGGGAACAAAGACAAGTTGGCCACCGCATGGGACTATGACCACAAATGGCCGTGTGTCCTGAGATGAGCAATTCTGGTTTTGAACTGCCTATAAGGAGGGATCAGCCTGAGTCACCTCGCAGCACAGGACCAGGAGAAGCTCCGGGCTCAGAGACAACACGTCAGGAAGACGGGAGTGAGGCAACCCTTATCCTGATGGCAGCTCCTGAACAATCAAAAAAAATGCCCTGTCAGCAAGTGGCCCAGCCCAGAGGCCTCAGATTATGCCATTGTGGAGTTTTTTAACTTAGAATGTGATAAAAATGTTAAAATAGCCATACAGCTACAATACACTTCTGTTTTGACTTGATCCCAACTGCAAAGTATTATTTGAATAATGGTACCCAGACCTAGCCCAGGCTAGTCTTTCCTAGGTTACTGCTCATGATTTTTCCTCCTCTGATCTGGAAGATTAGCATTCCTAACAAGAGTTTAGCATTAACCTAGATGCATTAACCGGAATAATCTCTGTCATGAATAAGTAAGCTGCCAGTCACATTTGTTACCCAAAACTGATTTGTGACATTCATTTTGAAAATGTTTTGTAATAGTTGTAATAGTATCCATTTCCTGATGGGAGGAAGGAAACTAAACTGGATCATGATGGAACATCAGATGGCAAAGAAAAGCACTCCAGGAAAAAAAAAATCAAAATCAAACCAGATTACTTACGTGATTTCATACATCTCAAATGAACACTGTAAAAGAATGAAGTCCAATTTTTTTTAATACAAAAGGAAAAAAAATTAAAGGATTCCGAAGCATGATTTGGTCTCTGATTTACAACAGCATTTACAACAAGCATTTTGTTCTGTTATTATGCTGTAGTAGAGGCAGTTCAGCACACTGCTCTGAACAGAATAGCAAGCTCACCATGATATAATGTTCAGGCCAAGACACCATTACCCTCCCTTTCCTACTTTCAATTCAGATTGAATTGAATGTTCTTTTCATTGAACAGTTAAACAGTTTCCCTGGAACCAAGTGTTTGGCCACAGGGTTACTAACCACCTGGAGACTGAAACAGCTGTTTATTACAAAACATAAACCAAATTAGAAATGGAGACACCCAGATTATTTTTAACTAAATGAAAAAGTCAGACTAGATGAACTAGATAAAGATGCATGGGCCTTAGAATCTCAAAAGCTTTAGAAATATGTCAGGGTATCACCTTTTAAGAAACAAATTACACAGGATTATGAATACCAAGCTAAACATTCCCCCAATTCTCTTCATACATCCAGTTATCCAAGCTAGGAATCCGATCAGCCTTCAACACCCCTTTACCACTCCACATTGCCTGTTCAAACCGGTATCCCTTCTTCCAAGCTGTGTCCACTCCATATCCTTATCTACAAGTTCAGGTCCCTGCACATCCTCAGAGCACTCAGTGATATATAAGCACCATTAGCCATTAACTCTTACAGGCAAAAGTTACTTGCTAGCTGCATATGACACACACCAGTGTCTCTTGGCACTAGGAACAAAGGTGTAGCTCCCAAATCTCCCATGTCCTGCACGGGGAGAACCTGTGCCTGGACAGGTGCTCCAGAGAATGGCAGCTTAGTGGAGTATTGGGAGCAGTATGGGACAACCCAGGCTCACCAGACTCCAGGCAGATTGCTATGCTGAAGGCTTGTGCTTCCTGCATCGTTTTATGATATCTAAAGAATATATATGTTTTACATTGAGCAAGTCAAAAATCACTACAGAAGACCAAAAAACTGTAACGTACCAATAGATCAGAAGAGGAAAATTTAGGAAGATGCCCCTACACAGAGGATGGATGTTGTTTCCCTAGCAATGCACAATGGTAAACACTTCCTGACATTTAATTTCCTGGTATGCAATTAAATTGATAAGCTAAAAGACCCAGGTAGAGGATCCATGATTCCTTATTCCTGTCAAAATTGTCCAGGCAGCCTTAACAGACATAAGATAAAACTTTTGCCAGGTGACTAGTCACAAAACAGGCACAGGTAACACTCATGTTTTATGATGATAGATAGTTGTGCATTGATGTTTTATGATCTTGGTGTCTTGTTATTTTATTACTCTATTATTATATATGGCTGCAGTGCCTAAAAGATCAGGGCTCATCATGTCAGGGACCATTAAAATGAAAAGAATAAAGAAATAGCCCACACTAAAAGGAGCTAAAAATGCGCCTGGTAGAGCTTCACATGTTGAGAAGTTTTCATGTTCTGTTAAGCTCTATGCTTAAACCTTTGTAACCCTCACCTGAAATTCTGATTTGCTTTTATGCAATTTACTTTTTATTTAGCTGGGTTTAATGCATACAGTTTCCCAAAACATCTAAACTATGTCCTGATTATACTACAAGACAGATGCTAATTTATTACTTGTTTACTTGAATTAATTCACCTTTACAGGCAAAGCGTCTTGCACAGAAGCGATCTCACTGTACCTGGGATCTAAAAGCATCTTCATGCAAGAAAGCTCCAGTCATATCTACACAGGGCCTTAGCTGCAAAGTCTGCAAAAAGGCACTTCACTCAGAGAAAAAGACTTTCTGTTCACACTGGATTATCAAATTAACTTTTTCAACATTTTCTGTACCTGGTCATCAGATAGTGCTGAACTATGTGTACAGCAATGTTTGCAACACACTGAGAGAAATCTTGGAAGTCTGGAGTACATGGCTAGTATTAAAATCTCAACTTTAATCTGATCACTTATAACAGGATAATTATATCTACTCCCTTTCATCCACTGATACTTTCATTTCAAAGTTTTATATAAATTATCCTTTTCTCTTTACAGTAAAATAAGAAAAAATGTCATAGCTACAGCAATGCTAAACTGTTCTGTTGTACATTTCCAAAATGTTATGCAAAATCAACCTTCCCTTCGTATTTAATTCACTTTCAACTACCTACCTTCTGCATTAAGATGCATGGTTTCCAGAGGTCCAATAAATGCGTATCTCATTCCCAATCCATCAGACATCACAAGGTCTAGATCAGTAGGAGATACTACTCCTTCCTAAGTGGTAAAAGTAGAATAGGAAAACTTGTCAATGCTAAGTTTTAATGCAAAACTGATTGACTTTTCCTGTAATTATAGTAAAATTTAAGAGGTAATAAAAACTAAAGCTAGAAATAGTCTGCAAAAAGGCACATAACTGCCAGAAATGTGCACCTATTATCCCAGCTTTCCTATAGTTTAGTGCATAAACCTCCCAAAAAATCCAAACCACCATCATTAATGTAAACTAATTGGTGTATCTTTTTTCATACATTCATATGAATGCTTTAGAACCCAATTATACTTTGACAATATTTTATATGCATATTTTAGGGTAGATGCAAATTTAGTTTGCATTTAATCTAGACTATCTGTACCTACTAGTTGGCCTGATACTTATCACTTACAATAATTTATGTTACTAGAATTACATTGAGCTATTTATGTCATCAACATACATTTTTTTCTTTAGAAACTGAGAATCAAGAAGACAGAGTTAATGTGACAGTCTTAACACCTGAACAAAATAGTTCAAGAAAAATCCAAGTACTGTACCAGTACTCTTAAATATATAAGTTCTGTCTCCCTTCATATTCTCCCAGCTCTGGATTCCAGCGCAGAATCATTATCTGACAGAAGGGCAGTGCAGAGGCCCCAGAAGCACCTACCACCTGCACAAGTTGGCCAAAAAAGGCTAACCGAGCACACAGGCCGTACGTCCAGCACTCCCCAGCAAATAACTCATTAAACATTCAACCTATCCAGCCTCAACCTGCCCAGGTGCTTGAGTTCATTGCTAGCCTCAAATTTCAGAACTGGCAGGATATGGAATATGCAAAATGAAGATTTTTTCCAGTCAGAGCTGAGCACTGCTGTTACACCCACGTGGTATCAATGACGAGAAGGCCAACACCTCTACTGAGTTCACGTTAGGGCAACAATGAGAACACTTACAAGAGTTACAGTTCATAAATATAGAGATTGACTTGAGAAAAATAATCTTTATTATATGATGTTGGTTTTCCACCTATTTGAGGGATACAAACTAATACCTGTTCTAACCACTTCTATCAGATAAAATTTAGTTTCAAGAAATTGCTCTCTTTATCCCAAGGGACACAAGAACATTTTTTTCTGCTTTTTAAGACGGTCGCAGAGACGCTGAACTGCTTCTACTTTGTCTTCTGATTCTCTGCTGAGACAAAAATCTCCTCTTTCTGCCTTCTCAGTGTCTTGTTCTCCACAAGTACCCTCTGAGCTGCAGAATACAGCCAGATACACTCATCTGCTTGGCCAAAGACAGGACTGTTTCTTTCATAAATTTCTCTCTCATAGGATCCAGTCTGACATGCTCCCTTCATAACTCAGTGATCTACTAGAGTTATGAGCACCCAGGACAGAGTCTTCCTCACCAATGACATCTGAACCTAGATATCTGGTCTCTCTTTGTAATCATTACAGAGGAAAAGACAACTGGCATCCTAAAGTAAGCATAGCTCAGATGAGTTTTGTCCTAAAAGACCTTAATTCTTCTCACTAGATGAATGACTAGAGGGAGGAGCTTGAATGTCTATGTCTACTCTGTAAAAATCTCATTTTAAGTGAACTGAATCCTACCCATGTTGCCTCCTTGGGTAAGGAGTCACATCATAAGTGAAGGATCAAAACAACCTCTACAGCTGGTCACAAAAAATGAGTTTCATCACCACAGACTTAAACAGAGCCTTTTAAGAGACTCAGTCTCTAATCTTAATCTTTTGGTAGATGATCAAAAATAAGTCTGTCTGAATCATTGTTGCAGGTGTTTTTTGAACTCTGTCTTGAAAAGGGAATGATAATGCTAAGATGTAGCCAACGTATTTGGAACACACAGTTCTGGCAGCAGTTCAGTTACACATAAAGCAGCAGGCATATGGAAGTACTGTTTTTTGTAACTCAAAAGTAAGGCACAGGAATGGTAAAGTGACTTGTGTAAAGGCAGATCGGAAGATCTGGGTAAGGCCAGAACCCAAAAAACAAGGCTTGAACTGTGCTGACATTATGGAACCAATGCCAACTGGGCTAAGACAGGCACCCTATGTTCCGTTAAAGAGTTCTTCCCTCAACAATGCAATGCAACTTCTCTGAACAACAGCCTGAGCCAAAAAGAGCATTCTTCTGTGGGAAGAGCTTCATCTGAGCCCTGGGTTATGCTGGTAAAGCTACGCTCAGTGAGTGATTTTTTGGTTTTTTTTCTGACTCACGTGGATTTGTGGGTAAAATTTCACCATAAGAATCATGTTCCAGACAAGCATTTGAACCATACCAGTAGATAAAAGCTGTAAATGTAACAGTAAGGAGTTAATAGACTCAGATAAGACTGTAAAAACACTTAAGAAACACTGCAAAATAATTTTCAAATAATAAAAAAAAGATTTATTTCTTCTGACACTGCAGTCCTCAGTTTCAATGCTGGCATTTGAAGAGCGGGTGCCCACAGTATCATAGGCAAGAGTGCTTTGCTCTTGGTCTTTTGGCTATAGGTGCCATGTTATGGCTACAGTTGCCAAAAGTTAGTGCTAACAGAGAGAAAGATCATGACAGACCTCTTCAGTTGAGGCCTCATATTGTTCTACAAATGTGGATTCTATTTTTCCTTGTCACACAGACTCCCCTAAACGAAAGCCTTTTACTTTATCTGTTCAGAACTGAAAAAAAAAAAAAAAACATAAATGAGGAACAACTTTAATGGTCTTCCCTTAGAGAACAACTTTACTGCTACTTATATTAAGGAATTCTACCACCTTATTAAGGAATAAGGTGGTGGAAATGGTTCAGAGTAGGTATGATGGTAGCAAGGTGCATTCCATTAGGATGGGTGTTTATGCTAAGGAGTAAAAAAGAGAAATTCCCAATCATTTCATTAAGTCTAGCAGGAAATATAATCTCTCCAGGAGAAATTTTCAATCTTTTCATTCTGTGTGGCCATTCTTATAAGCCTTCCCCCTGAGCACTTTTCACACAGAAGAGGACATGGTTAGAGTCAAAACCTTGTTCACTGGAAGTAGACTTTTATAGATACAGGAAATTTAAAACAAATTGCACCAAAATCCTCAGTGACCTCGATGGCCAAAGCTTCAGACCTAGGCTAGATTGGGATCCTCCAGGCTGCCTGTGACACAAATCTGTGTTCCAAATCTCCTTAGAGATTTTAATCTCCTATGAGGCCTCAACGTATGGTCTCCTCTGTTTTTCTGTCAGTGACTCTCACTATGCAGGGGCCTCTTCTCCTTTGCAAAACGCATCGAGGTTCTGCAGTCTCTACCTTTAAGACCTGACCAACTTGCTTGGATTTAATGAACAATCTGTACATCTATGAGTCACACCCACATCTCCTCTTCTGTCGCTGACAGTGCCTTGTAATCATGTTAAACGTGACATGGCCAAAAAGACAGTTTTTTTCTGACAGTGCCAGCTCATCACATTCTCATACTCACTCCAGTCCATGCACAGAGTTAGTTTGGACTCTACTTCTCTCCTGGATCGCAAAATTCCTGTCTCCAAACCTGCCACTTTATCCCCTATAACACCTATCTCCAAAATAAAAACTTTTTTTTTCCTCTGATCACTGCTAATCATTCTCCCTTAGCAGCATTTGTTATGCCCTTCCCTTCACTATCATTTGGATCGAGTCCCTTCAATACACACCCTGATGACATCTTTTGATGTCCTGTCATTTTGAGCAAATGACTTTTCTCCTGGATCCCTCAACCAACTCTATTTTTTTCCATTTCATCATGTTCAAGAAACCTATCCCACTCCTCCTTACTTCACACCTCCTTACTTTCCTGGCCTGAATTACCCTCCTCCATGACAGCCCCACTCACCTCACCCTGTAACAAACAAGGGTATCAACTAGGTATCAACACCAGCCAGGGATTTTTTCTGCCCGGCTCTTTGAACTTCCTTTAATGATATCCCTTCTGAATGGAACACCCTTCCTAACTAGATTGTTAAACCCCTACCTTATCTTTCACCTTTAGTAGGGGTTCCCTGGATAACACTATAACACAAATTTTGTCATTACTTATAATAACAATAATGATTCTGCAGTTAAAAGCCTTGCCAATGTTTACAGACTGCCAAGCTGGTCACCTGAAAAGGGAGACGTACATAGGCTAGGGACTGAAGCCAACTGCTTCACCAATTCATAAATGATTGCTGTGAAAATGAGCTAAAATGGATACATAGCCAAGTCAGGACTGCTAATTTTCCAAAAGTTTAACCAAAAAAATCCACACCCTTAATGGCAGAGACCCCAGTTCTTCTGATCTTTCACAATGTCTACAATCTACCAGCAAATCTAGTTTTAAAGAAAAGAATATATTAAAATAATATAAAAAGCTATACAGAAGAAAATACACAATCTTGAGAGATATATCAACCATACAACATACAAAATCATTTTAGTAGGTTCACAAAAGCAGTGAATCTCCTAAATGAGATCAGGGCTAAAGACTGATTGTGCTTTCTTGAATTCCTTCTTTTAGACCCATAAATGAAACTATGGCTTTTGCTTCTAGATACTTTTAAAAGTATTTTTTAAAAAAATACTTTTAAAAGTATTTGAGTATTTAGTTGCATTCTTTAAACCACATTCCAAAACACCCACATGACCAAAATCCTCCTCCTTGCATTCACTGTATGTTTCCAAACCAGCCTTGATTCTCTTAATTTCCTAAAACTCCCTTACTCCCTTGTCTTCTAATTTTTCCACCACCTTACCACTATACTTCCCATTCCCAAGCCTGGCCCAGTCCCGCATTCCCAGCGCTGCTCGCAGGCTCTGTTCTGGCTCAGACTTCTGGCTCTGTTGCAGCCTCTCCCGCTCTTGCAGCCAGGTGGTAGAGGCTGGTGACCCCAACGCATGATCCACCAACCAGTTCTACTTAAGCATATGAATTCCCAGCAAGGGATGGAGGTTTCAAGACTGCACTGCTAGCCTTCTGTAGAGTTTGATGTTCAAATTGTGCCCACCAAAAGACATAGTCGTAGTTCAGAAGACCACAGCCATATGGTCTTCTCCTATCATACAACCCACATCCCAGGCCTCACGCACCATACATCCCAATACAGTACTGCCAAAGAAAACAGAGGGGGCGAAAGGTCAACAGCTGCCAAGCTACATTTGGGAACTAAAATACAGTCCGCAAGCTTTTCAGTCTACTCCTGACAAGCTTTTCCAAGCAAACATTATTAACACAGCTGTATCTGCATGTATAGGCATGTATAAAATCACTTGCTTGCTATTACTATGAATATTTTCAAGGTGAGAGCCCATATGAGAACATTCAAGCTCATTTTTCAAGGTCCTCACAAACAGATGCTGTTTGCATAAAGGCGCTGATTTAAGATTATTTCAAGCAACTTCACAATACTTATAAAGATTGCCACTATTTTTGTTTCTTGATTCATATGGCCCTGAACCCCCAAGCATTTATCATATTAAAAAAAAAACACAGCAGAAATAGAAACATTGATCAATATGTAACAAATAATGTTCAGACCTTTACAACTAGTAGAAATATAAGTGAACTTGAAATTACATCTCATAGTTCTGTTTCACTGCTCCTTACAACAGCTAAAAGTAATACCCAATCATTAGCATTAAAGTACTAAAGCATTCATAAGTAAATTCAAAAGAAGGTCTGTGTTCTGCATCCAAGATGACTTAGATTGCCCAATCTAATGGCAGTATTTACATATCGAACCACAGAAGGATTAGTAATATGGTCATTTTGGACAAATGTAACGTTGTATTGCTGTGTCTCTACTGCAAACATTCTTAGGTAACTTCTACCCCAGGGCTTCGTAGGTTAAGGAAATCTCTGTTACCAGAGAGAATCATGCAAGGCAATCTTCCTTCGTAGTAAGAAAAGAAAGACATGCTTAGACTGAGTAAACTCTGAATTTTAAGAGTTTTTCAAAGACTGTGAGTTGGTGATACTGATATTTTCAAAACATTACCTCCCAACCCCACAGATTGAAAAGTGACTTAAAAATCAGAACAAAGAAACAGTTTTTCTCTATTTTGAAAGTGCAAAACACCAAAAGAACATGACTTTAAAAAGTTTTAAAAAGTTGACAGCAATGTAGTGGAAACATAGAAACTGCCTCAGGCCTGCACCTCTCTCTTATCTACAATGATTCTCCTACTATTAAAGGCTCAAAATAGCACAACTGAAACTATCCCTTTGATACAGTGGGATTTACCTAGTCTTTTGGAACGGAAATAAGGCTATCAAAGTTGTTAGACATTGAAGTGTACTTGCTTGAAATGTAGTAAAATTACAAAAAGAGAACACAAAGAAAAAATAGTTTGGAAATTTAGATGAAGCATAAAGAAAATAACTTTCATGTCCATCAGTGCTTCAAGCACTATTTTGTTATTATTCATGAGACACACACATAAAAAGTATATATCTGTGGTCTTATTAAGAGCATAGGCTCCCATAAAAGTCATAGCTTCTTTCTGACAGATCACAGAATCACAGAGTCACAGAATGCCTAAGGTTGGAAGGGACCTCTAGAGGTCATCTAGTCCAACCCCCCTGCACATGCAGGGACACCTAGAGCA
>JAWLRI010000837.1:6002586-6027256 GCA_034781795.1 Crypturellus tataupa | reverse complement strand
TTCTTTTAATAACAGAACCTTTTTCAATTTAAAGAAAGGTCTTCGGTAGAAGATCATTTTCTTCCTAACAAAGGTTTAATGTATTCTTATTCACCACCTGCTTTACATTATTGCATAGTATTGCTAATCACAGTTAACAGGAGGTAAGTAAAATGAGTTCAGCAGCTATGTTTAGGTATTGCTTTGGAATAAGGGCTATTTTTAAAGTCTTAACCTATTTTTTGTGTGTAAATATTTGTTTTAAAGAACCTGAAAATTCAAAGCATTTTTTGTGGGGAAAAAAAAAAAGCTCTCCTAAAACTAATTAATCTCAGCAGAATTGCAGTAGATTCAATTCAGCTCTTATGATGAAAGATCAGACTTTGTAGCATAAGACAGGTAGCTGTGGGAAAAGCTGAAGTGGCACAAACAGATGATTCTGAGCTAGATGTCTGAATGGGCAGGAGGAGGAGAAATCTGTCTTTACCTACAAGTATCAAATAACTTTTGAAAATAAGAACTCCTAAAAGGCAAAAGACAAATGCATTTAAAATATTATTTTCATAACCCCGCAAGATAGGCCAGCAACATTCAGAAAATAACAGGAAATGAAAAGACAACCTGAAAAAAACAACAGCATTTTGATTTCTGTGCTGTCAATATTTTATTTTCAGTTGTCCTGAAAATTTACAGTTGTCCTATTCTGAAAAGAAAGCAGAATAAAGGACTCTGTTATCATCATATCACTTTCCTTTTCATAATCTTTGCTATTTGTTACTGTCCAAACCTGCTACTGTTGTAAATTCATGTATTTGTTTTCATTTTTCATGCACATAAAGGACTGGTTAACAAAGACAAAATGTTATAAGAAATTTAAGACCATCTTGTTGGTCACATTTATACATTTGGCTCTGTATGCACAGGAATGGGAAAAAGATTATACATACACCCACAAGTCTCCAGGCTTCGCTTATCACTGCGTACTGCAGCCGATTCAGGACGAACCCCTCAATCTCCTTGTTTAGTTTGACAGGAGATTGACCGATCTTCTTCATCAGGGCATATGTTCTCTCTATAGTTGAAGGATCTGTGTCTGGATGTGGAACAATTTCAACCAATGGCACAAAATAAGGTGGATTTACCTCAAGAAGAAACACAAAAGAATGTTAATTATTAGCAGCTAAACAGGTCAAACCTAGTATAAAGTATTTTTGCAAGTGTGGGTATTGTTAGGGAACACAGTAAAACTGATTTCTAAACCCAGAAAGCATTCACCAATCCAATAAGAGCTGGAGTGTTGATACAAATAAAAAAAATATAGTCTTGGATGTTTAAATTCATTGAGCTACTCTGAAGATCAGTGCAGTCCAACAATACTAGAAGACTTCTTACTGCATATCTGATATTTCCTCAATATTCAGTTTGTTTCTGTAAAACATATGGCCAGCACATCTCTTTCCAAGTCAAGTACTTTATTTTAGATATTCAGGAAATTTATAACAAAAAATATTGCTACACACTGCCTGTAAAATGCAACACCTCAGAGAGAAGCTGCTACTAACCCAAGTCTGATATATGCTAATCTCCTTGCCAGATATTATATAAAACATACACAAGAAGTTACACAATGGGCAGGCTTCAAACACTGTAGTCACTGGGAAAAAAAGTTGTCTCCTTGACTGTTCCCAAATGCAATTTCTCCTCAAGCTAGTGTTTGTGTAATATATTTTTGAAGTAATAAAAAGCTTCTTAAACTTCTTGAATTCTAAAGAGTGCTCTAGAAGCTGCTGGAAGTTCTTTAGGTCTTAAGAGTTAAGCGCATGGGCAGGACATGCTCCTTCCAAAAGCAATAGTCCTTAGGTCATATTCTCTCGCACCCTTGGCGTGGCAGCAGATGGTTACTGCATGCCATGACTGGCTATGATGTCCCACGTATGGTAATTCTGCACTGATTCTTTCCCCATGCCCCATTAGAGCCAACTGCCTTCCTTGAGCCCTGCTCATATAAACACAAATATAGGACTTAGTTACAGCAACACAGGGAGTCTTGCCCCTCCCTCTGCTCTTTCTTTTCAGGATTTAAATGGTCCCATTTCCTGTGGGACTAACAGACCAGCCTGATTTAAGGCTATGTCTGCTGCAATGCCGCGTACAACACATTTGCTTCGGTGCCTTCTAAGTGCCTCCTGTTGCAGCATAGCCCTTCTTGCCCCGGCCTCTCTGGCACCGGCACCACCAAAGCCAGGAAAAAGCTCTTGCCAGGCCAGTAAGTGAGACCCCAAGAACTCTCCAAAGACTCTTCTAACCCACAGGGATATCACAGGCTCTGATCGCGAAGGGAACAAGCGAACTGTTGAGAGACGGGGGATGAGTTTCCTCCACACTTGCTCTAGACACTGATCTTATTGAAATATTTTATTTCATGCGCTTGGCATTGAGGGTACCTGGGTGTGCTAATGCGGAGACTGAGAAAAACTATTTTCCAGGAGTGAATAGTGCATCTTGCTAAAAATTTAAAGTGGTAAAAACGCAGATGGAGCACTTTGCAGGAGAGGGTTTCTTAAATGAGAAGGGAAATGCAAAGCCCTTCTTAAGGGAATAGAAGAGCTCATCCTACTCAGCCTAACAAAGTGAAAGCTAAGAAAGCGTATGACAAAGTAAACACAAGCAATTAGCTTTCAGCAAATATTAAATGAATTTTAATGAATCATTAATATGATGAAAATCAAAAATTACAAGAAAGAAACAACTTCCAATAGAAGTAGTGGAGTTAGAAAATCTAATAGATAGAAACCAATGTATTTTGGAGGTGATTTTATTATCTGTTTATTATTCTTGCACAGCAAGTGACTTACTGGCAAACAGTCTCCTCTAATTCCATTTTCTAGCTGTCTGACTTAGCAGGTTTATACAGGATGTGAGAAACAAGCTGCTAGGCAGAAGAGCTCTACCAACACCCTGCCTGGAGGTGCTTGCAGAGGACAGCTGTGCCTGTAAGCTCCTTGGGCCTCTCTATCATATAGCTGCACGACTGGATTTCATTCACTTTTTCCAATTATTATGTGCCTATTGCTTTGCTAAGCAAAGTGACAAGCTCCATCTGCCCACTGGACATTTGATTCTATTTCTTTTCCTCATCTGTGTCAGAGGCTTTAAAACTTAGTTTTTCTTAGATATCAAATTTCACGCTGGTTTCTTCACCAGTTCTTCACTGGCTTCCTTCTGAGCTGTTTACTTCTTACAGCCATCCCTCCTCATCTCCTAATCGTCTTGTTCAAAATGTTAGTAAGGTCACAGTTAAAATAAGAAAAAAAAAATACCCCCCACACCAAAAAGCAGTAGCTACTGCAAAGCTAGACTAGCAGACACAGAAAGGCCTCTGGAACAGCATCCTGGCTCAGAGGTTCACCAACATGCTCCACTCTGAGTAAAGCTGAGAGTTCTAAAAAAGTGGTCTCAAACAGACTGCAAAGCCATTGCAGAATAATTAGATGTGTTAAGGAAAAAAAACAGTTCATCTCATGAAATACATATACCCTTAAAATACCAACGTAGAAACTTTATGGAGTTACTTGATACCTTCCCAGATCAGATTAAAAATGCTTCCAGAAGTGGCTCCTATGACTGCAGCTCAAACTAACCATGTCAACCAATATGACTGACTTGGGAAAACAGTAAGGAAGCATAATGTAAAATTAAAGACTGATAAATCAACAAGAAAATGAAGAAGTCCATAGGTTGCTATGAAATTTTAGTTACACTCGTAGCTACTTGATATAGAAACACAGAAGAGGGGACAGTATCTCTTCTTGTACTGTCTTGTAGAGATGGCCCTAGAAATAAATGATAAAGGACTACCAAATTTTAGGTAGGAAAAAGGCTAAGCCTAGTTAGGTTAAGCCTGATGAAACCAGAGCCAAAATCCTCCATTGTTTATCTGCATCAACTACCTATGTTTTGCTGGTACCAAAATGCACAAGCAATAATGGATGGCATAAGGGAATGCAGGGAGTTTTATAGGTCTGCCTCCATACTACAGAATCGCTGCAGTTTGAAGGACATTAGTTTGAGTAACAAACAGTTACACAAACACAATGACTTAATGGGAAGAGTCTGGAGTCAGCAGTACACAAGGTGCACCCATGCTGTCAGTGTAGTTTAGCTGTTGCACATAGAACAGCCAGACTAAAGCATTCCTGAAAAGTTAGGCCCAGCACTACACAGCATCACACAAGCACTTCAAATACCCCTCCCTGTCTTTCAGTCTGCAGAGAAGAGCTTGGGCTGTGGACGAGTTACACGGCTGCACTCTTAGTATGCAAACAGAACATGCCATCGTACTCACAGGATGTGCCACAATACATTGCTTAATGTGTTTAAGGCCATTGAACAACTTGGTAGGTAACAGACAGGAGGTTGAGCTGCTCAGGATAACGTTGTCACCAACAATAAGATCTAACTGACCAAAAATCTTCTTTTTCAGGTCTAGGTTCTCTGGAGTGCATTCCTGGAACAAAAGCAAACAATAGTTTTAGAAGTCTTGTAGTTTAATAGTATTCATCCATACATTTCAGACTTCACAGATTCTGCCCCAATGGCTTGGAAATCACAGGACCCATCTATTTTAAATGTCAACCTAAGTCAGCCCAGACATACCAGTGAGCCATAATACAGAAAAATACCTTCCCACATACAAAGAAAAGGAAAGGACAAGGGGTTCACTATAGCAGAAAAGGGACCAGCACACAGTATAGGAGCTTTAGCAGAAAACAGACGACCCTGCAGGTCGGGAACTGCAGGGAGAGTAAGTACACAGAGCAGATTCTTCGATCAACAGGACAGACTTCAGTCTCTGAGAGAAAACAGAGGAACAACCATGAGGGTTCACTTCAAAAAGCAACCTATCTTCTTCCATCATTTTTTTTATTATTATTATTACTATTTTTAAACAGTTGCTATCTGTGTTCTTATTCTTGAAGCAGGCACAGTTCAATCAGGATCCCATACTTGCAAAATCTCAGGTCTCCCTTTAAACCTCATAGAAAATACCTCGCCATGCTTTTCCAACCCTAATCTTCTCCCACCTAGAAGTATTTTATTCTGTCCTTCCTATTCTGTAAATGAAGGTGAGGGAAAAAGTTACAGATTTCATATAATATGAAGTCATCCATTTAATAACTGTAGCTTCAGACTAACTCTGTAGCAGGAATTTCCATCAGGCTGGATATAAATGAGTTAAAAGTAATCTGAAGTCTTCTTAAAACAAAATTGGTTGCATGGAAAGTACTAAAAGTTCCACAATGAAGAAGTGATAAACAGGGTCATTCAGGAACTCCAGACAGAGCCCAAAGTAACAGAGCTCCTTATCAAAACAAACTGATACTCTGCTCATAATTCCTAGATCCCTAGTTTGGTTAACTTTAAATGGTTTCTTTTAGTAAAGCCAAAGATGAAGAGAACTTTGCAGATACTGTTCAAAATAATAAAAGAGTGGCACTGAATAGGTTTATTGTGAGCCTGAAATCCTAAGCCTCCTCTCACATCAGATGATAATCAAAAAGACAAACTCAGAGCTGCTGGAAACTCAAACCTGCCCTGGTTACGTAAGGTCTCTGAAAGGGCCATTTGCTTGCAGTGACTTCTATAGTGTCACAGTTGTACTCAGGTTGCTGGACCACTGCAATACAGTTTCTGTCCTCATCTAGCATGCAATTATTTTCTCAGAGATACCAATTCCCTTAAGAACAGAGGAGAAATTAAGCTCTAAACAACCTATTAAACAGGAATTTCACTTGTTGCCTATTATGAAGCCTGGAGAGGTCTCAAACTATTCCATTCACCATGAGAAAAAAAATAATCAAACAGCGAGCAGGTAAGCAGTTTTAAAGCTATCACAGTCTCTCAAAGGATCCGTGTAACAAGGTTACAGTACATTTCAATGCATTTTAAGTGACACTGTATATTCCTGTGCCCTTTTTGTAGAGAAGATCACACTTCTCATTTGCAGCAAACAGTAAACCCTTATTCAGAGGCTTGAGCACCAGAACAAGGTTGCTACTAATCTGGTTTTCAACTTAACTTTTTTATTAGACAGCTTTTGTAACAGCCTGGTCAGAACATGACACTGTGTTAAATCCCGGCCTAGAAAGGTTGCACTGTATTAAAGCCTGACAAGCAAAAGGCATTAAAAAAATCTAAATATATGTTCAGGCAATATATAATAACTACTTGAGCAGCCTGTGAAGTCTTAGGAACCCTACTGAGTTAAGCACATGCTAGAACAGCAAACACTGACACTCAGGTTGATCAAAGTCTAGTAGCTCCTGGTTAAAATGTTGCTCTCATATGACACAACCCCTCCAGTGCCAGGACACAACAAACCAGGAAGACTTTCTTCTGTTTAAATTCAGTGGTCCAGTGTTTTTGTACATGCTTTTCCACAGTGTTGTGCAAATCACCTGTGCTTCCACAGGTTCTCATTTTAACCTGAGCGCAGAACTTCAATTACCTACATTTAAATGCTGTCATGCACACAGATTCTTCCTACCTACTCTTGGATATGGCAGCTCACTCGGATCACCTTTGAGGAAACATTCTCCAAAACATGCTCCCGTAGTACTGTTATGACCTTTACAACATTTTTTTAATTGAATGCAACAGGAAAGCAGGTCAGGAAAACATTTAGCATCGTGCACTTTGAATGCTTTTATGTTGACAGTCCCCTGAAGCAGCATAACCCTCATGCAGACTCACAGCAGTTTCCAGACATCTAGAAATTCAGATATAAAAGCTACAATGTCCACAGTCCTGCTCCATGAACTCCCATAGCAGCAATCCTTGTAGGGCAGGTGTCTTACAGCAAAATTTGAGCATGTCTGCAGAGGAAGTAAAATTTTCTGCTATAAAATGCTGTTAGAGAGCAGGATAAACCCTCTGTTTTTGCACAGTTCATAGTCTACATTTTTCCATGTGGAAGATACCTCCAAAATTCTCCTTCTAGATCATCAGCAATACACAGCTGTAAAGACTCCTTTACACAGACTACAGTCTCTGTGCTGTTTAATCATACACGGCAGGAAAGTCATCTTCAAGACTGAAGTCCCCCATGCTGAAGCACAAGTACAAGCTTGACCTCCTTACAACCAGGATGTGATTTGTGCTTTTGCTACGCAGACCTAGACGACCAAACACAACACACATCATCTTACCTTGGGAACACTAATCTAGGGACTAACTCCTGCTGTGCAGGAACCGCAGGAGAGCAACAATCTCGAAGCTCAAAACTGTAAATGCAGGCTTAGAGCACTCCTAGGCAGTAAGATGGGAAGGATAAAAACCCAAGGAAGAACTTGGGTTTCCCAAGGACCTCAAAAAACAGCCTGTGAATGCAGGTAAACTCATCACTTCTGGGGCAGCAGCACTGGTAGCTGGTACGGAAGAGCTGGAAGGTCAAAGGAAAGCAGAGTAACAAAAAGATAGTGACACAGTAAAATCACAGATGAGATGCAGCTCATAGAATCTCTGAGGTTGGAAGGCCCTTCTGGAGAATTGACCCCAACCTCACAGCAGGAAAAGCTCGAGCAGGTAACTCAGGACTTCATCCTGTTGAGTTTTAAGTATCCCCAGGAAGGAGACTCCACAACCTCTCTGGGCAACCCATTCCAGTGCTTGTCCTCTCTCACAGTGAATATTTTTATTCTTATGTTCAGATGGAACTTCTGTGTTTCAGTTTGTCCCTATTTCCTCTTGCCCTGTCACTCAGCACCACTGAGAAGAGCCTGGCTCTGTCTTCTGCCCTCCTCTTCCCCCTCCAGGTATCTCTACACACTGGCAACATTTTCCCCTCCTCCCTCACTGTCTGCTTGTTCCCTCTGTGGATGCATATGACCTGCTGTATTTCTGTCATTTCCAAACACAACATCAGCCCTTAAACCTGAGGCTGGGAATGTCTATAAGTGGCTGTGACTTTTAATACAGTAAATTGGGAATAATAAGGAAAGCCAGAGATATGATGGGACACAAGGACTGCCTCGGGAGTCAAGGAAAATAAAAACTACAGGTTTGGGACACAGGACAAAAACATCCCATGTACATACAGCTATGACCAAAAGGGTGCCCAGGTTATGCACAGTGCCAGCATTTTGATCAGTTAGAATGAGGATTTAGGTTTTTTTTTTTTTTAATAAGAGCACAGGCTGTAAAAACTAACATTATTTTTTTGCAGAACACAATTTGAACTTGAATTCCTCCCACAGAAGCTTCTAAGGGAAGGGGGCAGGAAGTTTGGGGCTGTGCACCTGAGTAGAGAGGTGAGTCAAGCGAGCTGGACCCCAAAACACCCAGGGGAAATGCAGGAACCCAAACAAGACGGGACACAGGCAAAGCAGAGTGACCAAAGCTCGGCAGGTTGTTTACCTTTTCCCTCCCACCCTGCAGCTATTCATTCCCTCTGCACAGACCTTCCTCCAAAATGGGATTCCCAGCACCTGTTCAAACACCAAATCATTAGCAAAGTGTTTGTAGACAACAGACTTTTTAGTTGTAAAACAACTCTAGCTACTCCAAATCAACTGCACAATCAGGTGTTTATTCCCAACCTGAACAAGAGGTGGTATCCAGTAAAACAGGCATAGGAGAACAGGGTAAGCACAGCACCTCCTTTAATTTAAAAACAGACTGGTGATTCTTTAATGAGAGAGCCCAAATTATTGCCAGTTGATGTAACTATAAATCAATAACAAGCCGAAAAATGGCCATTTACGTTCACAAGTTGGGACTTCAGCTACAGACTCCCTCAGAGTAAGGACAGGCACATGCTGAAATAAAATAAGGGCAGAAAAGGAATCTCATCACATAAGTTTTTTAAGAGCAGATTAAACCATTTTGACAAGCATTTGTCTAGGCATGACCAATCCTGCCCTCGGGCTGAGGTTGGGTTAAGTAACCTCTGCAGTTTCTTCCAGCCTGATTTTGGACAACTCCACAGCTGGTAGGTCAACAAAACTAAAGGAAAACCTTCTAATGAGGGCAGGATCCTCTCTCATGCTGTTCATATATCCAGAAGCAGAGAACAGAGTAAAGAGAACCCATATACAGATTTAATTCTGATTCATAGGGTATGCACTTGTTTTAACTACATTTTGAACTGGAAATCAAAAAGCGTTTTAGAGCAAATATACAAGCAACTGGCTTTTATAGTCTTAAGTTCATGGAGTTTAATAGAATTTAATCTCAATGATCTACTGTCTTTTAGTTTGTGGGTTTAATTTGATAGGTAGCAGTCATAAAGCACCAGTTAAAACATTGATATTGTAGGCTAATCCAGTTAAAAAAAAGACTATAATTCCCTTCATATCTAAAGATTTGACAGATATTCAAGTGACTTAAATGTATTAGTTCATACCAGTGTGAAATCTGATACTTGCTAAATCACTAGCTCTTAAGTGAAATCAAAGAGTCTCTACACATATGATACTGTACAAGTAAACACCACTCCAGTGAGCTCAAATCCAGCATTTAAGATGGAAACATTTTGTACTTTTCTGTAGTTCAGAAACATACTTCAGAAATGTGCACTGTTAAGGGATTGGAGCAACAAAAAATACTGCCACTGTACACTGCTCTGAGAAAGTGACTGTTTTACAGATGGCTGTTCAACCTTTAATTAGCAGGAAATAAAAAACAGCAGTTTTCAGAATGACATTACCCAGTTCAGAGTCAAAACTTGCAGATGTGCAGGATTTGATGTTGTTTTGTTTTTTTTAAATACACACAAACAGAGCGTCACCTAGGTCAGGATCCTGATATGAAGAGATGTGTCTTTTGCAATGAGGTTCACGTGTCTGACAAAACCTTCAGGAGAAAGACAGGTTGAACAGTCATGTTTGTAATGGTAGACAACTCCAGCTGTTAAACACCAGGATAGATGTGAGTGATTTTTAGGGTGTTAGGAGTGAAGGATAAAACTCCACTGATACTAAAGGCAAAAGGAGGGTGTAGACAATACATATTTGGATATAACTGGTCAACCGGCCCTCCAAGCAAATTCTACATTAGCACTTGACTACACTTTTAAATAGACCTGGCTCAGTTCAAAAAGAACAGGCTGACCATCTGACCTAAAGGATGAGCCTGCCTATGATCACACATTCCTACTCTATTTAGAAAATGAGTGGTCTTCTGGGACTTAGTTACCCAAAAGCACCATATGTCAATTCCTCAATTCTTTTTTTTTTTTTTTTTTTTAAAGCTGCTGGTCAGATGAGAGGAGATTTAGGAAAAAGCAGAAGGACTAGCTGTAACCACAAAGCAAGGGACTGGAACTTACAAAAAGGTACAGTTAGACAATGCAGGAGGAACCAGTGATCAGGTTGCTCTCTGGGTGGCACCCTAAGGTGCAGTGTCCCAGATGGAGGCTGGAAATGGAGTTAGTGGGAAGAAAGGCAATTAAGGCTGTTGGGAGGAGGTGACACTGGCAGGTTGCTTCCTGGGACACCATCTCTCACTTCAACTCAAACACAGGCATTAGTCTGTACAAAGGGATCATAAGAGCTATTAAAGTGACTTTGTAAAATATTTTGCAGCAAGAATCTTTGAGCTTAGATTGTTTCACCCTTAAACTTTCCCCAATCCCCTGCAAAGTCATCAAGGCAGTTAGCCCATTTAGAATCAGCTGCCTCAGAAGCTAAAATGCAACTTTGGTGCTGTTAAGTGTTTAAGGTAAACAGGATAAGGCCAGGCCTAAGGTTATATTTACCTAGCAGGAAACAATCAGGCCCACGTTTACCTCCCAGTACTCGGGGCTGGCCAGCTAGTCCAGGAGCAGTTGTGTCACCGCTGGTTTTGCACACTCGGCCCTTCAGCAGCTTCCAAGGGACTCACATACTTCACAGGTATGTCTGTGCCTTGGACACAGGCCCTTCACACAGGCCCTTGGACACAGGCCCTTCACACAGCTTCCCAGGCCTGATCCTGGTTTCCATCCCACCAGCTCCTGGCAGCTGAATTCAGCCTCGCATGGAGCTAACAACAGATACCCCCTCACCTCTGGGAGAAAAATGGTCTTGAAAGCCTTGCAAAAGGAAAACAAAAGCTAGTGTCTGGGAACTGGTACCAGGAAAGCTTCAGATTTAAAAGTAAGTTTCTCTGACAGGAGCCATGAAACATGTACTGTCACCTTAGGACTCCCAGGTCAAGGCTTGTATCTCATTTTGAGGCACCTCCCATCTTTCTGAAAGTTCTTTCTAAGCCGTAACACTGTTTTTCTAGATCGGTCTACCAGAAAGACAGAAAAGCAGCAAGATCCAAAATGGGCCAGGCTGAAGACCTCTTAGCATTACTATTACCAGTTTAAAAGAGTTTGCAGGTGAAGTAGGGGGATATCCAGCTCTTTCTGAAAAATAAAATAAAATAAAATAAAATAAAATAAAATAAAATAAAATAAAATAAAATAAAATAAAATAAAATAAAACAAAATAAAACAAAATAAAATAAAATAAAACAAAATAAAACAAAACACAGTTCTGAGGCTTTTAGGCAAAGTTCCATTAAAATAAGGAGAAAATAAAATAAACACATGAAAACAAGAAATCCTTCAGAGAATTGATTCAAGCATTGCAAACATCAAGGAACTTTTCAGAGTTCGTAGTGGACCTAGTCTACAGCAATCAAATTTGAAAAAAAAAGTAAGATTTAACCAAGCGAAATCTAGTGCAAAGAACTGCAGTTCTCATGGAAGTCCATGACAAGTTAGCCAGTAGGTCACATCATTAGGCAAGAAGAGTTTTGCCTTCTACAATCAACTGCCATTAATGCGAATTATTTTATATGTATATGTAGAGAGAGATATATATACACACTTGTATTCATAAGTTATAGCTAGGCCATTTTGCCCTGCCAGTTTCAGAGTTACACTGGGTCACTCTTCTGAAGTATCACACTGTTCATTTGGCCATGAGGTATACAACACACCGTTGAAATAAGAAATCTTATTCTACGCTTCCAGTCTCTCTCCAGCAAGAGAGACAGGAAGGGAAATTCCAACTCGGAATTTTACAGTGAGGGCAATCAAATATTGCAACAAGTTACCTAAAGAGGCTAAAAGTCTTTTTCCCACTATATGAAATTCACTGGACCTGTTCTGAGCAAGCGCATCTAAGATAGTCCTACTTTGAGCATCGGGTTGAAATAGATGACATCAAAAGGCCACTTCCGACCCAAATTACTGATTCTGTGACATTGGCCCAATTTCACATATCAGCTAGTCAAACGGCACCATGAGGGAGGGGAAAAAAAAAAGAAAGAAAGAAATGTAGCTCCTAATTTAGTTGGAAGTAAGATGCAAGACCTGGTTTGGAAATCTTATATCTGAAGAGCCACTCTAACAGCAACCAAAACAAAAATACTGAATACTCAGCATCTTTGCAAGGTCAACAGGAGCCAAGAACTCCATTACAGCTACACTAAGATTTAAAAGGAAAGTAGTCAAATAAAAGTGAGGACACTTTTAAGGAGACACAGAAGTGGCAGTACAGGATAAAGCAACACAAGGCAAACATGCACCAAGCAGTAAGAAGTGCTTGAAGGAGCAGAGGGAATGAAGAAGAACCAAGTAGCTGCTAAACCCACGAAAGCAGCCTTCACAAAGCTGAAGAGGTAATGAAGATGAAGATGGCAGTCAAGGACTGTTATTTTGAAAGAACATGATAAAACAAGACAGAAAATGCCCACTGACAGTGATATAAAATTGCTCACTTGAAATCAACCCAAATACACACAGAGAGGTGATAAAGCTGCATCATCATTATATTCGCCACTCAAAAGGAGCTTCACAAAAATCTCGAACTATCACTCCGTAAGCCTGATGTCTGTCAAGCCAGGAGAAAAGGGCAAATAAATGGAGAAGAATCAAAACAGCCTTTTCAAAGGGAAGCCCTGACGTAGAGGCCTAGCAGAATTCTTTAAAGGAAGCAAAAAGCAAGAGAATAGGACTCAGTCCATGTGGATTTCCAAAAATAAGTCTTACAACACAGCCCTTCACTGAAGGCTTTCAAGGAAGTTATCCAGTCATGTGAGAGATAAGGGGTCCTTTAGGGGATAGTAGGTGGCAAAGGGAGAGCAAACAGAAGGCAGGGTCAGCTCTTGCTCAGTGGGAGATGCTGACCAGGGCAGTTTCAGAGATCAGTGCTCTTTGCTACGCTCATTCATAAATGACCTGGCAGACAGGTGGGCTGTGAGTAGACAGAGTTAGCTCACCATGTTGTTAGTGCTTGTCATTGCTACCCTAAACATCTCCAGAAGAACTTCAAGAGATGCAGTAGGCAATAAATTAAACTCAGTCAAGATAAAGAGATATGCAAGGGAAAACAGTAAAATGAAAAGGCCAGCTCTCATAGTTTGCCACTGTAAAAATCTATAGTGCATTCACATCTTCACTACCATGGAAGGCTTTGCTCTGCTTCCTGATCTTCTCTCATGCACCAGGCCAACCTGGGAAAAGGAAAAGCCCTGGAACTCTGAAAGCAGTAATCCCTGCTGCAGTTCTCCAAAGCCTTCTGAAGATAGGGAAGCTGTTTTATGTCAAATTAGATCTCAACAAATTCAAAAAGAGGGTGAGTGAATGACAGGGGTCTAAAAATCCTCAGTAGGAATAAACTCTTTACTCTCTGAATTCTGCCTTCCACTAGAAAAGTCAGAGCACATGAAGCCAAGCTAGCAGGACACAGGATTTAAAGAAAATCCTGCTGCCAGTAGACTTCTTGGATACTATAAGTTCACAGTATCACAGAATAGTTGAGACTGAGAGGAACTTTAGGAGATCACCTATCCCAAGCCCCCTGTTCAAACAGGATCACCTAGAGCCTGCTGGTTGGGGTTATGGCCAGGTGGCTTCTGCATATCTCCAAGGAAGTCAACTCCACAACCTCTCTGGGCAGCCTGTTCCAGTGCTCAGTCCCCTACACCTACACTAAATAAGTTTTACTTCGTGGTCAGAAACTGTTCTGAATGGACAACAGCATTCTGACGAGGGAAATTCATCAGCTTCAGCAGCTGGACACTGAAAGGCTAGGAGAGACTATGAGGAGAAAGCACCCCAGGTTGCATCGTTCTGCTGAACAGGACAGCGATGCCAACCAGCTCTAGCTCTGAGACCAAAGAGCAGAGAGATACACACAGTTGTATTGAGATCAAATAACAGGTATCTACAGTACATAATAATTAACATTGAGTCTCTCTTGCACTGCATGCAGTATCTTTCATTTTTCCCCCTTTTGCTCTTACTATTATTATTAGGGATGTGCTATAGTGCAGAGTGGTAGATTTATATACTAGAACAGTATACATTGCAAGTCTTGGAGTGTAGCATACATACATGCATACATACATGCACAGTTAATAATGCAGCTGGAATTGAACTGGGGGCCCATTTAGTGTATGAGGTGCCAAGCTCAACACAAACTCATCCATATTGTCTACTGTAAGTGGTCCCTTCTGCCACTGTTCTCTGAACTGCTGCCATCAATGAGCTAAGCAACCAACAGCTAAGCAGCACAGATTGCTAGGCCCAGAAACTCAGTTTGCTCCCCAAACTAATCTGGCTTAACAGCCCAGAGCCAGCCCTACATACTGACCCAATTTTAACCCTCTGATGTGGACAGCTGCTTTGGGTTGCAGTTTTCTCTCTCCTTTGCAAAGCACCCTTTTAACACCCACAACAAACACTTTTGGCAGAGATAAGGAGCACACTCTACAGCACTAAACTTGGTTGTGTCTGAGGCCCAAGCAGGAAAGGGCTTGAGTTTCAGAACAGAAGTCACCTCTGGGCATTCCCTGCGTTATACAGATAGCTGGAGAAGAAGAAATAATTTTTAGTCCTAGCACTAATGTGTGTGATGTTGCCTAAAAGAAGAGTTCTCCCTGGGAGACTCCTGCCCACCTCCCTTCTACATTTCATCCTGAAACAGCTACAGCCTCACCACACATGGAGATCAGCAAGTCACTCCAGCCTTAGCTAGTATCAGCAATTAGTCAACCAGCCCCAAGGAGTCAGGAGCTTGAACTCTCCTATATGCACCTCGTATACAAAACAACCCGATTGTTCTACCTTGCTAGCAGCTACTGAATCTTGGCTTACCTGAATGAAAGTAGCACCCTCTACTGCTGCCTTCAGGTCTGTGCAGCCACTAATGAGAGCCAGCTGCTGCTCCGCATTCAGAGCTCCTTTCAGGAATCCCGACTCCTCCAGCTCTTTCATTTGTTTGCTGATAGAAACAACACACACACTTCAGAATTTATCATATTAAAGTCACTATTAAAAACTCTTTAACAATCCAGTAGTGCTATGTTATTTGTCACTGTTTGGACTCAAAAATACAAAGGTTGATTTCAGTCATTTATCCTTCCCTACTCTACTGCCTCTAATTTCTTATTTACTAAAGAAATATATATACTACAGGGCACAGTCATTCCTGAACAACAACAAAAAAACTTCAAAGCAAATATCACAAAATCTGAGTAGTTGCTAAATTGAGTTCCAGAGGCTAAACTGAACAAACCAAATGTGCATTGCTGCTGTCCACTGCTGCCTTTCCTGTCCCTCCACAGGAAGGATTCTCTGCAGCTTCAGTCAAAAAAGAAACAAAACAAGATAAAACAAAACTATACACATCTATTCAAAACTCCTTTCAAAAACTGTTCAAATCAAATCATTTCGAAGTGCAACTCCCCAAAGATTAGGTGGGTTTAAACTATCTGATAGTGATCAACACGAAATTATTTCATTCAGCCATTATGGTTAAGGCCGTCACAGTTAATTCAAGCCACCTCTGAGCCTTCATTTATTATTTAGCAAAAAATGCTCATTCTGAAGATGAGAGAAAATTTAGCTAATAATTAGCAGGGGCATGAGGGATCCTTTGATCTCTCTTCCAAAGTAACTTTAAAGCTGTGGCTTCTTTTGGGACGTTTCTTACGTAGTAGAGGAATTGCATTTGCCACCCACCTGAAGAACCGGACCAAACAACGAAGCTTTGCAGCATGATCAAGTTATAGGATTTGTGCAATTCCACATAACTGTATATGGAAACAGCCAATGATCCCTCAGGTGTTTCCTAACTGCGGCACTTGGGCACACATGCTGGTCTTCATCAGGGACTTCAGGCACTGTGTGTGTTACATGGGCAGAATTTACCTCCTTGCAGAGGCCCAACTAAATTCAGACACAGGTGCCCCCAGGTGTATCAGCCCTCAATGTGCCTGCCCAGGTACACTCTAGGACAGTGCTCCCTCCATGCCCTCCAGCGAGGCAGCTGCTGGCACCTTTACATCAGCAATCCTGAACAGGTCTAACAGATTGGCTCCCAGCTCTCAAGTGATGTATGAAAACTTTTTTTTAATTTTTTTTTTTATGTTAAATGCTTTTCAAACAACATTTTTAAAGTAATTGAAAGCAAATCTATAGAGTCCTGGGCAGCCTGCTCCAGGTGAACCTGCTTGAGAAGGCAGGGCTGGACTAGATGATCTATAAAGGTCCCTTCCAACTTCAACTATTCTGTTATTCTATCCAGTGTTGAATCCATAGATACAACAAAAATATCAAGCTTTCTCCTCCAGATTTCCTGGGCAAAATGAATGGGATTCATTTGACTTCACCTGTCAACACATACATGCATTTCAAATGCCTTCTTAGGCATCCAAGTATACATCGCATGGTAGAAGTACCTATTTATCCCCAGCCCCTAAACAGCAACTCGGTCTGAGATATTTATACTGCAGTCTACTGAAGTCACCAAAGATAAAGTTTACAGAAGAGAAGGATGGAATTTAAAGATGATTCAGTTCCTACTAAATTAAACAAAAACAAGTCAAACTTCAACAGTGTCATACCGGGCCCTCAGGTCTTTAGCTTGAACTTATGGCTCAACTAAATTAACCTCTAACTTCCTGAAAATTAAGATTTTATTTCAGTATCCAATGTAATTGTGCTGTGTCCAAGACAGCGCATACACTTACAGGCTCTACTAGTTTTACCAGTGCTTTATTAAGAAGTCTTAGGCATCTGCAGGTTTGCAGGTTGCTTTGTGTCTCTCTTCTCAAAGTAGCGGAAAAAGGAACATTTGTTTCCCAGCGAACAAGTCAGGTTCCTAGTATATTTTTCTGACACCAGTCTTGAACTGAATCATCTTACCCTAGAGCAACACCACTAACATCAGTATAAGGCGGTCATGGTGGCTACTTAGCAATAGTCAAAAAAGTTCCTGGAATAGCCGGAAGAGAAAAAATACCTTTGTACCTTAAATCAAAGTACTTCCAATATCCTGAGAGTAGGTAAGACAGAGCTGAGGTAAGTATATTACTGAAATAAGTAAAGGCAACACTGTGTATTCCAAGACAGCATACATGCACTTATTTTTTATTTTGTTTCTTAACAGCTAACTCCTAAAAGCATTAATTTTTTCCTCTTCAAGGTGCTGCTGTTATAATTAGCTCCAGCTAACCATTTCTGCACATCAAGGTCTAACAATTTTGTTTTATATTAGACACAGCTGATCACTGACCATATGTTTTACTCAGTTTTGTGAAAAGCACCAAAAATCCCATGATTAGCCTAACTGACCATCATGCTAACTGTTTCAAATTACTATAGTTATTCAAAGCCATGCAATAGGAAACATGAAGAATGGATTACTTCACTTCTGGCCTACCCTCTCAGGGTAAATAGACAGTTACTGTACTGTTTACATTGGACAATAGCTTTGAAAAGGCTCTTAGCTAAAGAATGAGACCATAAGTCCCAGTCATTTCAGAGACTGCTTGTTCTGTCACATTTGCTTCCCTGGAACCCCTTAGAAATGCTAATTTTGTCCCAAAAACTATCAATCTGTGCATACCAAAATTCAAGCAAAGACTTCTGTTAATAGCTTTCTGTCCATTTGCCGATTAGGCATTTATGGTTTAATAAATAAATAAAATAGTCCTTTCACAAACTAAGTTAAACTAGTCAGAAATTGCCTTCTAGTAACTTTTTTGTTTAGAAATACCCCAGGGAAAGACATGTGTCCAAACACAGCCTCCTCCACAGCAGAAAATCTATCAAGTTTCTGGATCAGTTCCTCATTTGGCTCCTTTATAATACACCAATAGATAGCTAAAAAGCCCATATTTCTGGCTTCATGACAAATGATAAGAAATAGGAAGCTTCAGGTCTATTTTCTAAGAGGCAAATGTATAACTTGCTAGGCAGAAGCTCCAACTGAGACTTACAGCTCCTTAAAGGCTACTAGTGCCTTATCTGTAAAAGAAACTGGGTCTGCAGCATCCCAACTTCTGGCTCTTTCACGTCCTGTTCTATTCCCTTCCTTCTCTGCCAAGGATGATTATCTTTACATTTGTGCTTTCTCTCATAAATCTAGTTATTTAAAGCTATGCAACAGGAAACATAAATAGTACATTTCTTCAGTTTTGGCCTTGCCTCCTAGGAAATTTTTTTTGGTCTTCTCCACTAACAGTTTTATTGTCTCTCTAGTTGCTTTGTTTCATAAATAAATTTTGAATTTCACAAATACTAAATCCTCCTTATATTCCCTTCGGGGTATTGATTTGCCAGAAAAGTGTAGGCAAAAGAAGGCTTCCCCTGACACTTTACCATACTTTAAGGCAGATAATATGCCGGTTTATATATAGATATGTATATATATACACATATACACATACAGCAATATGCTACTGACCTCTGCTGGATAGCTGTTTTAGTGATAATATAGACTTCAAGATTATTGTCCCAAAGGCTGAACACAAATTTTGGGACCACCCTAGCTGTTGGGACCCCTGCCAGAGTCTCAGTCTGGAATATGGCTATGGACACACCTCGAAGGATTTTACTAACAGTCTCCTAAGGTCATAGTACCAGCTTGCTATCTACTACCTCCTGATAAATGAGGGTATGTGGGCTGGTAAAAAATATCACCAGCCCCAAATTTCGACCCTGAGGCATAGGGATTTACAAGTATCCCATTATTTTTATAGCAGAGAGAAAGCATTAAAAGAGAAAGGAGCACTTACAACGCCTGCAGGGACTTGGCTGTACAGCATCCAGGCCTGGCTGGCTCAGCAACAGCTCGGGGCACAGACGGTATAAGTGTTTGACCTACTGTTTGAGCCAACAAGCCCCAAAGCACCTCTTAAAACACACAGACACACTCCTTCACACTCCTCAGGAGTCTCCAAAGGCACTTAGCCTCTTTCAAAACACAGACCTGCAGTTATCACCTCTGTCACAGCAGGGGCCCTGCCCAGTGCCCTTCACTTTCTTGGAAGAGATCAGGAACTCGTTTCTTCCCTAGTGAGAAGATGCCTGGAGAAAACTGCTATTCCAGGATTACTCTGATCCTTCCACAGAGCAAACCTGAAACACTCTATCTACTCCTTCATATATACTTTGTTCTAAAGCTGCAGTAGCTGGAGGTGAAGGAGCATGTTAAAAGGACTGGAGAGTAAAGGGGGAGTAAAGCAACCAGCAAACCACCTGGAATCATATTCCACTATGGTTGGAAAAGACATTCAAGATCATCAAGCACAACCATAAGCCCATCCCCACCATGCCTGCTAAACCACATCCCTCAGTGTCTTATCTACACATTTCTTCAACACAGTCAGGGATAGTAACTCCACCACTGCCCTGGGCAGCCTGTTCCAGTGCTTCACCACTCTTTCCATGACGAACTTCTTCCTAATATCTAACCTGAACCTCCCCTGGTACAACTTGAGGCCATTTCCTCTTGTCCCATTGGTAGTTATTCTGGAGACAAGATCACCTCACTACACTCTCTTTTCAGGTAGTTGTAGAGAGCAACAAGTTCTTCCCCGAGCCTCCTCTTCTCCAGACTGAATAACCCCAGCTCCCTCGGCCACTCCCCATAAGGTCTCCGCTCCAGCCCCTTCCCCAGCCTTGCTGCCTTGTTTGGACTCACTCCAGCACCAAAATGTCCTTTTTCTAGTGAGGGGCCGAAAACTGAACACAGGGTTCGAGGTCCTGCAAAATGTCATGTTTCCACTGTATTTAGCAATCCTTATCAGCAGCATAATTATGGAGTATTTTAAAGAGTTTAGACATTTTAAAAAGGTTTGTGACTTTTTTATGGTAGGCAGAGCATACACTGAATCATTATACCTACAGTAATACATATAGTATGTAATATATGCAAAACATACAGTATGCATTAGGGTTACTTTCAGGAATGAGGCACTACCTGTTCTAGTTCTCATAATTTCTAAGTTTAGTAATCCTATTTTCAAAGCAGAATCAATCACACTTAGAATACAACATAACGGATATGAAAAGTTACATTTTCCAAGGCAGATTACTTAGGTTTTTGAGAGACCAGGTGTGGCATAAAATTGTTCATTAATTTGTGTCTTCAACAGATGAGAGAAAAAAAAATAGTTTGTTCCATTAGAGCAGACCCTGGTTAATAATGCTGCCAGTACATCTAGTTCAATCCAATATGCTGTTTTTTGCTGTGCCAGGGCACAAATTGACATGTACCTGTCAAAAATTAAGTAGGTAGTAAATCTATCACATCAGGTCAGGCATTAGCAAACCCACTCATTTCCTCTCCCTAGCTGGTCAACTGGTTTTGTGGCAACTTCATAAGTATTTCCGCTTGTTTTCCTTTTGACCCCAACCAGACATTGGAATAATCAGAGTACATTTGAGATTTTCCACAGTGATTCATGCCGGCTGTCATTATCAACATACTTCCCTCCCAGTCTCTAGCTCAGTCTTCCAGCAGGACCACACATCTGCTACCCATACGCTGGCAAGCGTTGAGTTCATTAGCTTAAAGAACCCTGAAACACCCTTTTGAAACTCAGTTTTGTAACTTATTGTTCTCGATTTAGAAGAGTTAATATACTAAAAGTCAATCACATAATACTTATGTTTTATTCCTACTCAATTTGAAATAAAGTGACTGTTGTTCACTACTCAAAATCACTTTTTTCTTTGTTAAAAAAAAGTCCTCTCTGTACCCTACTTACTTCTGAACATAAAAATAATATACTAAGAGCATGAACCACAAATGAGAGTGAAACAAAACTCCTTTCAATGCTAAATCTATTGAGATGTTAATTCCAAGAACTTCCCTAAAAGCATTAAGGATTTGAAGGGACAAAGGAAAACAAATCCCAGCCAGTTCACAGAGAAGTAGCTACCAAGGGACTTTGTCAGGCAGCTTCAAAGGACACTCCTCTGCTGCTCTCTGGTGAGAGATTCCCTCTGCTTCACCAGAAGAGTAACTCTGCACAGTGATCATTTCTACTCAAACTCTAGCTCTTGTACAGTAAATCAATATCACATCAGTAAATCACACGGACTCATAGTAGACTGTACACTACAAAGTCAGTGCGCAGGGGGAGAAGAGCTCAAGTTCAAGGGTATTTTGACAGATATAATCATTAAAATACTGGCTGAAGAAACAGCACATCTTGTTCCTGTCATAAAACCTATGTTCCTCTGAAACTAGACATGTTAACTAAGATCTTACAACAGCCAAGATGTATAGCTTAATTATAAGTTAAGGCAAATGCCTTCCTTGAACTCCTATGGGCCACCATATACAGCATTCAGTGACACATCCAAATACTCCTCTACCATCACATGTCACTTTATGCTTTTCTTTTCCAAGCCAAAAGTCTTGTAAGGCTGAAGTCCTCACTCTGCTTTATAACATTCTGCAGTCTGCATAAGCAGATACAGTGATCAACCCTATTTTTTCTTATTTTCCTACAAATAACCATGAAAGCAATTCTGCAAAACCGAAAGTGTCTGCTATTTAGTGCTTCTTAGGCTTAGCAACAGAGATGTTAAGTTTGACTAAAGCCTTCCTTGAAACAGAAGCCAGAGGAAGATGGAGGGAGGCAAGGAAAATTTGTGGGAGACAGATGTCGACCTTTACCATTCAGTGTCTTACTGTCCTAAAACTAGAAGCCAAAACAAGTGGGAGCCAAGTTCAAAACACGCAAAAGGAACTTGCTGTTACAGGAGTGAGTAGTAAATCTGTAGAACACAAAGTCCTTTGGCAAGGAAGGCACCAAAGGGTTCGCATGGGTTCAAAGGAAGGTTAGAGAAATACCTGGAAAAAAGCTAGTCAGAGTTACTGAACAGACAAGGCCCTTGTGAGCACTGTAGCTTGGCAGAGGGCAGGACTTAACACAGAGCTCCGTCGCCTACCTGGAGCACGAGGCTTTAGGCCTAGTGCCACAGGGCAAAGAGCTAGGATTATGAGCAAACTTACTGGCTCACACCAATACGTTCAAGCCGTCAAACTGTCTCCTTACAAAGAAGATTCCAGGACTTTACTTCAACTGATCAGCACTTGCAGCCTTAGTAGAACTAATACCCTCTTCTCTAATTCAAATAATATTATTTTTTCAGCTATAGAGAATACTATTAATTGTAGTGGGGTTCCTTAACAACCAATATTAGCCTCCTTCCATTTTGAATGAGATTATGCTGTCTTTCTACACAAAAACCCTTATGTTCATGTATTTTAATCATAGCTTATTGGTAATCTAATTGTGTTCCACATTATCACAAGAATTTGAAACCAAGCTCTTAAATCACTACCTATAAAATTATTTTAAAGTGTTCTGGAAAACATCATCCAGAAATCTGGGAACAGAGTTTTTCTGATCTTAACAGAATTTCCTTAAAAAAACAAGACATGGTTCTTCATCCTTAATTTCAGAAAACTCACAGATTTATTTCAGTGCCAGTCACTGCAAGCCAGGTGACCTACCGAATGTTTTCCAGTGCGCCTGTTATCTGCTGTTGCACAATATCATAAAGATTCACTTTGAAGCCTGCAGCAGCAAACACCATAGCCCAGCTGCGACCAATCAGCCCACTGAAAAAGAAATAAATGTTAGACAATTAATAAAGAAGCAGAAAGCAAAAACAGAATTTGGACTCTGCTCACTATTTTGATGAACAGATTGGTTACTCACGGAGGAAAAGAAAAGACTCTCTAATAGTTACACGCCCTTGGCTAACTGCAGCAGCTTCTCAGAGTTGGGGAAAAGATAATGAGAAAAAAAAAAAGAAAAAAAAGGACAGTAGGATTGGAAAGAGCAAGCATTGCTACTTTGGGACCTTGTCCTCTTCCCCACCTGTAATTCTGCCCTGTAGCCAAGTTATGGAATCATATTAAAAAGTATTTTTGTCAAATTCACTTGTTAATTTCAAGACGTGAAGACTGACAGCAACCCAATGGTCCAAGAGCTTGGGAACCTTCAAAGATGATTGGAGGAACAAAGGTCAAGCTACTTCACTTGCAGGCCCACTGCAATTCTGGCCATAATCTAGGAATGTGAAAAGGAAAAACTTGGCTTTGGGGCTACTTTTGTACCCATCCAGCTCTGGTACCTTCCTTACCTTTACATGAGGCATCTTACCATGCTGAGGACGGGAGCAGTCTGTCAATATATTTTGGTGAAATCTTGCCACCTATAGTGTATTATCCACAAATATAAAGAAGCAACTTAAAAGAGCCAATAATTTCCTTATGTCTCTCAAAGCAATGCACATTTTAACTTAGTTAGCTTTACAGCAGACAGGCAATAGGCCAGATCAGAAAAGGAAGAGAAGAAAACAGGAACACATTCAGCACTTGGATTATATGAAGTGAATAAACAACAAAAATAGAATGAAACAGGAAACACAGGAAACAGAAGGAATCAGTGGAAATGAGACAAAAATCACTGAGTGAACTTTTGCGTTTAGTGTTGCTAAGTAGACAGCAAGTTTCCTTAATTCAGTGTTTGAAAAATGAAAAAAATGTTTGTTTTGATATGTTTTGCAATTATTGAGTTTTCTTTAAAACTACAGAATGCACAACGGCAGGCAGCCCACTATTCTAGCTTGCACAACACCGATACTGCAACATGATCCTGGTGTCTTTGATGCCAGCAGGGCTCTTTATGGCGCTTCAGACACCGTCAAGTCGGGTTCGGTGCTGAAGCGTCGACAGCCGCAGCTCAGGACCCGCCACCGCTCTCTGCTCGCCCAGGCCGGCCTCGCAGGCCGCAGCACCGCGAGGCCGCTTCTCCCGACGCCACCACGGTGGAGGGGCGTCCACAGCGCGCACGCAGCACTGAGATCTGTCACTGTCACATGACGGCAGCGGGACACGTGTCTCCGGACCTCAACAGTGTCAGGTAAAACTTGTTGCTGCCCAAGACTAAGCAACGCTGGAGAGCACACGTAGGTTATTGCCTCACAGGTCTTTTGTCCTTTAAAATTATCGTTCAGGAGTTCAGCTTAGAGAGGACAAAGCACAACCCACTCGCACACAAGTACTGGCGTGTCCCAAAGCCAGACTCAGATCCCTCCGCTGTTTTTTTCCACTCACGTAAAGAATATGGGCAAAGCAAAGGGCTGTCTGCGATCACTGTACGGGAAACACCCGCACTGCACAACACTGCAGAGCCCTCGGGGGCCCAGGTAAGGCAGCACCTCGCCAGGAACCGAGCGCAGCAGGAGGCTCCCGCGTGCACGGAGGTCCCAGACCTTAGCAAATTCGAACTAGACACCTAAGCGACGCTCCCTTCTCCCACATCCACCTGCTCTCGGGCGCTTCCCAGTGCGGAAGCGACAAGCTCGGGCGCCGGGGACCCGCCGGCTGCCCTCGGTTAA
>JAWLRI010000837.1:5972898-6002431 GCA_034781795.1 Crypturellus tataupa | reverse complement strand
GAGCGCGCGGCGGCGCCGCGGCAACGACCTCTCGGCGCGCGCTCCCGCCGCCGCGATGTCACGGCCGCCCCCATTGGCTCCTGTGACGGGCGCTCCCATTGGCTGCCCGGCACGCCCCTCAGCGGCCGCCCCGCCAGCGCCGAGGTGGCCCCGTTGGGGTGGCCCCGTTGAGAGGCGCCTGTTGAGGTGGCTGCACCGAGGTTGCCCCGTTGAGGTGTCCCCAGAGAAACCCGGACACCTGTGAGGGCGTGCGGGACTGGGCACCTAGAGCCTTCTTTGGAAAAGCAAACCTCATCCCATCTCATACTCTTCTGAAAAAGTTCCACAACGCGGCAAATCCCATTGCTCTCCGTTTCTCCCTGAGGAGACAAAGGAATTCCAAAGCAAAGCTCCTAACTCAAAACTAAATCTTTTTTTTCTTTATTATTCTTGGGAAAAAAATGCTTTCTTCTTGAATTAAGAATAAATAATGTATTTTTGCTGACTTTTTGTCCAAATGTCTTAAGAAATTGTGAAAAAAATTGTGAAAAAAGTGACTTTATAAAGGTCAACATATTTCATTAAGGTGCTCTGTAATATCTGTTGCTCCTCTTAGAGTGCTGTAATACGTGTTTTTTTATTTCTTTTCCCAATTCTGGGTAGTTTCTAGATCTGTAACCTCATCCTGGATACTCCTGAACAGAAACAAAAATTAACATTTTAGAATGAATACCTGTTATCAAAGATTCTATAACTTCTATAACAACTATCAGTATGGCTGAGAAATATTTTTTTCTAAGTTTTCTTGTGTTTCTGGCTTTCAATAAAAGATCATTTGAAAATTAATATATTTATTTCAGAACTGCTCAGGAAAAAGTATAATGAATCTTTTTTGGGTTATTTTTTTCCTGGTTTCCAAGAAAAAAATGAGGCTCTGTATAATCCTTTTGTGTGTCCATTCCCTCACCAGTGCTTTGCTAATTTCAACAGCACTTAACAAAGAGATAGAGATCTCAAGAATACGGAATTCCTGACGGTTTCATGAACACCTGCCATTGCGCTGTGGATAGGAAACCAAACTGCTGCCACTGTAACCTCACAGCCTTAACCCGCCCAGTCACCACACACGTGCCCTGTCACCTGCCAGCAGCTAAGAAATGCAGGTGAAGCCAAGAAGGAGATGGAAGAAAGTGGGACAGCAATGTGCAGTTCTGCTGCTAACTCACTCAGGCTACCATAGAAAGTATTATTTTGTGATGCAGCAAATACCAGTTTTGCTCCTCTGAAGAATAATTCAAAACGCCATTGCGTGTATTATGAACACAAAGTAAATTTAGTTGAAGCATAATTGAAGCAATGGATACCTCTTTTTTTGTATAAATTTTTACTTAAAAAAAAACTCTGGAATATAAACCCAATTTCTTCTAGACTTGGGAAATACGGTTTTACGAACAAAGGGACTATCACCACCATTTGTGAATTCTTATCAGTAATTTCAGTCTCCTCTGACCTCCTCTGTGTTTATAACTGCAGTTGTCTTCAGAACTACTGAACTTTCAGAGACAAAACCAGCTCGATCCCAACAAATTGATTCAGCAGAAATAAGGCCTTGGCTAAGCAGTGCAAGAGCGATTGCTATAGGGATCTGAAAACTCATCACAGTTGTGATAATAATTACAAGGCCTTTAAGTTTTAGTGGTGGCCAACAGTGCTATGGTAGTGAAATCTGAACTCTTTTATCATCATCGGTATAGCGGTAGCAATAACATGACTACATTAGTTATTCTGTTAAAGAGTATCACAGAATCACAGGATCCGAGAATGGTTGACATTGGCAGGGACCTCTAGAGATCATCTAGTCCAACCCCCTGCTCCAGCAGGGACACCTAGAGCACGGGGCACAGGGTGGCATCCAGGTGAGTTTGGAAGAAGGAGACTCCACAGCCTCTCTGGGCAGCTTGTTCCAGGGCTCTGTCACCCTCATGGTCAAGAATTTCTTCCTCACAGGGAGATGGAACTTCCTGTGTTTTACGGTACACATATTCCCTACTGTTTCTGATGACTGAGACAGTAGAGTCTCAATTGCTAATGAAAGAACAGATCAAAAGAAATCGGGGAAAAAAAAAAAAAGAGAGAGGTTTGCAGGAAGAAGGAATATAGAGAATTAACTTCTCAGAAGTGTAGGTCAAGTGAAGGAAAACAAAGTATTAAAAAGAGAGGAAGGGACAGGGACTCACTCTTCCCTCTCCTACAACTCCTACGGCAAGGGCAGAAACCTTAAGCCAAGAACTTCCAAACTCTGCAACATTCTGGGCTTCATTAGGGAAAGAAAAGTGGGATTCCTATAGTCAACAGAAGAGGCCCGAGTGAAGCAAATATGCACTCACCAGCCTATATAATCTTCGGTGTCCAACAGCAGCCAGAGTAGACTTGGCTTCTTTCGTTGGGAGTTGCAAAGTTGACTCCTCCATGGCTTGGGTCTCCATGTCCAGCAGGCCACGTGCACAGGTGACACCTGCTATTGGCTGCAGAGAGGAGGAGGATTTACAGCAAGGGGAGGAGCAGGGCTGTATAAAAGTGTCTGGTTTGGCCAAAGGGAAATCGCCAGCAGTTCCTGCAAGCAGCAGGAAGGGGCTATGGGAAGGAGCTGTGAATGTGGGGCCCCTTGAAGGCAATGCAAGAATCACGCGTTTCTAAAATACAAAGTGTTCTTACCCCAACTTTTGGCATGGGATGAAAACAGAGGCAGAGTTCATCGTTGTTAAATATTAAATGTAAAATATTGTTTTAATAAGTTACTTGCTCAGCAGAGCAATCCAAAAGTACATCTCAGATGTAAAAACACTATGGTACATTGCTGCTGATGTTGTATTACTGGTTCAAAAAACACAATGGGTTCAAATGTGGTGGAATTTAATTTAGTATAATAATTTTTGTGTCTGTTTTGTAGAGTTGAAGCTAATGGTTTGCATAATGCAATTATAGCTAGCAATTACATTACAATTCTGTCGCATTTACAACTATGATTTTAATTATATCCAGAAGCTTGCGCAGTTTATTCAGATAGTCATTCACAGTGCAAATGATCTGATGAAAATGCTACCAATATTACTGAAAATGGTGATTCTCAAAGAAGCTCTCTGCAGGAATTAACATGTACATGCTAATAAAATAAATATGGCAAGAACTAGGCAAAAATATGATTTACCAAAAGTGGTTGGAATTATATATTTTAGTATTTAAAACAACCCTTAAGAAGATGGACTTGCCAGTTGTAAATGGCTTTCAAACCCACACTACAATATATTTGTTATTCATAATGCAGTTCTCACATTTTGTTATATTGTACATAATTGATTTATCTGTCTTTTTAGAGCTGTTTATAAATAGCTGGATTTGGAAACTTTTTCATTTTTTGGAAGCTGGAAAAAGCTTATAATACTTATACTGCCCATCCTTTTGATGACCGAGGAAAGTAACATGCCATAGTGAACTGTTAGTGTTGATGAAATACATAAGCCCACAGTATCAAGACTGTCACATAAATGAGTACCAAAACACTAACCAGCTGAAATCTGAAATTACAAGTAGAAAAGAAAAAGAGTTGCATTTGAAGCCTTTTTCTTAGTTAATTGCCATTTAAATAAATTGAACTAGCATTACCTTCAATTATCATTAATTACCATTAAACTCTTCTAAATTTTTAGCTAAAAAAATAGCTGTTTGAGAGGTTAAATATTGAAAAGGCTATAATTTTAATAATAATATTATTTTTCTCCCTCCGCAATCTTTTAGAGATCTGTTGAGATGATCTCTTTATTTCAAGAGGAATGCTATTAAGTGCAGCTTTACTGCCCCAGTAGATAAGCTGAAGTGTCTTTGCACAACACTGTAAAACTTCTGAACACTTCATCAGTCCAAAATTCAGTACTGGAAAACTACACACTCTTCAAAGTTTTTAATGCGAGCATTATTTTTTTAATTCAGACCATTTTCTAAAAGCATATTAGGCGCTTATAAAGCAAGCAGTTAAAATGGAAGAGCAAGGGTAAGGTACACGCAATCACTATGATAAGCTGATTGTGGCCAGCAACCCCTGAAGCCAACTCAGTAGCTGCTGGAACATCTTGAGTCCTTTCCTGCAAAAAGATACTGCTCACCATGCTTTGAAAGCCAAGCAAAGTGCTCCTGTTAAAGAATATAGTTTCAGGTCGCCTTAAACTGCCAACTTAAGGTCAACTTAAGGTCAGCTTAAACTAGATATAGATACACTGACTTCTTCCCTGCAGTGCCCCAAATAATTGGGACTGAAATATCAAAATACGTTCCACACCACTATATACAAGTCCTGGATGTGGACAAGTTGGGTACCAGAGCTAGGGGTCTTGCCCCATCAGTCTGAGTGTGTCTGAGAACACAGATAATCTATAAGGCATGGGTTTAAATTTATATGAGGGATCATAGGCAGAAAATAAGAACTAAATATGTGTATGTGTGCATATATGTATATTTATTTATGCTAAAGCTTATTGTTTGCAACAGGCAATTCACCTTAAAAATTTTCCCAACTAGAGAGTGTTACTCTGCAAAATACGTGTTAGGAAAAATTTCTACATGGAAAGAGTGGTCAACCATCGGAACAGGCTGTTCAAGGAAGCGGTGGAGTCACCATCCCTGGCAGTGTTCAAGAAATGTGTAGATGAGGCACTTAAGGACATGGTTTTACAGGCGTGGTGGGGATAAGCTTGCGGGTCTTGAAGGTATTTTCCAACCATAACAATTCTGTGATTCCAGAAATTCTAGAAATAATATTTTATGTCCAAAAGTATCAGGTCTAAACTTTCAGCGTGGAAGTGGTTCATGCATGGAACCTGAACAAGTTAATGCAAGAAGTGATAATGTGTTAATATGGTTTTGTTGTCTTTGCTTCCCTTGTTGGGAGCTGGAGGAGAAAGACCTTTCACTCATATCCTCTGTGCCTTATCTCTTATGAAAGGACTTTGAAGCTGCAAGGAGGTGAGCAGCAGAAAGCCGTGGCCTTGGATATCGCCCATAAAACCTGATCATGCAAAGAGTATTCTGAGCAACTATGTACCACGCAGCGGCTGTATAGCTTGCTTATGCCATTAGCATAGGGCAGTGGGGACAGATTGCAATAGGGCTCACAAAGCTCTTTTTATCTCTCAAAAATACTATAGAGTTCAGAGATCTCTCCTCTGTTCTCTTTTTTTTCCTCATAGCCATGGATCACTGTGGAGTGCAATGACTTGCTAAGCAGCTGGAGCACCTGCTAGGTTCCCCCTAACACTTAACTGGGAGAAAGCAGTAAAAGTAGTAGAATGATTGAAGTTATTGAATCGCCTTTTCTTCTTCTTTGAAGAATTTGGGAAGTTTTTTTGTTTGTTTTTAGTACAGTTTAAGAGATCATGGCATGTGAAAATCTTCATTCACTTTTGAGTGGGGAGACTTGGAGTTTTGAGAGATTTCTCAGTTTATGAAACCAGTAGTCCCTGAGAGTCCAGATGATGCTCTTGAGCACCCAGTGAGTCTCACATTGCGCTAGTTTTGAGTTATCCTTTGGAAAGATGAGGAAAGCACCGGGAGAAGCAACTCTTATTTCTACTTACCCCATACGATGTATTTTTAGTGCACACAGGCTCCCACCTTGGGAACATGCTTAACCTAACCCAGAAAACATATCTGTTCACGAGAATAAGTGTACGTACAAATGTTTGTGGGATCAGGTCAGAGCTAGTCTTAGAAGCATCAAAAAGAAGTCAGTCACTTCACATTTAGCCCTAGTTCAGTGGCCCACAATGATTCACTGGGGGAAAAAAACGCTCCAAAAAGCCAGAGAGGTAGTTTTTGCCTGCAAGGGGATCTGGAGCTCTGGGGGACTTGTGCCAGTCGCCACCATCAGCGGGGCCTTGACGATGGCAGGTTCTGTGGCTGTTTAATTTTAGACGCCGGGGCAGGATTGCCTTTTCATCAGCCCCGAGGCCGGGGGGCCCGGGCAGAGGCGCTCGCCGGGCGCAGGGGGCGCTACCGCCGGCGGCGGCGCCCACGCGAGGGCAAAGGCTTCGCGGCCCGCTCTGCGCATGCTCCCCGGCAGTGCGCATGCTCAGCGGTAGCCACGCTGCTGTATCCTAGCAGCCAGGCGCGGGGCATTAGGGGATCGCGTCGCTAGGTGCCCCCCTTGGCAACGCGGGCCGGACTGGGGAGCGCGGCGGGACGAGGCCCCGGGGCCGAGCAGCCTCCCCGCCATCCCCGGCATTCCCGGCATTCCCGCACCGGGCCGTGGTGCGGAGGGAGGTGGGTGAGCGGGCGGGGAGCGGGCCGCGCGGCGGGCTAGTGTCGGAGAGTCGATCGGTGTCTCCAGCGAGGAAGAGGCCGCAGTGTGAATGCGACCTGTATCCTAAGTACCTCTGAAGAAAGATGCTGAAGCGCAGGCATCTTTAATTCCAGATTTTTAGGCAGAACTGACAGGCTTATGTGAAGAATTCTGCAAAGAGGGAGTGATTGCAGCCGTGTGGGTATCAGGACAGAGGTGAAGCTTCACTTGGTGTTAAAAGTGATACCTTTCATTGGAGTGCTATGGCCTAAATAAAAAAAAAAAAAAATAGCAAGCTTAAGACTGTGCAGGAACTTTCTCAAATCTGAATTATCTGAGAATATAAAAGCCCTGTTTTTAATACTGCAATTACTTGTAACAATCATTTGGTTGTAATGATGACTATGTCTATTTAAAACTAGTGTTAAAAGTTTGGCATGACAAAGGTGTAGGCGCCTGACAGCCTGATCCTATGGAATGGTGTCATTTAATATCAATATGTTTTCAATAAAATCCTATCTTTTTTAAGTATGTATGTTTTGTTAGTATCAAGGACAGCCAATTTAAAGTAAAATTAAATTGGAGCTTTTTTTTAATTATAATCATTGTTATTATCTATATTTTACATTTTAAGGCATATATAATAACACTGAGATAATTTTGGAGATGTTTAATATTTTTCGTAGATAAAAATGATGCAGAATGTGCACCTGGCTCCAGAAGCTGATGAAGATGATCTTTATTCTGGATACAATGATTATAATCCCACTTTTGACACAGAGGTAAAATATTTGCTGTTTCCCCTTGCCTAGTGAACAGGATTAGTTTTTAAATACAATATAAGATATGTATCTGTACTTACATGCAAGTGTACTGCTGCTTTTAAGTCATTTTTTCCTTCACTTAGCAAGAAATACATAAAGTTTTCAATATACAAATATGAAATATGACATACGTAAACTCCAGAGGGTTGTGCTGTTACTCAAGATGATGTGGGCAGGCAGGAGAGCTGGGCAGAGGGAACCCTGTGAAATTCAACAAAAGCAGGTGCAGGGTCCTGCCCCTAGGGAGGAATAAACCCAAACACCAGGGCAGGCTGGGGGTTGACTACTGGAAAGCAGCCCTATGGAGAAGGACCTGGGAGTCCTAGTTGATGACAAGTTACTCATGAGGCAGCAGTGTGCCCTCGTGGCCAAGAAGGCCAATGGGATCCTGGCTGCATCAGGAGGAGTGTCTCCAGCAGGTCGAGGGAGGAGATCCTGCCCCTCTACTCAGCTCTGGTGAGGCTGCACCTGGAGCATTGTGCAGTTCTGGGCTCCCCAGGACAAGACATAAATGATACTTCTCTTGACTGAGGGTGACTGAGGCCAAAAACAGGTTGTCCACAGGAATTGTAGAGTCTCCTTCTCTGCAGATCTTCAAAACCCATCTGGACATGATCCTGTGCCACATGCTCTAGGTGTCCCTGCATGAGCAGGGGGGTTGGGCTGGATGATCTGTAGAGGTCCCATCCAACCTCAGCCATTCTGCAACTCAGTGAAAGTGAAAGATATAGTCCAAATAATGTAATTACTTATTTGCAGTACAACCTATCGTTTGATAATCTCCCAAGTCAAATATTTTTGAAGAATACTTACCTTTTACCTATCTGTTTTCAGTACTTCTTATGTTTTGGAATTGTCACTTTGGGTGCTCTGTTTTATGGGTGATTATTTGGTTTATTTCTTTTTCTCTTTTTTCAGGATTTAGAAAATGATGTAGCTTTTCAACAGGCAGTGAAAACAAGTCATGGTAGAAGACCACCTGTAAGTATATTTTAAAATATGTTAAAATTCTCTGGAGTTCTGTCTCTAGGCTTTGATTTCTCTAGGCTTGAGCATTTCTTGTCTTTTTTTTTTGTTGTCTACTGTTAACATGAAACATGCTAACAAGATTTATTTTTTTATGAAAAATAAGTAGAAAATAAGCAGAGCACAGCTTTTATTAAGCTGTGAAGTTAGGATAGCAAGGAATTTTGTCAGGAAAAATATATTCTTGTTTGTGCAAATGAGTTGAAGGCTGATTAAAGAGCAAAAGGAGGTTTTAGAAGGACTTTCTGTTTAATATTCTATTTATAGAGCTACTAGTCTTGACATAATCCTAATAATAAGGAACTAGAAAGCCTGAATTACAAAGTAGCCTTTGCTTTTTTTCTGATCGTTTTTTTTCCTCCATTTTCACTTAATTTATATTCATTTGCTGCAACTTAAATCTTACATTCTTTTTCAAAAGAAATACAAAGTTAGCATGTATACTTTACTTTGAATATATATCTTTGTGTCTAAAGAAGAGCTGAAACTGCTCTGGTTACTGTTCCTTATTCACAGAACAATGTGGTTCAGCAATGATACTCTCTTCTATAGCAATTTGTAAGCGGTGCTATTTCTAGGAATTCACTTTAGAGTTATTAGTCTTTTTATGTAGTCTAATAACACATGGGATGGCTTTTACTTTTTCTCCCTCTCTTTTCACTCAGATGACAGCCAAAATTCCAGGTACATCAGCTTCAAGACCTGTACCTACTGCATTTGGGGTAAGGTTTTGTTTACTGTTATATTCTTAAAGACAGTGAGGTCTTTGCCTTAAGTGCAGCATTAAGCTTTTGCATAAAATGATCTCCTTTTATCATAGCATTTTCAGCCAATAAACTACACTTTCTGTTCACTTTTGTAAGTGCATGACTCTGCCTCTGGGTCAAAACATGGTTATTGTAAAATTCACCCAAAATCTATTTAAAAATATCTTAATATTAGTTTTTAATCTTGTGACAGCTGTACTCAGAATCTTACTGCAGTATTTTTTGCATGTAATTTATTTTTTCTGTTTATTTTAGATAATAATTCAATCACTTAAATTTAAACTATTAAAATTTAATACTTTATATACTTTTATTTTGAAGACTTTTTTGTTTTAACTATAAAAATAATGTGAATAATTGTGAATGTGTACTAACTGAACTGCTTGAGAAATCTTCAAAAATTTGAAAAAACAGCTATATTGAACATCTATTAATAATGGGAATTCTACTATGGGACCTTCTGTGAGCGTAAGATTGGGTCTTAAAACTCAATGATGAAAAATCTCACAAACTTATAATGCTTTATGAACAGTAGAGTTAATTGAGTTACTTTTTGTTTTGGTAGTCAAAGGCACCATTGACTTCATCTATGGGAAGACCCATGACAGGAGCTGTACAGGTGAAGGATTTAATATTTTCATCTTATCTGGACTCAGTGATGACGTTTTCTGACAATTTTGGATATTTTTAATACAAATATTTAAGAATAATTGAAATCAAAATGCAAATGGTTATTCTGTTTTAGCTTGTATTTTTTTTCAGAACTGCTACTGCCAAAAAATGTGAGGGTTTTGTTCTGTTTGAGCACACAATAGGATACAGCACCACTTAAGTGTGTCTTAACACCTACTGATATGCAAATGAATAACTTTTCTTAGAGATAGGAAGAGAGATAGATTCTGTTTTTCCTCGTTTTCTAATATGCTTTCACAAGAAGTATATTTTTTATATATAAAGTTTTGCTTTTTTTCTTTTAAACAAATTGACTTAATGTCAAATGCATCTATACCCACTGTCTATTCTTCTGTATCAGATGGGAATCAGGGTTGTTAAATAAGTTGTAATGGGATGTGGTCTCATGTGTTGGCAGGAATTGTCTGGTAATAAGAACAAATTTTCACTTTATTTGTGTCACTTTTGGTTTAGATCATTCTGATCCATAATTTCATAGGATTCTCAGAGTCTGCTGTCAGTAAAAAGAATAACAAAAGAAACCCCACAAAATTCTGATTTCTGAAACAGTGTGACACATGGTAGGATGCGGTACACTGCAGGTCTCAATACCAACCATTCCTGAAAAGAATGTCTAAAAATGAGATAAAAATGCAAAATATAAGTTAATGTTATTAGAAACAAAGCACAGTAACAAATATATTTGCCTGTGCAGGGAAAAAAAAAGAATTAATTATTCTGAATGTATATAAGACATGTTATATTTTCTGTATAATGTAGGCACTCCTATTTTGTAGACAGATATAAAACATTTGAGTTAAGTACTAGTCAGTTTATCAAGCTGTTAATAATCTTTTCTTTGTTTTTTAAGTTTTTGTAATATTGGATTGTGGCCCATACTGTTCACACAGTATCCTTTTAGGAACTTTAATATTTCTTTCCTTTTTCTCTAAGGATGGGGTGGCACGACCAATGACTGCAGTTCATGCTGCAGGTTACACTAAAGCATCTACAAGAGGTAGGATTTGTAGAAATCACCAACTTCCATAGGAAGATACTCCTTCCGAATTTTCCCAATTTTGTAATTTTTTTCAGGTTCTTTATTTGATCCCCTTGGACAAGCCAAGGGTCCTGCTCCTCCTCTGGAAATGAAAAATCAAGACAGGTATGTAAATATGTTTTTGTTTGTTCAGTTTTGTATTAAATGATTTCAAAGTTTTTTAACAGCAAGAAAATAAAATTTACAGTAGTGTTTAATGGCACACAGGCAATTGTAAAGCATTGAGGGGGCAAACTGTATTTCTGTGGGATAAGGCTACTGATATTTATACATATGGTTATTTGACAACCCCGAATAGCGCAAATACATCTTTGCATGATCTGTTGGGTGTGTAGTTCTGCGTTATGTTTTCTTTGATAGGAAATTTGGTCAGTTGCCACATGTTGTGATATATTACACTACTGGGTTATTTTATTAAGACTAGCCTGTGTAAAGATATGTTGTTTACAGTTCCTTGTATAAATCAACCTTTCTATTATTGCTTTTATTTCAGTCCAGAAGAGAAGATTAGGCAGTTAGAAAAAAAAGTGAATGAACTTGTTGAAGAAAGCTGCATTGCCAATAGCTGTGGAGACCTGAAATTGGTAATTTTTCTAAATTTCATTTTTATTCTGGCATTGTTATGGGAAGCACAATTTGCATAGATAGATAATTCAAACTGACCTTTTATTGAAGCATTTCCAGTTATTAAATATTGGACTAGATCCCACTGAGTTTTCTCTAGGCTGCCAGTGTTAATCGAACAAATCCAACAGAACATCTGTTTTTCTGCAGAATATATTGAAGTTGTTAATGCATTGTGTTCCAACAAGCAAGCAAGACAGCAAGCTGGAGTTGCCTTCTGTCATAAGGACTATCTTATGAAATATTTCATTTCTGTTAGCAACTGAATGGCCAACTTGCATAGTAGTCTTTTCTTCTTCAACTGTTTTGCTCTTGTAGGGCACCCAGGGCTCATATTTCCCTTAGAGGCCAATAACTTTACTCACAGTAAGGATCTTGATACCAACTAGCAGAATATTATGGCAAATCATAATCTTGGAGTTGCTCATATTGTACGTGTCAGCTGTCCTTATTTATTTATTTATTTGTAATTTGTGCACATTGTAAGTTTAATAGGATAATCCTCCTAGGGTCATCACTGATTATGATACACACACACACACACACACACACACGTACATATGTATGTATATAAAATATTTGTACGGTGTGAGCGAGCAAATAAAATTGTACAACTTGATATACTGGATAACTATAGGTCTGCTTCTTGCTAATTACTCTCTGTGGGTTATAGAGCTACTTTCTAGGCCTTGTATGTAGGCTGTGTATCTTAAAAAAATGGACATAAGTGTATTATTTTCATACTTGTTTTGAATGTGTTATTGTGGTCTTGGGTTAGTGAAGTTCAAGGCATTGCTAAAGTACAGTATTTTACTTAAGGCTCTGGAAAAAGCAAAAGAGGCTGGAAGAAAGGAAAGAGTGTTGGTGAGACAGCGTGAACAAATTGCCTCTCCCGAAAGCATCAACTTAGATCTCACTTACACTGTAAGTGCTTGAAATCTCGGTGAATGAAGTGTCCTGGTGGCCCATCTGAGTGGCTGCTGAGTATGCATGTAATACTCTTAAGTGTTCCAGGTCAGCTATACCCTATAAAAAAAAATAGGAGGGGGAAAAAAATGACTTCTTGAAGTTACAAATATAGGATTGGAAAAATCTATTTATATCATGTAATAACTGTGCTGAATTTTCTTTATCAATCATAGGACTCATTCAGCCTTTTAATGTGGTAGTTATCTAAGTAAAAAAGTAAAAGAATTAGCTAAAATAAGTTGATTTGGAGCATGTTTTCTGTTTCAGCATACAAAAGCAAAAGACCATAAAAAAGTATGCCTTTTAGCTGTTTTAAGATTAAAATTAACTTATTTTACTATTTAAGTATAGATTCAGTTTTATTGCTCTTTAATTACAGGTACAGGAAATAAGGTTATCTCATACTTTCTATAGGTTCTTTTCAACCTGGCCAGTCAATACGCTGCTAATGAAATGTATCCTGAAGCACTGAATACATATCAAGTTATAGTGAAAAATAAGATGTTCAACAATGGAGGTACGCTGCATTCCAAAATGGATTAAAAGGGATAGTCTGGCATTCATAATAAAAATGACATCTGACTGGTGCTAACTCGCAAAGATATTGGCTCCCATGTCTGTCAGAGTGGTTGGCAGATACAATGTCTGCCTTATAACTGAATGTGATTTGGTTTGCTAAGTAACTTATAGAGTCTTTTCTTTCCCTAAGCTAAGCATAAAGTCAAATACAGCATTTCCTCATGCAGCCTACATTGTTACCTGCTCCAATACTAATTTTTATCTTTTTTTGACTCATTCTTCCACTTCTGAAAGTTTCTTTTAATATTTGCACATCTTTTGAGACTCATATCGAGTCCTCAGAGCTGCTTTTTTGCAGTTGCCTGCTTGCAGACCACCATAAAACATCTCTACCTCATCCCTAAATTTCTAACCAAACCCAGGTATATTCCTTATATTGATAGTTCTTTTCAAAGTTTCATTATTGCTTTATCTGATTATGGATGAAAGTTGGCAAGAGCCAGTTCTGTGCAGTATGTTTTTTTTTTTTTTTAAAAAGACCATTATTTCCCTGAAATAGAGACAAAAATACTAAGAATTTTCTCTACTCTGTCACTTCAAAATGAAAAAATCTGCAACTATACTTTAAAAGACCATAACTCATTGACTTCTTGTGATAGGTAGATTGAAGGTGAACATGGGAAATATATATTTAAAGCAAAGGAACTATTCCAAAGCTATTAAATTCTACCGTATGGCTCTAGACCAGATTCCTAGTGTCCACAAAGAGATGAGGTGAGTTTATATTCTAGGTGTGGTTCTGAGATGCAAGTTTTGGATATAGTATGTTTTGATAGTTAAAAATGTAATCTAATACCAATTTCTTTATTTAGGATTAAAATAATGCAAAATATTGGAGTTGCATTTATTAAAACTGGTCAATATATTGATGCCATTTCTTCATTTGAACACACAATGAGCATGTCTCCAAACCTGAAGGCCGGCTTCAACCTGGTCCTATGTTGTTTTGCTGTTGGGGACAGTGAGCAGATGAAAAAAGCCTTCCAAAAACTAATTTCAGTTCCCTTGGAAGTGGATTATGATGACAAATACATTTCACCAAATGTAAGTTTGATCAAAATAACCTGTATATTATAAAGGAGGAGAAAAGAGTTTGAATGCTTAGACTATGCAGTATATGGAAGTTCAGATACCTAATATGTTTTTGTCGGCACAAACCTTTTGTGGCAGTACTTCTGAGAAGTGGTTCAAATAATATTAAGAGTATCCTAATTTTTTTAAACCTTTTCTTTTCCCTCAAGTATTACTTGCATAAGTCCACATCACATGGCTGTCTTTATAAGGATTTTATTGCAATTCATCTGGATTTACTTACCTGTCTGATTCATTGCTTTGCATGTTTATTTTATATAAATGCTATATAAGTAAAAAGGGACTAAGTGATGAGTGAATTATGCAAGTCATCTCAAAGGAGTGCTAAAACCCACCTTCATTAATGCAGCAAATGCTGCAAAAAAAAAAAAAAAAAAAAAGTGTGAAGTTTCCAAAAGTTTAACTTACTGGAATTTGGAAGCTGGACTTCCTTTGAGAAAGTGTAGGTTTAGAGTACCTCTTGGAAAGCTCTTCTGTAAAAAATCAAGGCACATCCTTTATATGTTAGATATGTTTTTTTTTTCTGGTGATGAAAATCTTCCATTTTCAGTCTTAAAGATCAATGATATAAGTAGTTTTTAGCTGTTCTATCCTAGCATAAGTCAATAGAGGTTAATATATGTAACATTTTTACATATGTGTGTTAGATATATGCTTTATATGTGTGCAGATATGTTTATATGTCCATATGTATTTATATATGTATATATAAGATTAGAAGTAGGGAGTGAATATACATGAGATCATATATAAATATACGTGGAGAAATATGAGGATTTTTATAATCTTTCTTTATTTACCTTAGTTATTTCACATGAGAAATGAGAAAATTACTTTGATACAGGAATATTTAAAGAAGCGCTTTTGGAAGCAAATTGATTTGGGGCAAAAATCCCTTTTTTTGAGGTTAGATATTGATCCTGAAGCTTTACTTCAGGAGCAGAATACAAATTAAGTGGCTAAGAGGGGATTTTAAAATAATTTCTCCCATAGAGGAATCTGATTTGTAATATAAGCTGGCCACAGAGAAATAGTACATATTTCAATATTGTCAAGAATAATACCATACATTTAGAAACAAAAAAAAGCATCTTATCAACACAGATATGTGACTTTCTATTTTGAAAAAAGATTCTGAAAACCTTGCAGGAATAGCGGATATCTAGTTGAACGAGAACTTCAACTATAGTGCTAACACCGGGAAAGTTGATGTGATAGTTGAATTAATAAAGGCAAGAAAATTGGTTGGAAATGAAGAGCTTTTAGATCTGGTACTTCTGTTAATACTGCTGGGTTATTCTGTCCAGTTCCAATGGCCACACTTCAAGAGAAAGAAAGGGGATGCAGACAACAATCATAATAATTAAATGCTTGGAAATGTATCAAGATGTCAAAGATCATAGAGATCAATCTATTCAGCAATAAATAGAAAGGAAATTTAAGGACTTGGTGTGCAGCAGATATGGAGGAATAAAAGACTCTTCCAAGAAGCTAGATACAGTTGACCGGTCACTGTACTGCTTACGTAACAGTAAAGATCGTAAAACCCTTGAGGACTTCATCAAAGGCTATGTAAGATTTTTCAATGGAAGAAAAGCTTTAGATTGTGGTGGGTGTTCTTTCCAACAAAGTACTATAGTTATTCCAGGATTCCAAGTTCTGTGTTCTGTTATGAAAAGCTCAGACTAAAAATTGTTAATTTTTCTTATTGTCTTTATTTTATGTGAATTTTTGATCTATCCTCCACAAATGAAGAGCAGATGGGTACCCAGCATACCTGTATTAGTTCTTCTAGACAGAGTAGGTGGGATAAACCACAACAAGGTGATGATATGAGTTACTGTAATTGCAATATAGCAAAAGTCCTTCTCTACTGAATACAACTGCAGCTCAGCAAGTGTGTAAGCATGCTCTTATTTTTAAGTACACAGGTGCTCTCACAGCTGATTCATAGGTTTCCCAATCTTAATTGGCAATCTGATTCACTGATATTAACTACACATTAACTACCAGTTAATAACTGTAATGTTAGATATGATCACATGCATGAACAGAAAACCTGGATGAAAGTAGTTGTAATAGAAAATTTTAGATTTTGCCATTAGAATTAGAACTACTCTGAATAGAAGCTTTTTGAAATGTTGAAGTAAATGACTGCCATTATACACCATGTAATTTGCATCAATTAGTGTTTTCAGTCATGTTGTTTGTAGGGAAAAAAAAAAAAGTATGCTGGTATAATTGTTTTGTTCTCCTCCAGGATGATCCACATACAAATCTCCTGATTGAAGCCATAAAAAATGACAGATTAAGACAAATGGAACGTGAGAGGTAATGTTGTAATACGTACTTTTTCCTTTTCTTTTTTTTTTTTTTTTGACTGTGGTGCCATGGATTTCAGTCCCTGAAAGCATTACCAACCTTCTCCTGCGTTTGCAGTTCTTGTTATAAAAGTGTCCTCATAATTCTTAGGAATGAGCACATCTGACCACAAGAACCACTTGGATCACTGGGTTTAGTATCCTGCAGTTGCAAGCAACCATAAAACAGGGATTTAATCAGAATGATAAATAGTAGATATTCTATGTGCTTGGAGTTATACGGCTTAAACCTTGCAGCTTTATTTAATGCAACTATACTGTGCAGTGAAAAAGACAAGAGAAACAAAGCCTTACTGAGAGCATTATCAAGATACAGGGTCAGTAGCAGGGTGCTGGTTAAACTGAATTCTCAGATTGCTCCATGGGTGCAGGAGGATGCAAGGAAAAGATTTGGTTAATTTTTCCCACATGCGTTTTTGAAAGGGTGACATTTTTCTGTTGTTGTATTTTAAGGAAATCCATGGCTGAGGAATACATCATGACAGCTGCTAAGCTCATTGCACCTGTAATTGAAACATCTTTTGCTGCGGGCTATGATTGGTAAGAATCAGATGGGACTTTTTTTTTTTTTTTATCTAAACTGTATGTCAATCTCTGGTGCTGGTTTTGAGACCACACTCACAAACATGAGCAGCCTTAAAAATCCAGTTTGTTTGAATAACACAAGTAGATCATCCCAGCTGTTTTAAGTTTGCCTCAAGTGCCCTGTGGAAGATCAAAACCAATAGAATATATTCTGTGTTTGAAATTAATTCCATTGCATCACTGATACACAACAGTTAATCATACGTTTCTGAGTTGCTCTGTTTAGGCACAAGGATTGCTTCTTAAAGTGCTTATTCAAGAACTGTTCAAAGCATCAATGAACAGACCCTGTACATAACACAAAGATGTCTGCTCTTCATTTTAAGTTATAAAGGGGTGTAAGAAGTCTTAGGGGTCCTAAGAAATTCACATTATTCCAAAGAGTCATTATATAAAGCAACAGGTATGGAAATATTATCAGAAATTTTTTTGAATTTCATTTGTAAACTTTATGCATCTCCTCTTTCTTATTTTTATTTCTTCTATTTATACAAGACGGTACAGGGCTGATGATGCAACTTAATGTTTTGATTTTTCTTTCTAGTTTAGTTTTCAGTTTATAGCTTATATATACTTATCTTTTACATTTTTATTTGGTTTTTACTTTTCTGTTATAATGCCTAACAGAATATGTTCAGTAATCAATTGTTTCAATAGATGAAAAAGTGTAGTATGAAAGTGAAATCTAATGGAGAAAGAGAGCTTTCCTTTTTTTATTGAATAGATATGTTTTCAAAATTTGTAGGGCCTATGATTACAATATTGATAAAGATACTTATACTGAAATTAAATCATCTACCACAATGAAGACATGTTTAATCTGCGAGAACCCACAAGGTGGTGTTTAGTGATTTAATATTAGCTATAATCCTATCATTTCCCTACTTTTTCCATAATTACTTGTCAGAACCAAAGCAGTATGTTCTGTGAAAATTAGCTTGCTACTTTATAACTTGCCCACCTGAGCAAATCAAATTTATTTCCTCTTGATTTTTGTTCAAGAAAAACAAAAAAGTTTCATTTATTTCATTTATCTTGCCATATATACTCCTTGGTGTTATTCAAAAAGCAAAAGGCTTGGAAAATGGTCTTTATGGGTTTCCTCAGAAAACCTTGCAATAAATAGTACAAGCTGAAGTTGTATATAAGGCCTCCGTATTCATTTATTATTGCAAAATTTTAAAATATGCAGTATATACTATAAAATACATTTCTGTATGATATCACTAATTCATATATCATAGCTGTTAGTATTTTCAAAGAACATGTTATTATTCAGAGATCAAGCAATGTCCTGAGCTCTGTGCCATTTTGCTATATTAAATCTTACAGAAATGTAAGGAAAAAATAGTGGGAGAGAAAAAAAGAAAGAAAACCAAGATTCTAAAGCTAAACATAAAACTTTTCATCCAGCACTTATTTGGATCTATATCTGATACCAATATTAAAAAGATTTCTCAGTGATGGAAAATTTTATGAGATTTAAGTAGCTGACTGACAGCTGAGACCGCATTATTTGGGTAGGTTATAGAAATATATTCTTTTAAAAAAACTTTTAGTTAGTGTAAGTGTTTTACACTTTTGAAGGGAGGAGTAGCTAAGAACAATTCATTTTAGACAACTATATGGCAGCAAAATGTTAACAACGTGGCATTTACACTGATATATTTTGTTTATCTTTGTGTATTTCTATTGCAGGTGTGTTGAAGTAGTAAAAGCTTCTCAGTATGTAGAGTTAGCCAACGACCTCGAAATTAATAAAGCTACTACGTATTTGAAGCAAAAGGATTTTAACCAGGTATAGTATCTTTTCACATTACTGTTTTTATTAATATTGTATTTTATTAATATTGTGTAAAACTACATGTTATAAAGTAGCAACCTACTTTTCATCAAAGATAAGAATGTTTTATGCAAGTGGAATTTATATATTCAATTGATGTTAGTCATCTGAAGTAAGGTAACTTTTACTTAAATTATTTTTTATTTTTTTGCCACAGAAGTTGTAGTGATTGCAGTTCAATTCAGTTCCAGAGTAACACATCTAAATGCATATATCTGCACTGGTTGTCCAAGTGTACATTACAGTTAATGGACATCTAGGCAGTCAGTGGAGCTTGGAAAGCAGGACAGCTAATCAACCAGAAGTTGTTTATTTTTTTTCGGATATGTTACCAAAATATATGCAGATGAATTTCATATATATTACTATTGTTCATGTTATGACTCTCTTATTGTTCCCTGTATACTACAACATGCTGTCAAGTGCTACAATCTAACTTTGAACTTTAGTCATCCTTTCTATATTTCCTCTGAAATGCAAACTGGAATTAAATTAGGTAAATTTGCACAGTGTCTTGCAAAACTCAGCATCTTTCCCTTCCACCCAGAAAAACCTTTGCTGCTAGAGAGATGGATGAAGAGACATAGAAGGAAACACCATTAATGAAAAGATATTATAGCTTTTTGAACTTGAATATATATTAACAAATGGTGAAGGGCACTGAAAAGAAACAGCATCAATGCTTCCAAGTAGTAGTATAGCTTGGTGCTCAAAATTCATTATTTGGCAGAAGTTCAGAAGTTAGATCTACTGACCCTTTTGTTTGAAGTTTTAAGTAACCTATAAAAAGCAAAAGTATTTTAACAAGCCATAATTGAAAATATTAACACAGTAAAATTATTTGTAAGAAGAAAGAGTTTAAAAGTGCAAATGCCTCTGTCTTGGATTCCATCATCAGTTCAGTAAGTAGAAGACGGAGAAAAAATGTGAAGTAGTAGCATAGATGTGCATCCTTTTCCTCTCTTGATGGCTAATATCATTTATCATGAATAAGATGTGGAAAAAGTTGTTTAGTTGTACATTATAAGAAATTTAATCCATGTAACATTACTTAAAAAGATTAGTGTAGTGTTCATCCTACTCGCGCTTCTATTTAAACATATTTTGTTACGTTTGTAAATATGCATGCGAATTAAGTTTTGGTTATGTAAGTATGTAGAGACTACATGTGTGCATTTATGTAGATCAGGTACCATCCTTCTATCCAGTCCCAGTACAAACTAACTTCTGGCTACGAATTTCATGATCAACTCCCCTCATGCAATCTTTTCTTTGACTGTGAAAAAAGTCTTGGTTTGAAATGTAGGAAGCTGGAAAACTGCTTCATCTGAATGAAAAGCAGCTCAAATATTTGTCAGGGTTTGCTCAGTCTCCTTCTGACAAGTGCTTTCCAATGCATTCACCGATGGTTGGTGAATAAATTAGAAGGAATGTAACAGCTTCTGGGTTTGCATGCGTGGTAAGAAGTGTGAGAGATCATATACAGCAAAACTGCAGCTGAAGGGGATCTCCGTCATCGTCTAAGGTCCTTCACTTTCCTACAGCTTAGAGGGATGCAGGAAGGGGCCTTTTGCTTGATTTAAGCTTGTCTTCTCTTTTCATATTTAAGGTCTTGTGTCTTCCTGAACTGCTCTTGCTCTTCCTGTCCCCTCTGCCCCGTTCCCCTTCACTGTGGACACAGAAAGTTGTCCTTTGTCATGATGCGAGTTTGACTGGTAGCTTTCTAAGATTAGGAAACAGTTTGAAAGTTTGGACAAATTTGTCAAGTCTAGTACCTCTTTTGGTCATTTTTGCAGTGTGAGACAGATACGTAAACAGTAATAGGATCTCAAAGAATTACTGTTTGGATTTTTTGTTTGTTTGTTTGAGGTTTTTTTTGCGATTTCCATTTGGTATCCAGCATGGGTTAAATACATATTTCAATTCTTGGAGATAAATGAGATGCAAAATTTGCTGATGTTCCTTTAGAGCAAGCCAGTGCAGGAGAGGGAAAGGAGTTGGAGGTTAGAAATAAGTGATAAATGTAGAAGAAGCTCATTTTGTTTTGATTATGGGGTAGGAGACCTTTAAGCTGCACTGGAACTATCTAAATGCTGGGATAGCAGATTGGACTGCAGAATGATGCACTGAATTTATTTTGTTCTAATAAAACTGCGGCTGACACTTAAATTCATCCTGTCTGTTGGTTATATACTTGCTAACTCACCACCTGTTCAACACACCTTTGGCTGAAGAACAAGAAGGAAATTTTCTGAAATATTCAATTTAAAGATTGGAAGTTCTAGTATGGTTTAAAAAATTATGCTGTAACTGTAGTAGAGTACCTCAGATATTCTAAAGTATCTGTAAATATTTAGGACCATTTCTTTTTTTGCTGGAAGTGATAAAAAATTAAATTGCCAAAGCTAAAGCTTCACATTTCAGAGACTACAAACCCTAGATTCAAAGTTTCGAAATCCTGTTCATGTTTTAAAATCACCATATTTCTTTAGTGAGTTTTCTATTATTAAGAAAATATTCTGACCTTTAGTAGTTTGTATTTCTAGGGAGAATGTGATTTAATCAGTGAGCTACATCTAGCTTTATGTACTGCTTCATTTATCATTTTACACATCACTAGGGCAGTTATGTATTTTGTGTAAAGTAGCTATAAAAACAGTATGCATGACAGCTAATGAGAACATGCTTTCCTTTTGTCCGTTTTGGCATTCCCTATAGAGTATCAGACATTTTCTCTGATGGTAAACAGCTGATTGCAACTTTCATGTAAAGGAAGAAGAGGCTTTCAAATTGCTAATGACGATGCCTAAACTGAGGCTACTACATCTGTGTAGTAACAGAGGAAAGAACTGGGCCCACTGTTATATGCTAATACTTCATGTAGCTAATACAATTACTTGGTATAAAGAAACCAGATTTTCTTTTTGAGTTTGTACTTACAAGCATCACATAGTCAAGCAGAAAAAAAATCTGCCCTTTATATTTAAGTTGGTTTGGTGGTTGGGAGTGCTTTATAATCTTAGAATGTGTTTTCTTCTTCACGTTAGACAAAAACAGCTGTAGATTGAAAACCAGTCCTATATGGTCTGAGATGTTAGATGTTTTTATATAACATATCTTTTTTATCTTTTTCATGAAAGTAGTTAATGCAAGAGAACTGGAAAACACAAATGCGAATATTTTCATTAGTAGACAAAATTAAAAGCAAATAATATAAACTTGTGTTCTCTATGAGTAGAAGTGTCAGATATATAGTTACAACTAGTCCAAATATTAACTTTTCAATAGAATGGGCAATTTAGTATTTGTGTTTTTGTGGATAAGTATGTATATGTGTGTGCATGCACATATGCACACAACCCTGGTAATGATTATATACATGATTATATGAGGGAATTGATTAATAATTTAAGCTGTTTATTTCTTATATTCTGTGCAGTTTATCAATGTGTATGTTTTCTGAAAGAATTTTGGTACAAGTTTGATACAATGGAAGTAAGTTGCTTGTGAATTGCTTCTAGGCTGTGGAGACTTTAAAAACATTTGAAAAAAAGGATAGCAGAGTAAAGAGTGCAGCTGCCACAAACCTTTCATTCCTTTATTATTTGGTAAGTATTTGCTGTAATGCAGTAGGTTAAGAACTAAAGCTCGTGTTGCAGTCTTTGTGTCTATGTAGGAATTTTTGTGTTTGTCAAATAATCTGCATTAAAAAGAAACTGCACCTGCACCTTTTAGAGAAGCAGTCGGGAGACAGCCTTTCCTGGCGGTAGTTGAATTTTGGGGCCTGTCTCTTGTTTACTACTGCTGGAAACAGAGAGACAATGAGAGCCAGGCTGCAGAAGGAACCTACAGGATGATTGGTGCAGCAGTGTGAAGCTCAGCAGTGACATTTAAAACTCAAATCCTGAAGACCCTGTCTGAGCCTCAGGAACATAAAAAGTTTGCAGGTTGGAAAGGGGTGTGTGCATGCGAAGTGTGGGGGTTTTTCGGGTCTATTATAGCAAAACAGGTATCAAGTGTCCTGTGTAGCTTGAAAGAGTTGATCAACTTAGGCAAACACATTAGCAATACTTGAGGGTTGAAGGTTTTTGTTTGTTTGTTTTGTTTTGTTTGAAATTCTACTGTAGTAACTATTGGAAGCCATAGTTAGTGTCAAGAAAATCAACTGACAAATTACTAATACAATGGCTGTTTTGTTCATGTAGGAGAATGAATTGGCACAAGCAACTGACTATGCAGATTTAGCGGTAAATTCTGATAGATACAATCCAGCAGCACTGACTAATAAAGGAAATACTGTTTTTGCAAATGGAGACTACGAGAAAGCAGCTGAATTCTATAAAGAAGCTCTCAGGAATGATTCCTCATGCACTGAAGCACTTTACAACCTTGGTAAGCAAAAGGTGTTTTTGAGATTTAAGTTTTGCATGAATGTAATGTTAGTGTTTCTGAGAATCTGCTAAACTAATAATTATTAGTTTATTTGGTAGTCGATGTTATAACAAAGTCTTGTCCTTATGTTGTAACAAAGTCCTGTTTGTGCTTCCTGCCTCTTCCATAGAAATACTATACCACTCTAAATCATCTACCATTATTAGTTGATATTGGTAAATCATTTTGAAGATAAAATTGCTACAAGGGTTACTATCTACTCAAAATGCACAATATTTTTTGCATTAATCAGAGTCTTTCCCCTCCTGATAGGCATCCTGTTCCCTCATTCTCCTTGCTCAAAAATGAGGTGATGCATGACCTTGGTCTTTCGTTAGGTTCAGTTCACTGCTTGTGTCAGTTTGATATGTCATCCTCAGTGCAAGTGACTGTAAAGGAAGGGCTATGAGGAGGACTCTCAAGTAGAGATTCCATCAGTGTCAAGGCAGTTACACTGGAACTCAATCTCTCAGCAAATTTTTGTGGATTTAGTCATGACTCTCAGTATTTGAAATGTGTGGGTATATTTTTCTTTTGCTTATGTGGATTTTTTTTTTTCAGAACAAAAATATTGATTTTCTAAAAACTTCTACAAAACAAAAACATTTATCTTCCTCTCCCTCTCTCTCCCCAACCCAGGAATTGCTTGTTGAACATAAAGTAAATATTCAGATAAAAATGCAGCTTCATAACATCCTGAATACTCTATTACTTAATTTTTCATAGTTATGTTGTCAGTTATTGTGCTGCAGTCATCTTTTTCTTGTTGTGTTAATGTTGTAATCTTTATTTCCTTAGGTCTATCATACAAGAAGTTAAATAGAATAGATGAAGCTTTGGATTGTTTTCTGAAACTTCATGCAATTCTTCGAAATAATGCCCAAGTTCTTCACCAAATAGCAAGCATGTATCTTTTACTGTCTTGTGATGGTGACTTTACTAAACTCATCTCATTGAGTTTTACATGTATTCTACTCATGACACAAAGATTAAGAAATGTACATTTGTGTCTATTAAATGTGTTTCTCTGATGCTTAAAAAAGACGCAGTAAGTAATACATTAAGACTTCTTCTTGTGTTAATCATTGTTTCACGGAATATTTAAACAGTTATACCCAGAATCGAAGTGCTTCCTGTGCACTGCTAATACTATTAGGAAAATAATGTGACAGATATGAACCCAATGAGTAAAATCTTTAAGAAAAAGTAATCTTGTAGATGGAATTGAAGTTTGGTTTGGAAAGCTCTTCTCTGGTTGCTTTGTGTAAGAAAATTGTTCTTTCAGAATAGACTGGAAAGCCTTCTGTCCTCTGTGTCCTGGTTGTTCCTGTACCAGTTGTGAAGTCTAGACATAAATGTCTAATTCTCACGCCTTGTTGTTATATGTGAGGAAGTCAGAGTAAAATTAACAAAAGAAAACTAAACCTACCATCTTTTTAAGGTGAAAAAGCTGCCAAAACCTCTGAATTGTTTCCCTTTCTTGAGTTCAACTACAGCTGTTTCTGATAGGGAAGAAGTTATGAAGGCAATATGTAAAAATTCCAAAAAAACTCCCACACTGGAGTGACTGGCGTATGGTCTTGCATGATATAAAGTGATGGGAATTTACAGTAAGCCAAGTATCAGTAGCACTAGGATTGTCCTTAACTGAAAAAACCTCAGATATGAAGCAATGGACGATCCCAATCAAGCCATAGACTGGCTCATGCAGTTGATCAGCGTAGTGCCAACTGACCCACGTGTACTTTCAAAACTAGGGAAGTTATATGATAACGAAGGTGATAAATCCCAAGCTTTTCATTACTACTATGAGGTACTTACTCTTTATTACTTTTCCAATGCATTTTCTGTGTTTTCATTGTCTCATGCATCAGATTAATGGCTAATACCTTTCAATGATTTAAAATGTTATTGAAAAGAACAAGAATGAGAGTTGGGGACTTTTTAATTTACATTGACCCCTAAAACTTGTGGGTTTTTTTGTTTGTTTGCTTTTGCTTTTATTTACAATTTACTCTGAACCAGAGAGTCAAAAATGGATGTAATAAATGTGATTTTGAAAGTGTATAAATTGACTACCTTATTTGAAAGGTACATATGACTGTGTAGTGTACAACTGTACAACAGTGAGGTTGTACACTGTGGAGTTGATTTAAAAACTTTTCACCTGGTCTTCACTGTTTCCATGTATCTCCACTGGAGCCTCTGTTAAATGAGCCAGCCGTTTGCTTGAATCAGGTCAGTGCAATGACCTGACTTGGGGGATTTAAAAAAAAAAAATTCTTTACATTTTGGACAGAGAAAAGGGAGGGAATCTGGGTTCTTTCATCTTCCTGTGGCAGTTGGGAGACTAGGGATCTCTTGAACCAGCAAAGCAGAGATTCCTGCCTTCTTCACACAAGTGCTATTAATTTGTTATCCTCCTACCCAACACCTGAATACTTTGGAGTATTCCAGCTAATTAAATGTCTTTCTTTTGTGTTAAAGACTCAAAGAATTTGTCACTGGAATGGACAAAATATGTCAGTTTGCAGAGAGGGGGTGTTTGTTGCTCTTTGCTAGGTTTGGCTTCATTTTAGTAGTAGCTAAAGCATATGCCACACAGATAGACATTAAAAATGATTTATTTGATTCGGATGAGGAAGTGTTAGTTCACATCCAATGGAAATTAGTATAGTCTTCTCATATGCTTAGGTTGAGGCCCATTTTATGTTCTGAATGAGAATCAAACAATTTGGGTGTTTTTCTATTTTGTTTTTTGTTGGTTTTGGGGGCGGGGGTTGGTTGGTTGCTTGCTTTGTTTTGTTCTTCCAAACTGTGAGCAGAATAAAACAAGCTCTGACAGAGCAGCTGGTGTTATTTCAATCACCCAAGGATATTAGACCCAGCTCCTCGCTTCTGTTCCAGGAGGTCACAGGCCTTCCTTAAATTTCAGGTCTTACCTGTCTCTTGGATTCTCCAGAGTTTCTAAATTGTCTTGTGTATTAAGTGTACCTGTAGTGTTAGGTGGTACATGATAAAAAGCAGAAGCATTAGAAAAGATCAAGAACAAATATAAACAAATAGAAGGTACATGATAGAAGTCTTGAACATTCTTGCAAAGACCAAATTTGATTTTTGATGAAAAGGACTGTATGGTTAAATATAAATTCACAGTCATAGAATGTGTGTTTGTGAATGGAAACCGAAAGCTTCAGGTGGATTCATGCAGGTACAAGAAGCCTAAAAAAGTTACTACTTATTTTGTCTTATACCTACAGAAGATAACTCTAGTTTGGACAAATTCAGTTGCCTAAACATAGACATCCACTGTCTTTTCAGCCTATGTTATTGGTCATGGTTTGTAGAGACACTGCTGTTTTGGAAAAAGGAATAAGACTGGAGAAGTTGCTTTGCAATCTTCGAGTACTTTTTTTCTCTGTGTAAAGTCAGAGGATTACAAGATCTAGATTGCAACTGAATAATAGAGTGATGCTTGATGGCACTTTGTGATGGTTTTGATGTGTATTTCAATGGGAATTTCCAAGAAACTGAACATGTCATTTATGTACACATGCGTTTCATAGAAAAGAATGCTTTCATGTAAGTCATCTCGCAAACTGATTTGTGATATGAAAGGTATATTATTGCAATGTTTAACACTTTAGGCAACTTATTTACATATATACACATCTAGAGTAAGTTTTCCTGCTTAAAAAAGTGCTTAATATTTCAAATAAGGGTGGATGGAAAATGTGAGAGATTCATGTAACTCTTCTAAAAAGCATTCTGTAGTTAGAAAATTTAGCTTTTTTTAATTAGTAAGTATACACTGCTTTGATTCATATATTACATATTTTTGGCATCTGGAAAATTAAACACTTAGCTGAGTAAGATATTCCAGAAGTCACATGCAGATGTTGTTTATCACTAAAATTGTGTTTCTTTCACCATTCTTATTTTGTCAGTCATATCGGCATTTCCCTTCGAACATTGAGGTCATTGAGTGGCTTGGAGCCTACTACATTGACACACAGTTTTGTGAAAAAGCCATTGAATACTTTGAAAGAGCTGCACTTATCCTGTAAGTAATTATTATTTTATGCAAAATCAAATATTGTGTGATTAGATTATATATATTATAGATATATAATTATAGCTAGAGATGAATCATTTGGAAAACATTAATACTATAATCAAATGTCAGAATTAAATATATTTTGAAATATTATTTATTTTTCTCAACTTTCTGTTTGTTTAGAGGGTATTTTTGTTCTTAGGGGGCAATTTCAATGTTAAGTAAAAACCCCTTTTAGACCTATAACAGTATTAGATATTAGAACTTCTTATCTGTATCCTCTTCAATTAAACACAGCTATGAAGTGGGAAACCACTTTCATAAGCCACTGAGATCTCCTCCTCTGTGGTCCTGTGTAAAATAGTGCTTTTCTCATTTGAGGATAACTGATGATTTAGAGAAAAACATCTTCTAACAGTTCCTGCTGAATCTTCTCCTTTTACATAATTACTCCTCTTTTTTTGTTGTTTTGTTTTGTTTTTTTTTCTTAAAAAAGGCATTGCAGATCATATATAGAATTAAGTCAAAAATATGCAGTATTTAATTTCCAATGGACAGTGAGCATGTATTGACAAATGAAATTGATTCCTATATTTGCAATATAATACAGCAAACTTGACAATTTGTTCAGACTATACTGCAAATAAGTAGTTAGAAATTCAGTAAGAAACAACTCTGTTTTTTATGGGGCTTGAGTTAGAATATGTATTGAATATTATTGAAGAGAAAATCCTAGCTTTATATAAGAGTTGAGAGTTAAAATTAAATTGAAAAACAAAGATTGCATTCAAAGTGGCATAATAATAAAGAAATAGAGATGTAGATTAAAAGCAAAAATACTTGGAGGCAAGTTCACAGATTCAAAAATCGGGAAAGCGTCAGCATAAGTTTAAACACAGAGTTAACTGAGCTTGTGCCTGTTATTACCTGGGTTCTACACATGCGTTTTGGACTCTTTATGGTGCACTAGAAATTCAGAGCCTGACTATCCTATTTGTTTTGGCAAAGGGCTAAATGTTTCAGACTTATGTTGCAGACGGTCCCTGTGTGAAACAGTAAACATGTAGATTGTTAAGTATTTTTTAATTGCTAATGTATGAAATTCTTCGTTATCTGTAATTATAACCTGTCTGTAGTGCAGAGAAATTATTTGTTTCTGCAAATGAAACAAATGATGAAATTATTAATGGTAAATAACAGAACACAGATAATATTTTATATTAAAAACTAGTCTGGATTTGCAAATAGTCAAATATAGACTTCTCAGTACTATTATTGACTGTAAATAAAGTTATATTTTAAAGGATTGACTTTATCTTAGTCTTGATCACCATTTTTACCAGTGTAATATTGTTTAGTGTATTCAGTGTTTTAATTACAAAATCATATTTTACTTTGTATTTTAAGATAATACATCAGACAAAGAATTGAGGAAGTTTTTCGTTATTCTCCCTTTTAGCAGTACACATGAATCAAACCTTAAAAAGGGGTAAATCTCATGCTGGCTGCTGCCACTTCCATCTTCTGTTGGATTTCCATACTGACCCACTTAATAAGCTTTAATGAAGAGTGGTGTTCATGTTTGCTTGGCTACCTTTAACAAGATACGCGTTAAGCTGCAGCCAAACAAGACAAAATCACTCTCTCACATGAGTTTGTTTGGTTGCAGCTGCTGTGCAAACAAACAGGTTATGGAGAGATGAAAATGGCCTGTGTCATTTGGAGGGAAAATTTAAAACCTGTTAGCAAGTGCTTGTGTGCAGTGCCTTTTGGACATGCCACTGTCAAACTACAAATCATTGATGAAAAGTGCTTGGCTTACAGAACATCCTTAAGCTGTTGACATGAAAATTTGTGACGTGTTCACAGGAATAAGGAAAGAATCCAACAGTTTTGTAGTACATATGCAGACCTTCCCAGTATTTTTTTCTGATCTTCCATATCACCCTTGTGTGCTAGAGGGAGCATCCAGGCAGGAGGCAGCTTGGGAGTGGGACCCCCCAGGGGGATTTCCTCAACATTTTGTTCTTTTCCCCTGCCTCAGGATTCTCTGCTTGGGATAAAGATCAGTGGATCATGTGTGAGGTCAATAAGTTGTATCAGGTCCATAGAGTCATGAGGAGGAGCACGATTGTAACACAGGGCTACAGGTCTGCGAGGCAGAGTCAAGCATGTGCAAGCTGACAGAGCTAAACCCTTCTTATTTAATAGTAGGTTTTCCCCAGTGCCCTGCAGAACACTGTTGTGTGTTCATTGTGTGGCAGCTTGCATAATTCTTTTTTTTTTTTTTTTTTTTTTTTTTTTATTTTTATT
>JAWLRI010000837.1:5953993-5972798 GCA_034781795.1 Crypturellus tataupa | reverse complement strand
AACTGGTCCATCCTTGAATTTAAATCCGAATATTCACACAAGATTCTGTTTCTCAGAGGTTTTCTGCATTATCAATTACATTCTTTTTTTTTTTTTTTTTTTTTTTCCATTTTTATTCAGGCCAACACAAGTGAAGTGGCAGCTGATGATTGCCAGTTGCTATAGAAGAAGTGGTAAGTTCTGTAGCAGTTTCCTTTTTGTTTAGTTAGAGGTTTATTTTGTTTTCTAAAGTTACATATTTTGATTTTTTTCTTTTTTTATATGTTTTCTGCATGTATTATATTGATCTTAATGTCTTAGAAAGTTCAGTTACATGTTATTTTGATAGGAATTTTCTTTGTATTTATGTGTACTAAAGTGTAACCTTTCTTTAAGTCCAAGAAGTATGTGTGTACTGATTTATGCTCAAAACACTCCTTGGGAATTAAAATAAGTTATTATATCATAAATGATTTGCCAGAAATTTTTAAATGTATATTATGGTACTGTCTAACATAAATCATTAGAATTTGAAGTTGCTTAGTTCCCGTTATTCATTTGTAACAGTAAATACAATTTCTTAGATATTTTAGTATTTGCATTACATTGAATACCTCTGAAGCAGTCTTAATGTGATGAATTTTTAAACAGTTGATATAATACATCAATATTCTTGTAATTAGAAGCAAATGGAAAAAGACACTATTTTTTCATCATCTATATCACATTTCAAGACACTTGAATGCTGTAAATGGTTCTCTTCTTTTTTTTGCTGTCCCATCATTGCCACTCTCCTTTTTCCTTTTTTTAGAATTTTGCAGAAGAGACTTCAATAATATGTCAGTGCATTTTCTCACTCTGCTCAGTTTAATTTAACAGTGGAAAAAAAGGAACAGGAGTTAGGAAATTCACTGAGATCAGTGAATTAAGACCAGTCAACACCCCCTAAAAACAGACAGATTAACTGCTTTCCCAGCAAAGAAATGCAGTGGTTTTGGCTGCTGTTTAGATTGCTTATGACACTGACAGAATTCCCAGTCTATCAAGTTAACATGTACCAGATCAGTTTGATCTCTGCCTAGCATTAAGAAAATGGGGATATCTCAACTAACTTTTTGTCTGATATTTTGTGGAAATGAGTTTTTATATTCACATTGTCTGTCAGTCCTCTCTATAGTCTCAAAGAGAATTGCTTTGCTACCAGTTCTGTGGAAAATCGGGGTTTGGGCAGGAGAGAGACACAAACTCATGCTCCAATTGAAGGAAGAGGAGAAAGAGCTCAACTGTTTGACAGTCCTATTTGACTTACCCGTATACTTGCAGCCTCACATAAGCTGTAGTATGTGAGATTAAATATCATCTTTTAGATCTGTCAGAGCATGATAAGGTGCATGCATTGGGCATGAGGTTCTGGAGGTAGGTGGACAAAGGACAAAAATCAGTAGGGAGTAGTGTTCACCAATTCTAGATTTCACAGAATAATTTGGATTGTTTTCATATGCTTTTAATTTCTCTTGTTAGGTACTAGTTAAAGAATGTTAAGCTTCATTTTACCAAACTTGGGTTTAGAGTGTTAAATCAGATTCTTGAAAAGCTGAAGTGATGTCAATCTGTATCAATTCCTCATCTGATATTCTTTCTTATTTTTGAATATGTGTGTTTTGAGATGTTTGTTTTGTTTGCAGGTAACTACCAGAAAGCTCTAGACAAATATAAAGTCATTCACAGAAAATTTCCGGAGAATGTTGAATGTAAGTTGTTTCGTTGAATGTAAGTCAATTCATGGAGTGGGATGCCTCTCAAAGGGAACATTGTTATATTGAATATATGCCTTAGTAAACCACATAAGGAAAGTATTTTTCTAAAAGCATATTTCAGTTAACTTTTTCTTCACACTAATACCACATTTTTTGTGACAACGCTGAATCATGATTTAAGTAATAATAGGGTAGTGCTGAGGAAGAAAGATGAAAATTTTAATTGTTGCTGATTGATCTCCCTCTCTTGCATATTTTCTGTATTTTGTAATTATGTTATTTAATCTTTCTTAGCATAATCTGTATATGTATACATACTTCTAGTCTCTACTAATTGAAACTTTTGTAATGTTTTCAGATACTAGAAAATTTCAGTAAGTTTTACTAAAACCTAGCTCACCTAAAGAATATAGAGGGTGAGTTTTTGTTGTTGGATTTTTAAGTCAACGAGTCCCTAGAATATCCTTAGAGAATTCCAAAATAAACTTCAGGAAATATTACTTTGAAGAGTAAAAGTCATTTGGCAGAAGTAGCCACTCTTGTCATGTAAATGAAAGAGCCATGTGGAAAATAAACTTTGTCACTGGTTGTCAGGACATCCTCTTATATCGCACACTGCTGTATTTCCAAACTACAATGTTGTTACCACCAGGGTAACACCTTTAGACATTATGTAGCAATAAAATTTACTATAATTTAAAATAAAATGGTCTTACTCTGTTATAATGAACTTCTTTTTTTACAGAGGAATCATACAGTTCTGTTGTCCTAGATTAAACACTGTGACTCCCTGCTCTATGGCAGGAGCAAAATGTCACTTCATATTGGCTATTTATATCTCAGAGAGGTAGAATATTTACCAAATTTTTTAGAAAAGTCTGTTTTTATCTGAACATTATTTCAAAAAGTACAATACTGAGGCTGCTGTTAGACAAGAAAATTAAACCAATTAAAAAGTTATCTGCTAAAAGAAACCTCTTTCAATCTTCGCTCCTTGGCTGTGCCCCCTTCCTTACGCTGGTCTTCTGCTTATTTGACCTCTCAGTGGAACAGGTTAGCTTACTAAACCAGCAGAAAATTAACTTAGCAGAAAGAAAAGTGAATATATTTGTGGGAGCAGACAGGAGGGAAATAAATCATGTCATGCTTATGTCTGCCTCAGAGGCATGGCTTCTGAGGTGTTGACAAAAACATAGGAATAGCAACAGTGTTTTTCCTAGTTGGTATAAAGTTTCACTTGAATGTTTTTGGGGATTTTTTTGGCATCATCATAGAACTGTGTTTGATCTTCATATCTGAATTTTTTAATTCTATTGACACTATTCTTGAAAACTTGCCTAAAGGAAGAGAAAACAGTAAGGTGCATTCCGATTTGCTTGACATTTGTAAATTTTTTTGAAAAAAGTGCTGGTGATAGTGGCTTCTGTAACAGCCACAACTCAGTGCTGTTATTATGCCGTCCAGTTTCCAAAATGTTTTGCAAGCATCAGGAGTTCTGAGCCAAATAACTTAGTTTCTCATGTCTTCCACATATAGATGTATGTATGACTTATGTATGTAGGAGCTGCATTGCCGGAGATGTTGAATTCTTTGCATATATCACAACTTGAATGGTAACATTGTATGAGAGTCATCCTGTACTCACAGTTATTTGTAATGTTCCATACAGCTGTTAAGGTGCACTCACAGTTTGACAAACTTGCAAACCTTTTTCTAATATAGTTTTGTGTTCCTATTAGGTCTGCGATTTTTGGTTCGTCTCTGCACAGATATGGGACTGAAAGAAGTCCAAGAATATATGACAAAGCTCAAGAGAGTAGAAAAATTAAAAGAAATTAGAGAGCAGGTAGGCTTGATTTTTTTTTTTTCTATGATTAGGTAGTATAACTGCATAACACCTATAAAACTAGAAGTCCTTATGATGCTTTAAGATACATTTTAGCTTAATGATTTATAGAAATTTGTGTTTCTTTTGCCCTTCTGAGGTTTTAGTTTTAAATTGCTCCCTTTTTTTGAACCCTGAATTTCTGTGGGTTTAAGTACAAGGGAAAGATTTGGTGGCAGGTATGTGAAGGGAACACTAGAGCCACCTGTAAAAAGCATAACGCAGCATAATACAGGAAGTTGTCACCTTCCTTGCTTGTTTTCCAAACTACTAAAGTGTATTTTTCTTTAAGAAAAATGATATTTGGATATGCAAAAATGAGGTTTTTCTCAAACTTATGCTGACATTGCAAAGCAAAGTAAAGGTAGCAGATATAGCCACTCTGTGTGGCAGACAGACTCCCATCTCCCTGTTCTGGTTCCCTTGTCTACCATGTTTCTCATTTTGCTTGCTTTTTAATATCAGAGAATCACAGAATAGTTGAGATTGGAAGGGGATGATCTAGAGATCATCTAGTCCAACCCCACTGCTCCAACAGGCACACCTAGAGCACGGGGCACAGGGTGGCATCCAGGAGGGTTTTTGAAGATCTTCAGAGAAGGAGACTCCACAACCTCTCTGGGCAGCCTGTTCCAGGGCTCTGTCACCCTCACAGGAAAGAAGTTCTTCCTCACATGGAGATGAAACTGCCTGTGTTTCAATTTGTACTCAGATGTCTACCACTTTAGAAATTACTAGATATTTCTGTCCTAAGAAATTCCTCTGAGATCTGTAAGCATGGAGTTACAATCTTTATTTTCAGGCTCTAAAATAACCTACTTTCAATATTTTACCACTTATATTTCCATTAGGATTACCAGTTTCAGTCAATAAAACCAGTTAATTCATTTCTTGCTCCCAATTTGAGACAAAATCATGATTTTGTGCTTACACCCAGTGAAGAGAAAAATAAATGCCTGTGTTAACATATCTACATTTCAAAGTCTGCCCAAAGACTTTTTCTCTCTACAGAAATCTATGAAAAAAAATGCTATTCTGACATTGTTTTACCAGAATAAGTACTTTCGTATGGATTTTATACCAAAATATATATTGTGGAGTACTTAACTTCGCTCAGTTCTCAAGAATGGACAAGTTGTTCCTTCCAACCAAGGATCTAGAAACATCTGTGGAATTCATTTCTATGCAGAAACTTTTATTCTTGCTTCTCACAGCATTAGATTTTGTAACTTCATTAAAAAATGCATTTTTTTCATGTTTCAGTTTAAAAAAAGACAGGTATCAGTGTGAAAGTTCGCCATAACATTCTTGGCATTGATATATACACACATTAGTATTTATTTCCCTTAAGTGGGCTTAATGACTAAAAATGAGGGACTGATTGGGTGTGGTGTGAAGCAGTGATGATAGGTTCAGACACTGCTGGGAACGACCTGCACTTACCTTCAGGCATCTGCATCTGGACTAATCATCTTAAATTTCTTTTGCAGCCACTGGAGAGGAATAGGCATTTTTAAGATGGAAATCACTGACCTATTTTCAATGTCTGCTTTTAATATGGGCTGACTTATAAGCTACTAGTTTGGAGCATCACAGGAGTCGTGTGCTTTAGTACTATTTTTGTAATGTTTTGTGGATAGCATCCTGAGATGTAAAGACCATGAAGGATCTCATCAAATTACTGCTCTTTAAGTGGCAGCTCATTCAGACTGCGCTGTTGATGATGCATATGTACAGGGTCTGATCCTTTCCCTTTTGGTTAAGGGAATGCCTGTAAGTAGTTTCCCACACAGCAGTCTGTAGAATTGGGTGACTGCAGCATGAGCTCAATTCCTTCCTGCTTTTTTCCTGCTTAGCTTGGGTGATCAGATGTTCTGCAGGAACAGCACCGTTGTGAAATAAAGGAACAGTCTAATACGCAAATGAGACTTCTGAGGACATTCTTTTGTCCTGAAGTTTCACACGGGATATGAGATGTTTTCCACTTCTTCTTCTTAGCCTGGGATTCTGAAATGTTGTCTCGTCCCAGCCTGCAACTGGAAAGTTTACTGCCATATTTCAAAGTACATTACCTCATGCTTGGGGCATGTTTTCTGTCACATGATCTGGCATAAAGAGACATGTCCCCCACATTAGTGTTTTATTTAGAGATGAGGTTCGGCCACCATAGTGCAGCTCATTTTAGTTTAGCTGTTGCAAAATTTTATTTGTGGTTCAGGTATTTTTTATCTTAGATTGCCTTTGAGATCTTTTTTTTTTCCTCTCCTCTCAATCCAGACACATAACATCCAGAATATTTGAATTTTAAGTAATAATTTCTCTGCCATCACTGCAGCTTTTTTACAATCTGACTCTATAAAGTGAATATTAAGAAATCTCACTTCAACCACAGTTGTCTGGTCCTTCAGGTTTGCAACAGCACTCACTCTTCAGCTTTATCACACAAAAAAAATCTATGTTAAAATAGATGGACAGATTTCACAGAATCACAGAGTAGTTGAAGTTGGAAGGGACCTCTGGAGATCATCTAGTCCAACCCCCTGCTCCAGCAGGGACACCTGGAGCACGTGGCACAGCGTGGCATCCAAGCGGGTTTGGAAGATCTCCAGAGAAGGAGACTCCACAGCCTCTCTGGGCAGCCTGTTTCAGGGCTCTGTCACCCTCACTGTTAAGAAGTTCTTCCTCATGTTTCAAGTCTTCTATATCCATTTCGCTCAACTGGACTCTCATTTCCACTGCCTGGTGTTGGATGTAAGACAGAAGGTACCAGTAAGATACCTTGTGCTAGAGGGGTCTGCTGTCTGGGTTTGCCTGCAGGCTTGCAGGTGTGACTCTGAGGGCAAACACCTTCTGTGTACCACCTCAAGCACATCTTGGGTGGTATCTGGAAGACCCAGTTAGTGGTCTGCAGAGATTTTTTTTTGACTTTTCTCCTTCTCCAGGTGGTAATACATGAATCATTTGTAGCAAAGGCTGCACTCATAATGATAACGCATTATGACAGGCATTGGTCATGCAGAGGTAGGAAGTTCCAAGCCATCATGTTAGAGGTCAGAGAACATGAGCATTAACGTTAATTTCACTATCCTTTCTGGAGTACGCAGTAGTAACGAGGACATATTGGGGCTGCTCTCCTCTGAGAGACAGAAGCAGAATTGTCAATCATTCAGTGCTAAAATACTGTGTGTCAGAGGAAAAAATCAGAAAATCAGGCTGCTTCACTGTGAATGGGAGATTTAGACCAAAATCGTGGAGGAAATATTTTAGACTTGATGATTTCCTAGAATAGCTAAAAAGTATGAGAAATTCTGGGTCTAGGCTGGCTGTTCAGAGACAGTTTCTGGTCTCAGGCCAGGCTCACTGCTTTCCTGTCTGACTGCTATGGGTTTTGATTTAAGAGTCATTTTCCTTCTTTTTGTGAGAAACCTGCAAACTTTTTCACATCTTCTGTGTCATCCCAGCTTTGCCAGATGCCATGATGTTTTCTAGAGAAAAATGAATGAGTGATCAAATAAAACTTTTTGCTTTGGGACAGCATCTCTAGCAGTAATTGGCCTGCATATCTGGTTGGGTAGGATATACATCCTTTTTAAGTGGATCCTGAGTTCATATATTGAAATAAGATCCAGAGATTATTAATAGGTTTGAACTTTAAACAATAAATGTTTGTACATAACCATCAAAAAGTCCCTTACTAAGATATACGCAAATCTTGCCAACTACAAAAAATATAAGAAATAAGGCATTTCACCATGAGAAACCAAGTCTGCTATGCAATAGAGAAGTATCACTTTGACAAACAGTTAAGGTTTCCAAATAATCCTAAAAGTAACCCAGATGGAAGATGTTTTGATACTTTCCTCAGCACAACAGAGTTAACTTATTTTTAAAAATAGTTTTTAATTTATTTACCTTGCCCTTATCCTACATTTAACAGCCAGCAACAAAATAAATTTTCTCTAACATACAATACTATGTGAAATATTAAAAGTTAAAGATTTATGGAGTAAATAGCTCCTTTTATAGATTTCCCTATTCCCCGCTCTTGAATCTTTACAATAATAAAATGCTTGTAGGATTTACAAGTTGTTAATAGGCAAAGGCTACTTTGAACTCATGCAAAGGTGGCCATTTTGCCTGTTTTTTCAGCTGTATGTTACAAAGGGTCACCTGGACTATTTTTATGCACATTTCTTGTACAAATTTTATCTGAAGAAAAGTAATTTATTGAGATGTTCTGTTTGAATTCCATAGAACTCTAGTTTTATGTAAATACTGGATTTAACACTGATTTTAACTACAGTTTGGTGTGTTGAAAAAGTAAATTTTATTACTTGTAGTAAAGCAAGCCTAGTTTAATGTTCTTTTACTATTTTAGTAATAAATTGAATTTTCAATAATTATCTGTAATGCATATTAGTAAATGGGGTTTTTGTTCTGTTCTTTCAAACCTGTTTTACTCTTCTCTAGCGCATTAAATCTGGCCGAGACAGCAGCGCACGTGGCCGCAGAGAGGGAAGTGCTGGTGGTGGTAAGTATTTATTTAATTCCTCTGCTTAAATGTCAGCACTGACAGAATTCTAAAGAAAATAATTTTCATAAAGTATTTGTAAAACTCTCTTTAACTGTACATTTCTCAAATGCATGCAAATACTCAGTGGATAATAAACAAGTATTTTACAAATATTTTCATATTTTTCGATTCTTTCATTGCTCTGTGAAAGCTCCGCCGATAGAGTACAATATATTTGGTCTAAGAATTTTTGCTTTACATATAGCTATAAATCTGTATATGCAGGTTTATATACAGATCTTGATGTATTCCTGAAGCTAAGTCTCAACTTTTGATATTGTAAACTAAACATGTCACATTAACTTTGGATGAATAACATTAGCTATAAGAGATCACTGATTTTAAGGAAATAAATTGTGTAAGCTATGAACAAATTTGCTGTATCCTTATTTAACATGGAGTAAAGGGAACTTCATGCCCACCGTCTAATTAGGTGGTTCTTGAAAGTGGAAGAGCATGTTCTGTTAAACCAACCCAGTAGTAAAGAGAAGGCCTCCATGTTATCTTTTGCCTCCTTCCCCTTCTCTTTCTGTAGCAGAGTTGAAATGCTGTAGCCTTCATAAGGAAAAAGGCACTCTGAAGGCAAGGTTTTTCTGCTCCTATATCTTCAAAATGCTGACTTTCCCAAAGGTAATACTCTAACAGCAGATCCCTGGAAATGCCTGCTTAGTTTTTTGTGCATTAAGCACTCTTCAAACTGCAGAGCTAACATTTTTTTTCCCCTGCATTATTAAATCCCTGAAATGTTAGTGCTGTTAAACCCAACTTCTCTGCCTGCCGTTTTAAGGAAACTACCAGACTCCAGGCTGCTTTGGCCAGCTGGAAAAAAAATCATTTTGACCCAAATAGGAAACGGCTTCTCTGCATTCTGGTCTTGTTTTATCTTTTATTAATGGATCTCATAAAAGATATTTCCTAGAAGTTCTTGTTCTCTTCCATTCCTTTTGCACAAAAATATTTTATGATTTTTTTCTTAATTAGTGTTCATATTTTTTTCAGCTAAACTGATTAAATTCTATAGAGTCTGGAAGAGTCATGAAAATGTAACCTTCAAATAGCTATATAATACTTTTACATGTATAAAGACTGATATTCTAGATTCTTTAAGGGTTAAGGAGTGTTGGATTCTTAAGAAAGATGTCTTTCCTTTTTTTGCTCTGCAGTTTCACCAAAGAAGCTTTTAAATCATCTTTTGATATGTACAAAAAGCACTGTTTGCCTAGGATTGAATTTTACCTGTTCTGGGCCTCAAGCCAAAATAATTCTAGGGGTAAAATTCCTTATTTTAGAAGGAGAGACGAGTGGAAATATTTCTGGGCCTTCCTCTGTAACATAAGCCATATGATCAGACAGCCAACGAGAAGTGCCAGCAAAACAGCCATGTGAGACAGCATGAGAACCTTCTAAAAAGGGGATGAAGTGGATCTCCACTTTGGCCAAGGAAAAACATTATTCATTATTGGTAGCAGGCAGGGGATTGGCAGTGGTGCAAAACTTTGTTTTGGGTGTCTGGGCAAACAGCACAAAGGGTCTCTCCTCGCAGCTTCATTTTGTTGTTACCCCTACCCTTAGGAGTGAAAAGGGGTGACACGGTGCAGACAAGGGACATGGGGCTATAGCTGGTGGCTTAGCAAAAGATATAGATAATGATCAAGCTGGAAAGGTCGTAAGATAACATTAATCCCCAAGCCACCCATTTGTCAATACTTCTTTTAAGTACAGAAATACACATGGAAAATTTTAAAAGCAAACAAACAGGAAACCGTTTGAACCCATTAGGAGCTCTGACCGCAAACTCTAATCATTCAACAACACTGCTTTTTCACCTTACATGTAGTTGGAGTAGAAAGAGAAAATGCTGACGCTTAGGGGAATAATGTAGAAAGGAGGAGAGGATTAAGCAGGGTCAAAATTGTCCTAGATTTTGACCTATTGCTATTCTTGGACCGTGGCTCAAGATATTACATAAAATTTCCAAAAGAATGGAAGCAAAGTAGAGTTTGGGAACCGATCTGTGTAAGAGGATGTCTGAGAAGTCTCAGTACATAAATTCAGTGGTCAAAGATCCAACCTTTCTGGAAATCACTCAACAAATAAACAGAGGGACAAAAGAGGTCCTGTGTTGAGCCTGGAGTTATTTCTGCTAGGATTCCTAATTAAAAGTTGCAGTTCTTACAGTTTTTAGAAGAAGTCAAAGACATTGCACATATGTAACCAGCAATGTTTGCTCTGGGAGACCTTATCAACAAGGAAGCTGTAGCATGTTCAGAGAAACAGATAGAAGGCTTACAGTTTGACTCTCTCACTGAGGGTAACTCAGGGAAAACTGAAGTCCTAACATTATTTTGTCCTGAATTTAACATTGTCCATAGAATCACAGAATGCTTAAGGTTGGAAGGGACCTCTAGAGATTATCTAGTCCAACCTCCCCATTCCAGCAGGAACACCTAGAACACTGCCTGCATCCAGGCAGGTTTTGAAGATCTCCAGAGAAGGAGACATCATATCCTCTCTGGCCAGCCTGTTCCAGGGCTCTGTCACCCTCACTGTTAAGAAATTTTTCCTTAAGTTCTTGTGGAACTTTTGATGCTTTAGTTTGTGACCGTTTCCTCTAGTTCTGTCAGTAGCCACCACTGAAAGGAGGCCGGCCCCATCCTCTTCACTCTCTCCTTTGAGGTGCTTATAGACACTGATCAGGTCCCCTCTCAGCCTTCTCTTCTCCAGGCTGAACAGGCCCAGCTCCCTCAGCCTCTCCTCATAGGGCAGATGTTCCAGGCCCCTGATCATCCTTGTGGCCCTGCGCTGGACTCTCTCCAGCAGCTCCACATCCTGTACTAGTACTGTATGTGTATTAACTGTATCAACTCCACATCTAGTACTGTGGAGCCCAGCACTGGACACAGTGTTCCAGATGTGGCCTCACCAGGGCTGAGTAGAGGCAGGATCACCTCCCTCAACCTGCTGGAGACTCTTTTCTTAATGCGTCTTCCTAATGCATTCACCTGGATCGTGAGTATTTTAAAGTGTAAAAAAAGTCGTGTGGACAGCCTGTGTGAAGACATATATGAAATTTAAATAAAGAATATTTTATTTTGGGATCTTAGTCCACTTTGGATACATTAATCACTTCAAAATAGAAAAATAAACCACACACATATATTTTAAGATTCATCTATTCTAAGTAGCTTTAGCAAGACCCAAAAGGGTCATTTTCTTATACTGTATTAGGGATTTGCCACCCTTACTGAACCCAAGGAAGCAGGTAGTCCTCCTCACATTAGGACCTATTAGCTAAATAATGTATGTTTGTGTTTCAAATATGTTGGGTTTTAAATAAGTTGGGTTGTAGATAAGTTTTATTTAATACCTCTTACCAGCTCAGTGTCTTCTTATCACCTCAAGATCCTCATACCTATTTACATTAGCTTACAGATCATTAGCTAACAGATCATTTTTTCAAGTATTTTTGTCGTTAGGTAGTTGTTTGTAATGAGAGTATTAATGGTCCAAGCTTCTTTGTTTCACAAAATATTATATTATTGAAAACTGATGCTAAAGAGAAAGCTAAAAGGAAAGATAACTAAATCAGCAGGGCTTGTACTTAATAGGTTGCTTACTGCTTTACCACTATATATTAAAGAAGAAGATGCATGAGACATGCTAATGCATAAGTTTAAGAATATGATTAGTGTATGCACAGGTGGTAGATAAGTCAAAAAGGGAGATTAGGAAAACTAGTATCTATATGAACGTCAATTAAAGATGGCCTTTGTCCTGTAAGAAGGATAAGCATTAAATCTAAAATGCCCACCTAAAACTGAGCACATTTGTTAATTCTTATAATAAGTAGTAAAAGTTCCCTGTGAACATCAGCTTTGGGTTTTGGGGTTTTTTTTTTTCATTCCTTTGGAAGGAAATGACACTAGGTAGTCTTTTTTCTTCTTCTTTTTTTCTTTTTTTTTTCCTGTTTTAGAAAATAAATACACAAAAGATAGGTAACAGCACCTGCAGGAGTGTCATCACTGTAATTGCAACCAGTGCAATTACACCCTTTAAAAGTTCAGATCTGGATGTAAATACTGTGGATATCCTGCATGGGCTGAAGTAACAGACACATCTTGCCAAGCAGGAAGCATAGAAACATTTACAAAAATGTTTGTGTGTTGATTTATTCTTTATTTTGCCTCATAAAACTAACTAATTATTAAAATCAGTTCTAAGTTAAACTCATTCTTTCTGCAGTTCTCCTATTGTATATGGAAGAATTAGTTCAAAAACATTTGATTTTATACAGAGGTTGCAAAAATCTGAATGATGAGAAATATACATATAGTGCAATAATTAGAATAATATATCCTAAATTATTATATATTTATTATATATACTTATTATTATGTATTTATTATATGTATTATGGAAATTACTGGATGAGAGGAAGGAATGTGCTGTAACAAATCTATCACCCTACAGTGTATATTATTTATGTCTTTATATGCATAGCTTGTAGCTGATGCTAATGTGTACGGCCTGAAAGGGGAAGGTAATATCAGCATTATAATCCGGATCTCAAATGGAAACCTCTTACAGAGTAAATATATTTCTAAATTAGATTTTAAAAAGGATAAATCTTTATCCTTTGTCTCAGTGTCACCTTAGGTTTTTTTCTATACATATGCCTTTTGTCATGATAAACATGATCATATGTATATGTTTCTCCTATATTTCATTTCCTCTGATTTTTCTCTTTCTATTTGTGCTCGTTCTTCCTCCTTCTATCATTGTATTTTCTCCTGAAAATAAATACACTCGTTTCTGTTAGATGTTAGGAAGTAGGTGTAAATTACCTTTCAGTAAAATGCTGTCTCTTAACATCCTTTTTTTATGCTTTTTACTATAAAAAAGTGGACAATTGGTGACACTTTTGTGAAAGTTGTTTTCCAAGGTGCTTCTAGACAGGCTGGGCTGTTGCTGTCCCTGAAGGCTACAGTCACCTTCCCCTCAACGTTTACTTTCTTTCCCACTCCTGGCCACATATTCCTGCTGCTTCCCTTGCACTGTTCTTAGCATTAGTCTAAGCCTTTGAAGAACTCATTCAGTTCATTAATTGATTCAAACCCATCTTCAAATCTAAAAAGCTACGTTTGTGTGAACAGCTACATTTGCTCACCTTGTGATTGCCTTCATGATTTCTCTGTACTGATTCATCAACTAGAAGGGAATTTAGAGCCCAGGTCGCCTGTTGAACATCCCACAGGGATTTGCTGCTCCGCATGGTGCCGTTCTGGTACATACAGAATCAGTAAGCGAGCAGGGATCTTCGAAGCTATGCAGGGAGGCGGTTGCTGATTTTAGGCACTTTGAGGGTTGTGCATCCATTGCAAGTGAAAGCAGGGGGAAAATTGGATGTACATTTTCACATTTACTGCTTCATTCTCTTCCTTGATGCAGCCATAAGGGAGAAGGGATCTTAGGATGTCCAAGAAAGCTTCTGTTTTAAATGATTTCATTTAGGTCAATAAGATGTACGGATAGTTTGTGGATATTATGTCTTTCCCGGATAGTTGGTCCTAAACTTTAGTTGGTCAGATCTGTCCTGATTTTTCTTTTTCAGATAACAGATCCTTTTGCTTCCTTAGGTAATATCAATAAAACTCACATGTCTTCCTCCTTCACAAATCTGTGTACCATCTTCATCATCTTTATTTTTCACTCCACCAAATCCTTCCTTTCTGGAATCAACCAATTTCAGAGACTAGTTAAGACTTCTCCTGTGATTCCTGGTAGATCATTTCTTTCTTCCCATCTCTTCACCACTCCTTCCTGCTTTCTTAGCATAGTGTAAGTTACTTGTTTTCCCTTTCATAAGGCCCTGCACCTACTCTAGTCTCCATTCTGTGTTCTCCCCTAACTCTCACCAACTTGTTTCCATCCATCGCATCTTTGAAGCTCAAGATTTGCCTCTTGGTTCATGGGCCTGTGTCCAAAGCCCACTGAAATCAAGAGGATTACTCTTCTGTAATTTTCCTGCACTTCAGCTGAGGCCCCCAGTCAGACTCATTGATTTCTTTCAGTTCCTTCAAACCTTTTCTTACGTTTGCTTCTTCCATGGAGCACTTCACTAAGAAGTAGTGACCAGAGGTAGATGGACAGTGAAACAAATTCCCCCAGTTTTGACGGTTCAGCTGTAACCTCTGTCTAGTAAACTGTACATGAATCTTAACTGTTTGGCATAGATGGTCATAGGTAGCGATCTTTTTCAGAGCAGGAATATAGTCTTCCATTGCAGCGCTGAGTAAACTGCAGTCTGGTATTAATAGGAAAATAAAGGTTTGTCATCCTTACGGAAGAATACATTTGTAAAATTAGTAACAATATTTATAAACAAAACATTTGCAGTAAATAAAACAATGGGAGTGCATTGCCAAGACCAGTGTCTGTAATTAGTGTTTGTGAAATTAAACCCATTATTCTTCCTCCCAGATGGAGGCCTTTTAATAACAGCCTAGTTTCTTGGTGTCAGTGAGCGTGTCTGTATCTGGCTGCATGGCAAGTTCTACCCTCTCAGTATACCAAGCCAAACATGAAATGGTTTCTCCGAGGAGGGAAAAAAAAAAAAAGAGAATAAAAATTCAGTGTAGCAGACAAGATTGAAAACTTGCCATGAATGTGAAAAAGAGATTCAGAGGTTAATAGAATATTTAAAGTGTCTGGAACACTGCTCTGGCAAGAGAATGTCAATATGACGTTGTCCGGGCACGAGGCAGCCCTCGGAGCCGACGCATTCCGAGGGGCCCTGCTGCAAAGTGGGCTGCCAGCGCGGTGTTTACAGCGAGAGGCAGGGCCGGCCTGTGCATGGGAACTGCTCCTGCCAGCCGTGCAGGCAGCGCGCGCCATGTGCGCCAGCCGAGCAGGAGCACGGGCAGGCGTGGGCTGGAGCCTGACAGCGCTCAGCAGGTGGATCACACGCTCGTGTAGGAGCACGCAGGTGTACATGCCCATGTGCACTGTGACAGTACTTGCGTTTATTCACATTGATTTTAACTCCCAAATGTGACTGTAACCTGCAAGCAAATAAAAAGTCAGCATTTGAAAAAGAAATATTTTCATGTAAAACGTTCACCATAAAGTACAACTGTATATTTAAAAAACTTAAATACAGTGTCCATTGTACGTTAGCAACCACAGTTACAGCTGTGCCAGCCGTGAAAAGATTGTTTCACCTAAATCTTATTTCACAGATAGTGGCTGTACTGTCACTGTTCTTGTTTCATGGTTTCACAGAATGTGACCCACGTCACCTGGCTTTTCAACGTTTCTTTTTTTTCCTTCCAGATAGTGGTGCTAACAAAGGGGAACGACTGAGCGCCAAGTTGAGAGGTCTGCCTGGAACAAGTGAACCCTATGAAAGCAGCAGCAGTAAAGAAATAGGCAAGTGGACAGCTTACACCTTCTCACTATCCCGGCCCTCAGAGAGGGAATCAGAAAAATAAATTCTTAAGAAGCATGTAGGGATTCCCTTGTGAAACAGATACGAAGAATGGCTTTAGCTTCCCTGTTCATAGCTTGCTATAAAGTGTTAGAAGAGATAGACCATATAAAATAAATATGTATGTATTTAAATATATGTTTATTTGTACTCATATATTTACACATATGTGCAATGTCCACATTGGTACCGTGCATCCTTAGATAGTTCTTGTGGTTTTACAATTGTAAGTTCTTCACTAAGGTGGAGTTTTCAAAGGAGTGGAAGGGATTTAAAAACCCTAAATCTCTGTGGAATGCATTACTTCCTAGAATGCCCTTCCTTGATCAGCTCCTTGGTCTCCCTGTTCCATGCACACTTCTGGAGTCTCATTCTCCAAAACTTAATGACTGGAATAAAGTTCCTAAACCCTTGTGTAGTAGAGAATCTGTGTTGTAGAAAGTCAGAATCTTTCATTCATTCCATAAGGTACCTTCCAGATGAGTCATATTACAAGCATTGTTGATGTATTAATTGTATGTATTAGAAAAGCTAAAATTGCTCGTAGATAACTTTCAAATGTATTTGTTTAAACCATAGATGCCTCCTACATAGATCCACTTGGCCCACAAGCAGAAAGACCAAAGACTGCAGCAAGAAAAAGAACTGAGGAAGATGAATTTGCTGATGAAGAGCTAGGAGAGGATTTGCTTCCAGAATAATATACAGTCCACTCTGTCTTTTTTTTCTTTTAAAAGTTTTAACAGAAAAATATCCAAAAAGAGATGTGATAATTTGTAGTGTTTTGATATTTATGAAATATTTTAGATTTTTGATACCATATATTAAAACTATGGATTTGGAGTAACGGTGTGGTCTATAGTTGATATATACAATAATAAACAGTGATGGAGTAGTTTTACTTGTGCATAAAAGCTGCACAAATCACCCAAACTCATTGCAAACTGTAGCATGGGTATAAAGATTTGCTTTGTGCCATATGTGAAACAGGAGTCTAACACCTCCCCATTCGATGTGAAATCGGGTATAAGACTAAGTACAAGAAGTTCCACAGCTTTCACCCAAGGTCTGAATTTACTTACAGCACATGAATAGTTTTCCTTCCCTGTCTGGCCTTTAAACGTTCCCTGTGACCTTGGTCATCATGAGGGCTGCAGGTCAGCAAAGCTCTTACAGGGGCACTGAAGAAGGCTCTTAGTTTGACTCTCTGCTGGTGTGTTTAGCTGAACCAGGGCCATTTCACACATTGCGCAAATGGCAGTCTCTAATTGAAGCAGTCTCCTGGCAAGCTTCTAGGTATTTTCTGCAATTACAAAAATAATATTTTTTTATGTATATTGAATAGCCAGAGTAGGTGAGACTTCAGTCTAGCTTGTTCAGAATTGCTAATAAGACTCAGAAGTTGGAGTCTAACTAAAACTGTGGATTGTAGCAACAGCTAAAAGCACAGAGGTAACTTTCTGGAGCCTATGTTGAATATGTACAAAAATATTAGTTAGAAAAATCATGATTTTGCCTATGATCTGAACAAGCAGGAGTTGAAGTCATTGAGATGTGTTAAACAGGAACACAGAGTTCCTGATATATATCATTTCTCAGAGATAAAACTAATACAATCAGTAAATAGTTGCAAAAGTAGTAAGGGGAGTAGGGTGGATTTGCTTTTAAAACATTTGTGTAAGTTTGGTCTAATAGTTGGACATAGGTATTACAGTTTGAAATACCAATTCAGGATTCAGTCTCCTAAAATTTCCAGTTTTCATTCTGAGCTGGTGTTCAGGCTATTTCCCGACTAGTCCCACTCTTTGGAAAGTTCTCTGCTTGCCTTCATGAAATGCTCTTGTTAGGTTTTAAAAATATTTGCCCAGTCTCATAAGATGTCTCTGCAATGGGTCTGAAATACTTCTTTGATGGTGCTGCTGTAGGAACGGAGCCCGGTGGGTTTTACGGAGCACTTGTCCAGTTAATGAGCTGCTTTATGTGCACTGGCTTTCCCGGGCACAGTCCTCTACACACGCAGCTTTTCAGCCCCGTGCAGAGACCACAGCGGCTTCCATGTGGTGGGGAGCGACGCACACTGCCTGCTTTATGGTACATCCCAAGGAGCTTGCCACAGAGGGGGGAAAAAAGGAAAATGACCCAGCTTTAGCTCTGGGGCCTCATCCTTTTAGCATAAATAGAAAAAAATGTCATAAGAAAGAAGTGAAAGGCACCTATCTTATTTCTGCAAGTCTGCCCTGTGTTGCAGGACAAGTTTTCTGTTAGCTGCAGGACAGTGAAGGAAAAAAAAACACCTTTGTTTTCTGCTGCATGTGGGGTCAGAAAGGAAGGAATGAATGGCTTAGTTTGTTAAAAGAACTTCTATGTCACTTATATACACAATGTAAATATATATTTGTATTGTATACAAATGCTTGTGTGCCAGGCCAGAGCAGGCTTTGGTTTTGTCCAGCTTAGTTAAAACCTTTTGTGTCTTTTACAATGAGAAATACAGAAACATGGGGTCCTTTTATGTCTGGTGAGCTCACTGTTTCCCTGCAGCCTCTTCTGTTTTCTTTTTCCCCTTTCCACCCCTTCAGGGTGGTGATCAGTGGCTCGGAGCCTAGTTGGAGGCCAGTGGCTAGCGGTGTCCCCCTGGGGTCAGTCCTTGGTCCGGTCCTGTTCCATTTATTCATCAATGACCTGGATGAAGGCACAGAGTGCTGCCTCAGTAAGTTTGCTGGTGATACCAAACTGGGAGGCATATCTGATAGCCCAGAGGGCTGTGCTGGCATCCAGAGGGACCTGGACAGACCGGATCACTGGGCAGTGAGAAACCTCATGAAATTCAACAAAAACAAGTGCGAGATCCTGACCTTAGGGAGGAATAACCCCAGACACCAGTACAGACTGTGGACTGACCCGCTGGAGAGTAGCTCTGCAGAGAGGGATCTAGGTGTTGTGTTGGACAACAAATTGACCATGAGGCAGCAGTGTGCCCTCGTGGCCAAGAAGACCAATGGGATCCATTAAGGGTCAAGGTAGGGGATCCTACCCCTCTACTCAGCACTGGTGAGGCCACATCTGGAGCACTGTGTCCAGTTCTGGGCCCCACAGTACAAGAGGGATGTGGAGCTGCTGGAGAG
>JAWLRI010000837.1:5922074-5951402 GCA_034781795.1 Crypturellus tataupa | reverse complement strand
AGTGAGGGTGACAGAGCACTGGCACAGGCTGCCCAGGGAGGTTGTGGAGTCTCCTTCCCTGGAGATCTTCAAGACCCACTTGGATGCAGCCCTGTGCCACGGCTTAAGGTGGCTCTGCGTGTGCAGGGGGGTTGGACTAGATGATCTCTAGAGGTCCCTTCCAACCTTAGGCATTTTGTGATTCTAATACAGAAAGAGAAGAATACAAAATATCACAATCTGCAAACTGCTTTATAATCACTGCATTATTATGCATCCAAAGGCTGTAGCATTTGAAAAGGTACTGTTATATGATGAGAATAATTAAATTTGAGAAACGAGCAAAATTTTCCTAGTTAAAACAGCCATAGGCTTCCAAGGCATGGAGGATAATATATTAAACTCGTAGACATGTGGCACAGAGAAAACTATTAGGAATGCTTTTGTGCAACTAACAGCTGATTTGTTCATCAGTAATTTGTAGATGGGCAAGCAGGCTGCTCAAGGAATGACCAAACTACTAACATTTTTCTGTGGTAGGTACTAACTTGCCACTGTACCTGCCTACCACTGTTATTGTAAGCAATCACTGAATGACCTGTGTCACTAGCCTAAACTGGGAAGGAAGAGAGGAACTGGGTGTAGTTTGCAATTTTGTGCTAGTTTGACATTGAAAGCCTGATTCATCTTTCAAGTATTATGGACAGCTTAAATCTCCCTTGATGCTGATCCTCAATAGGACTTTTTATTTTTTCACACTTGTTTGGCCACCTCAGTGAAGGCAAATTATTTCTAATTTCACAGAATGGTTGAGGTTGGAAGAGACCACTGGAGATCCTTTAGTCAAAACCTCTGCTCAAGTAGAGTCACCTAGAACATATTGGCAAGGATTGTGTCCAGACGGCTTTGAATATCTTCAAGCACTGAAAGACAGAACGTGTCCTGTCTACGCAGACTGTTCTGGTGAATTATATTTTTATTTATATTTATATATTTAAATATTAAATTATCTGAATCTATTATGTCTGAAGTTTTCCTGTAACCTGGAGCCTCTCAGGCTGAGTTAGCAAAGGGTGCCAGAGCACCCCCTCTGCTCTATATTACATGGGTCAAACGCCCTGGAAGAGCTGAGTGGTTCCAGATGGATTAATCCATTAGTATTGAAGGAAAGTCTTTGCTGAAGCTTGGCCTGTCATTAGCAGGTGTTTGAGCCAAAGGCTTATCAAGCAAAATATCTGTTCACTGGTCCCACCACCCTGCTTTCTCTAGCAAAATCAGGAAGATCAGAGTGTGTCTTCAGTATTTCTACTGCAAAGGCAAGCAGGGGAACTCCATCTTTTGAGAAGTTTACGTCAAAAAAGCTTAGTCTAGGGTCTTCAGTAGTTGAGAATCATTAGTATAAATACAGCAACTGAGGCTTATATATGTCCTGATGAGTCTTTCTGCTTGACTACTACTCTTTAGTTAGAAGAAACAAAGGGTGGCAGCACTGTCGTACACTTACAATCCACGTTTGTGTCAGATCCAGCCTGGCCACCTGTATTATCTAACCGTAAAGCTGAACTCCTCCCTCGCTTCCAGCTGTGCCAGAAGAGCCACTGAAGATTCAGATAGTGGTTCAGGGTTCCTGGGCCTGCTCTAGCAGACCATCTTCAGAGAGAAGATTCTTCTGAATCTTCTGAAATGCCCCTAACTGCACATTTCTACTGAAGAAGCCAGCTACTTTGTTTCTTACTTTCATCTTTCTTTTGCGCTTTACCTTCTAAAATCCAGGAGCTGAATGAGACTTTAATCTCACCTCATATTTTTGTGGATTATTTGTAATACAAAACAGAAAATCTTAGTATATGATTGGAAGTCTTAAATACTAGTGAGGAGAAATGAAGAACTTGGTCATTGCCTGATTTATGAGGAAAAATAATTTGTTTTAGCAACATATTGATGTTAATTTAGCTTAACTAGAAGTCAAGATGGAAAAATTGCATGCGTGCTTATAAATGTAATTACTGAATTACTATAGATTACCAAAGTCCTGAAGATTTTGTTATTTATGTTTTGAGTCAGTGTTCCTTATTTGTCAGGGAAACCAAGAGCTTGTTGTGTTTCACCTCCCAGGATGGTAATAGCTTAAAATTCAAACTTTTGCGTTTAGCTGCTGCTTTCTAAATCCATTTGTTTGAAAGTTCTTTCTGAAGAAAATGGATAGAAATGAGTAACTTGGTTTCATTTTTCTGTCTGCTTGTGAGTGGCAATACGTGACACAGTGACATGACTTATTTTGGAAATTTGAGAAAATTTGGAAATTTCTAGATATATAGTTTTCTTTTTCTGGACAGCTATTGAGTTTAACTTATTCTCCTGAATGAATAATAGATTTAAACGAGCACTTTGCCAACTAATTCATTAATCCCAGTGACAATTTAAAATAATGTTAAGATAATGTTTAATGTTTATGCATTACAGTTTAATACCAAAAATTCAGGATACGCCTAGTAATAGCAAAATTATGCATATATTGTTTGTGTATATATTTTATTTCCAAAATGCATCTGAGAAGAGTCCATTTATCTCAGTGTAGTGAGGCAATATGTAGAAAATTTTACTGCTCTTAGCAAGATTGGTGATATACCATAGAAGTTTATTTCAGCCCAGTCATCTGGATGTTGGAAGCTTGTTTAATCTCTCTCTTCTTTTCCTTCTGATGCTGTTAATGAAATAATTTAACATATCTAAGACAAACGCAAGTTACAGAACAGATTTGGTTATACAGCAATGAATTATTCATCTCTCTCCTTGTTAATAACACCAAGGAAATGTTAGTTGAAATGAACTACCACTGAAGCTCGTAGCTCAAATGCATGTAAATTATCATGCAAAGAACCGTTACTCTAAGTCACTGTTCTGAGATTAAAAAGCTTTCTTGGACCAGAGTGAAAGGGAATATGCTGACAAATGAGGCAGACAAATGAGGCATACAAAGGAGATAATTGCAAGATGGAGATTTCAGTTTTTGTTGTGTGTGGAAGTACTGGTCTGTGGAAATAGTTTGGAAAACATGCTGTAACAACAACTTGCTCATCAGGTGCTTGTTAGCAAGAGTTTTAATCACGGCAGATATTTCTAGAAGAGGTATGAATGAGAGTTGAATTTCATAACGCTGTTGTCATGTAGAGGTTGTGCTGTGCATTTCCTGTTGCTTCTAGTAGTAGCAAACCACAGGTACAGTATTTGGAGACAGGTTTTGACTGCAGGTGGTGATTACCTGCTTCCTTTCTCCTCACTACTCCGAATGAGTTATACAGGGCTGATGGTGGACCCAGCCAAGGGCAGTATCATCCTTGTTTTGAGTACTCTTTTTCTTCCCCCGTTAGCTCAGCAACACCTTTTGTGTTCCCCGTGCAACATCATGCATTGAACTTGTACCACCACTGGTACCTCTGCACCGCAGCAAAGCAAGCCTGGGAACCCTTTCTGCTGGAGGATTTCCTGATCCCAGTTCTAAAACAGGCTAAAGATGACATTTGTGTTAGCATTAATTCTAAACAGACGTTGAGAACCACAGAGCTGCAGTTCTAGTGTGGCCACATGTTCCAGATGGGCTTGGGATTTGGCAATAATCACGCCAGAATGAGGTGACTATATTGAGCATTTATTCAGGTGAAAGCACATAAAAGCAGCAAAGTATGGAGGTAATATCTGGTGGTGGTATACGAGGTAATATCTGGTGGTGGGATACTGGACCCAAACCTCCTCTCGAACTGGCAGATCAGAGAGAGAGAGTTGCTGACTGGCTCCTGCAGAGACAGCGTAGGCCTCAGAGTTAGGTGTTTCTCCTTCCCCACCGTCTCTCCCCACTTTCCATGTATTTTCTGTAGTTTTTTCAGCTGTGAGGCAAGTCTGTGAGACATTTGTGCAATGGTGGGATTTCTTGACATCAGTGAGTGACCTGACAGATGTGATCTTCCTAATTCTCTATTGGATTGAGAGTTAACCGGGCTCTTCTGCTCTGTGCTCCGGAGTTCTGTGCTGTGGCAATTTGTATAGCAATGGGATTAGCTGTCGCCATCTGGCAGCACATGCTCTTGGAAGGACATGCAACCCTGAGTAAAGACACATGAGTGAATAGCAGGTGGAACCTGTTCAAAGTTTCTGGCACAGAACAACTACTTTGTACAAACTCTGGGCAAACTTTTCTTTCTGCACTGATAAATACTTCTTCAACTTTTATTGTTCGTGAAGAGGAAACAGTGTCTGTATAAACATAGAATTATTCAGGTTAGAAGGAACCTTAGGAGGCCATCTAGGCCAGGCTACTGCGTGAAGCAAGATCTCATTCACTGTGGATGTATTTATTAACTTTCTAGCTTAAGGGCACCCCTTCCTTCACTACCATCTTTCTTCTACTTTCAAATCAGGCTTTACCTCCATACAAGCATGTATTTGACAGTGCTATTCCCAAAAGATTAGATGAAGGTAAAGGATTGAAGAGGATGAACAGTGGTGACTGAATTCTTCATGCAGAAGCTTGTTGCAGAAAATCAAATCTTCAGCCTGAGGGCTACTTGCCTGATTGTTTGAGTCTTTCCGTATGAATGCTTGCATGTTTTGAAGAGGATGGCAAGTTTAAGTATTTAAATTCTTCTACTTCCAAGATAGATGATGCTAGAATGTAAATGTTGAATATTGTTTGCTTTGTTCTTGTTTAAAATTGGTTTGAAAAAATCTGCTTTGTGTTCTTGGGATCAGAATCAAAACCCAGGTATATAGTCCTTAAGCTTGTGGTTTTTTTCGGTGGTGCAGGGAAATGTCATTCTTGTATTTGGACTGCAACAGAAAACTGACTGCTAGCAACAAGTTGAAGGTTAATGTGACATGTATTTGAATATGTCTGGGTTTTGTTTTAATCATCATTCATGTTGCTTTTCGTCATCTGCAACACAACACTTAACTCTTTGAAGTAACTCGCTAACGTTGTGTTTGGAAAGTTTTGGTGTATGACTGTAGTATGGTGGATATAAATACATTTTATGTAGATTTGCATACAGTTTAAATTATTTTGCAAATTTAGGGGAAAACAGCATCTGCAGTGGGATAGAAATCAGTGTGGCCTACTTGCCTGGATATTCATCTAGAGCTTACCAAAAAGTCCTACAGCTTTTTTTCTGCTGTGGTAACATAACTAAGTTAATAGCAAGTGTGAACTTCAGCTGACTTGTATGTGTACGAAGTAGTAGCTACTGGAATATTTACAAGACAAATATATACTTCTATGAAGATAAAATGCATGCTGCTTTTTACAGCTTGTGTTTATATTACCTAAGAGTGACCAGATAATAGTGACTACTTACCTAAAAATCAGCTTGTCTCTTACAGCTTGCCTTGAAGGGATCTAACTACGCTGGTCTCCTGGAGCGACATCGCGTTCACACCAGAAACGTGGAGCATGTTGTAGACAGCTTACGGTAAGGCTGGAGGTGTTTAAGGATTTCAAGCACAGCACAGATAGCAATGGATTGTGTTAAGCAATGAAACAAGCTTTGTGTGACCAATGCCAATGAAATAGGAATCCTGAAAGCAGGGTGATGTAGATGGACAGTAATTCCTGAAGCCATCTTAATGTGTAATAGCTCTGTGCACTTAACTAACACACCTTGAAAACAAATGAAAAAGATGTAAAGGACTTGTGTAAGAATCAAATGCTTGTAAACTAAATACCACTGTAATTAGTCCTTAATTACATGTCAGTTTTTCAGAAGGATGTGACAAGGAACAATATAGGACACATTCAGGCTTTTTCCTGCACTTTATAGGAACGAGAGGATAGAAGTCCGTCTTGTTAAACGTCGTGAATATAATGAAGAGACAGTTCGGTGGGCAGATGCTGTCATATCAGCAGGAGGTATGACTTTTTGGTGGGGAAGTATTTATTTTGGTGTATTTTCATAGAAAAACTAACAAAGTTTGCAGTGTATGAAGCATCTGGAAATATGCTCATTTTGGAAATAAATTGCTGATGTATTTGTCAAAAAAACAGGAAAAAATGCAGTAACTATAACCATCCTCTCCTTCTCTAGTATTTGTAGCATTAGGTGATTGCTAAGGCTTGCTCACCTTGGAAAAACTTAGTATTGTGTCGGACAACTTAAGTCAGTTGTAATTTTCATCTAGAAAGGACTGAAGATTTTTTGGCATATGAATGCATGTAGCCCTAAACTCTGCTCTCTGGTTGTAAGTGTGTGAGATAAAACTAGCACTTTATTTTTTTCCTTCCCCTTCACAGTCTTTTTTTTTTCTGTTTTTTTTTTTTCCTTTCACCCTTACTGCAGTGACTGGAGTATCTAGTTAGGTGGTACAGATAGAAGTAGACAACTTCTGAACAGACTTTGTAGCTGATCGGAGCATTTTTAAATGGCCAGTAGGAAAATTAACCAGATTCTTTCTTCATGGCATTAAGTGGCAGATGTTTATTCAGCTTTATGTTTCACTGTTCAGTTTTGTGTTTTGCTGCAAGTACTGAAATGTGTTCTTGGGACATAATTCATGTTCAGAAAAGCAGTGAACTGCAGCTCCATTCTGCCTTGCCCTTGTTCCCTGGAATTGGCCTTGCTCTTGGCTGGTGTTTATGACGCTTGGAAATGATGTTGGCCTTGCTCTTGGCTAGTGTTTATGACACTTGGAAATTGTAGCAAGGGATGTATGTTCATACCTGAAGGACCCTAATACACTCATGTAGATTCAGCAGGCTCTTCAAAGTTGGAAACTGAAGGGGGTTGTGAATGTTTCCTCTGCCAACCTGGCTATAGCAACAGCTGGTATAATTATGAAACCAGCAACTAGGAGATAGTAATGTTTTAAAGAACACCCTGTAAGTTTTTCAGAACCCATATCTTGGTATAAAGAGTGTTTCAGATTATGGTTGCCCTTCTGTTTAAGGGACAGGAAACAGACTGCTACATATCTGAGGAAATTAGGAACACTTATATTTCTATTTAAACAGTTTTTTTCTAAGACTATTTTTCCTCAGGTTTTTAACTGAGGAAAACTATTTTTCCTCAGACCTTTAAATTATACCTGTTTGGAAAAAAATGAAACAGAACTATAACTACTGTTTTTCATGTGATTCACGGGAGGATCTGATATTGTGTCCTGTCTTCTGTGGAGATAGGATAGTATTTACCTACTCCTGATAGTATTTACCAAACATTTTCTATTAAAAAGAATCTCTTACCTGCTCTGAAACTTGCTTCTGCGGAATTCATTTGTGTACATAACGCTGTTGGAGGAGTAGTATTTTTTAAAATCATTTTATCAGCTTTAATTTGTGTTTCACTATCCAGTTTTAAATAGTCCCAGTAATTTTCCTGTTCTGTTTTATTTTTGTGCAACTTACCTGTGTGTTGACACAAAGTTTGTAATAATAATGCTTCAATTAATGGGTGATTTTGTTGAGAATGCTAAAATGATAAGTGAAACTTGCTCTTTATTTTTTGTGCCTTTTTTCTTTTTTCTTGTAGGTGATGGTACCATGTTGCTGGCAGCCAGTAAGGTCTTCGATAAATTTAAACCAGTTATTGGAGTAAATACTGATCCTGAAAGGTAAGGTATACAATTCCTAAAGCTATTTGGGAAAACTGTATTTCATATCAGGTACCATGTATATCTGCTTTTTTTCATGATACTCAATATATGAAGAAAAGGCCTTGAATAGGAAGGTATTGTAGTGTTAGATGAAACTGCTGTCTAAACTGAGAAGTCCTCTTAAACTGAAGTGTTTGCCACTTATCCAGTACTGTTATCCAGTAACAGTAAGCCAGTTCCCATTGACACCATGGGAATTTATGCAAGCTCCAGAACAAAGTAACACCCTTTTTGAAAGGAGGTTGACTGTATGATTATCTAAGTAGCAGAAAGTATAGCTTTAAGGGAGCAGTAGTGAAACTGCTGGCAAGTGAAGGATGGCAACTGAAAACTCTGAATGCACCAAAGCTCTGTCTGTGAATTATAGAAATAAAATAGTTTATTATTATTATTATTATTATTATTATTATTATTATTATTATTATTATTATTATAAAAATGCACACAATGAGTTATCCTGTTTCATCAGACAGGATGTTAAAAAGTATTGGATAAGCAATAACTTTCTGAACTGCCACAGCTGTGTTCACATGCAAGTGTAATGGCACTCAACTTGTTTTACTAACTAATCTGTCAACTTGTATTACTAACCAAAAGCTGCAGCATAGAGATAGTAGTATAGAATAGTGTGTGGAAAATGCAAAACTCTTATTATTTTTAAATTGAAGGGTGCCTAGGTATTCAAAAAATTAATTTGTTTATTAAGAAGTAAATCCTATTTGAAATGTGATAGGGCCTCAACAAATGTGTGGATTTGTGTGTGTGTGTTATTTGTTTATTTTTTCTTTTTCTTGACCCTGGTTCCTGCATGTAAATCATATGCTTAGAGGACACTGTCTCCTCAGCCAGTCAATGGCATTTAGTTGTCCTCTTGCAACTAGGCACCAGTTGTATTCACCTAGTAATTAGACTGATTTGAGCAGGTGGGCACAGTGTATTAGCGCTGCCTACTTGGCATATCCTTCAAATGGATGGCAAGTAAAAACTCCGAATGCACAAAAGCTCTGTCTGCTGAGGCTTCTAAATCTGTGTTTCTGCTTCTAATGTTCCCTATTAATGTAATCTTAGCTGATAAGGAAGTGATGACCAAAAGGATTTAGTTCTTTCTAGGCCCTACTCCTCTTCCAAAACTTTTCAAATGCTATGAATAGACACTCTATCAGTATCAGGCATGAATATATATATATTAATATATATAAATATATAATATATATAAATTTTGTTAAATAACAAAACAAAGGGATCAGTATTTGGTTTTCTGGCTTGTACATGAGATTCCTTTAACCTTAGGGGTGTCCCTTACCTGTCTCTTATCACCAACTTATCTATAAATGGAGAAAATAATCTTTCTAACCTTGAAGCTTGAATAACCTAAAGCTCCTTTTATAGAACTATGGTGACCAGACTATATTAATACAAACATAATTTCTACAGTATCACCTAGTTTCTAGGGGAATTGTGGAAGAAAGCTTATTGTGCCTTCCCCACACTTTCCAGGGGCCTGAAAAATCTGTGCTATTGCTGATGTATTCCATATATAGAAATAATACAGTATCATAAAGGTCAGAAGTCTAGCTTTGCTAACTAAAAGAATTTTTGTTTATTTTTTTAAGGGATGAAATTTCAGAAATTATACTGTCATTTTCATTGTCTTTTCCTATTTTGCTTCTAGATCAGAGGGCCACTTATGTTTGCCTGTGAGATATACACACTCATTTCCTGAAGCACTTCAGAAGCTTAATCGTGGTGAATTCAGGTAGGATTCATTGCTATTTTTTTTCTTTTTCTTTAAATGTTATCACAGAATTAATGTGCAGTTTTTAAGGATGCTAAGTAAAATCTTAATGTCTCAAACTGGGAATTCTGTAGATGTTTATCATATTGAGGAATGGATTTGTGTTTGAGAGTAACATTGGAATACAAAGCATGAAACTGTCTGCCAGTTCCAGCAGACCTTCAGCAGTTGGCTTACTTTTTTGAATTACCAAATTTGTAATTTGGCTGAAGTGTACTTTTACATGTATCATAATAGAGGAGGAATCTAGAAACAGGTTAATACAGGACTTTAAATAACTGAGTGGTTCAATCTATCTTAACTAAATGGAAATATGCTTTTAACTCTATTCTGAGGCTTGGAAAACAGAAGCTTTAAACTGTCCATCATACTGAGTGTTTTAATTAAATCTGGTACTGTTAAAACAGGTAACCTGATACTGTAACTGATCTTAATGTTTTGTTGGAGGCCATGTTACGTTTTATGTTGCTGTCACTCCTGTTGTTTGTTACATATCTGAAGCCTTATGAGCACTAAGCAGGGAACACCTTTCTAGTTATTGTTCTGGAATAAGCTTGAGTGAAAACTTAACCCCCATCAAGGACCTGTTCAGGATAAGGGCTGTTCTTTTCTTCCTGGAGCCCTAGAGCAGCATTTACATCACATCCTTTCATTATGTGATTCAAAGCATAGTTAATGTGTGTTCCTTGCAGATCTTGATGTTGCTATACTTTTCTGCTCACCCTTGCAAGGACTTCAGCATGAAGCCTTTCTGGGTCTGCCTTTAGAAGCCACTACCATAGGAAAAGACTGGCTCTATCTTCAGTATATTTCAGATGAGAGACCTGGGTGGTGTCACCAAAAGAACACAAATAATTCCCTGTCTATGCTTCCCTAGTGTATCAATTTTCATTCCAAGTTTAAGTTGAGGAGAAACTTTGAAACCACTGGTGAAAACTCAGCTCTGTTATTTTGGTGCTTCCCGTTCATGACTTCCCTTTTCTTGTTTCCCAGTGTGAAATATTTTGTATTGGTTTGGGTTACTGACCTGTTTGATCTAAACAGAACAAGTTCAGTCACAGTCAAAATGTAAACCATGGTTGAACATCAGTCTCACTAGTTATAAACAGTCACCCTTCACCATTCTGAAAACCTCAAAATTATTAGTCACAAGCAAAGAAGAAATCTGCTACCAGTTTTGGAGAAATTGGAACAATATCTCCTTAAATGACTAATTGGCAGGATTGTGTGCATTTTGTTCAGACACAGAGAAAGCAAAACTGAGGGATGAGTTTGGCAGGCAATAGTATGGGTTGGGAGAGGAACCCTGAGACATGTACAGGGCTTGAAAGTCAGGGTGTGAAAGCTCACCTGAAGCTATTATTTCAGTACTGAGCTAGAGAGTTGATGAGAAATCCACGGTGCTTGAGTTATACCAGTAATACTTTCATTTTCCTTAAATAACAGAACAAAACTGAAATATAAATTGCATGTACTTAAAACATCTTCCAGAACATTTAGACTGGAGTCTTTATTTCGCTGTGAATGGCTGAACACATTTTAATGAAAGATGTGACTTTAAGGAGCTAACAGTTCGGTCCCAATTCCCCCCTGGCCACAACAGGAAGGAATTAGACTGAAAGAGAAGCGGTTTAAACAACGGAAGCAGCAGTTTGTAATTGTAAGGGGAGGAACAAGAAGTACAGCAGGAGAAATGGGTTACAACAAAGCAGTCTGAAATCCACTTGGGATGGAGATTGAAAAGATACAAAAGAAAGTAAATTCTGAGGGGAGAGAGGAATGAAGAAAACCAGCATTGCTCTGAAAAAATGATTAAGTGCAAGCTTAATTGGAATATGTTTATAGAGACTTTAGCTCATGACTTTTAGCAAGCAGAGATTTGAGTGTGTGTGAAAATTCAAGTGAATTACAGACAAGGAATATAATGGTGTACGTGTGTAGGAATGGAATTATTCCCTGCCTTGGTTTTTGAAATACAAGTGACCAAGGATAACAAAGATAGGCATGTAAGTGCAGTAGTGGAACATCAAAGAAATTTTAGGCAACAGGGGAAGAAAATGCCAAACAATACTGCCATTGGAGCCCTGGACTGACTAGACCCTTTTCTCTAAGAATATTACTTTCTCAGATTCCAGCATTAATCTTACTAATAATGAAAATGCCAGGACAGAATAGGAAGAGAATGAGTTTTTAATGACTAGGCAGTTTCAGATTTACTGGGGCTAAGGAAACTGGTTAAATAGGTTGGTGCTGGATGAAACATAGTTTTGTCAGAATTCCTGAAGGACATGGAGGTGTCAGTGACCACAAAAGGGCTTGGCTTCATTCTGCAGATATGTCGCAGTAACCTTGTTAGTGAAAAGCCTGTGAAAACATTTCACTTGCAGGTCTGTTTAACAATCAACATCAAGACTTATTAAGAACAAACAATGTTAGACTATCCATGTTTCTTTTTAGGGGAGTAAACACTAAACAGTGTAACACTATCTCAGAACAGTAGCTGTTCTATGTGCTTATTTTATGGGCGTTTGAATGTGTTTTAGTGTGAGGACTGTAAGGAAGGTAGTGTAGTGATATCTATGGCAAGATGTCTGGCTAAATTGTACTTAGAGCTCGTTACACTACAGGTGCATTGAATGCAGCTCTCCAAGGATGTCTCTTGACTTTGTACCATCCAGGGCTTTCTCTCATCATTTGGATGAAAGAGTGAACAGATAGTATACTTGTTAAAGATCAAGGTAGCATGAACTACAAAATTTAGAAGATTAGAATCCAGATAAATTAAGGCATTGAAATAAATGCTTTGAGGTTCAGTCAAGACATGTGCAAAGGATTGCATTTACTGATTACATTAATCAGATGCGCAAATATACAATGAAGAGGCAGATGTTTCTCTAAAGGGTCTTGAAATACAAGGGATTAAAATGTAAGTTAGTATCAGCACTGCAGAAAAGCAAACATTAAACAACTTTCTATAAACACAAGTGGTTGAGAAGGTCTCAAATGGTACACTAAATGAAGTCTGGGCTATTGAAGTTTCAGAAGAACAGCAACAATAAAGCTGATGGGAATTTCTCCTCTGTTCCTCACCCAAGAAATCCTGGGAAAGTTGATGCATTAAGGTGCATGGATGAGAATTAAGTTAGCTCAGCTCAGTTTAGGAAAGATTAAGTAAGATGAAGTTATGGTATGTATTTGAAGATCAATGTTGATGCAAGGCAAAAAGTTGTCCTAATTCAGGAGATAAAGTAGTAATGGGTTTTCATCCAGCCTAAGTCTTGTATGCTGTTATTTCAGGAAAAATATCATCTGGGTATTGTGACCCAAAGGTCAGCAACATGAACTGGGAAGTCTGTATTCAAAACATTTCATTATACTTTTTTTTTCTGAATCAGAACTGCTATTACTGCTTTGTTTAATATAGTCTCATAGGAGGAAAAGAGGTTTTTCTAGGAAAAACAAAAATCTAAATAATGTAACATTTAAGGAAGGAATTATTTTTATATCCTTCTGTTTCTTCATTTGAGCTTCTTTGTCATAAACCTATAAAATTTGCCAAGCTAGGCAATTATTAAATGACAAGATATTTATGACCTTTATGGACAAAGTAATGGATATAGTCACACTTCTGTGACAATAAATATAAACAAAATAATGTCAAAAAAAAAGAAAAAAATAGCATCTATTGCTGTGTAAATGCCTAAGAGTCTGTTACTCTCAAACTCATTGTTCTCAGTCATTAATTCATAATTTACAATCATATGCATAAACTACTAAGATGTTATATAATGTTATGTAGTGTTTGTAGATCCTTTTGGTCATTGCCATCTTATTTCATACATAGAAAAGTTAGCAAGCAATTTGGGAAATGTAAAATATTTGCATTTGAATGTGCTTTTCTAAATTCAAAAGTGGTAGTGAAAGCTGTAAAACTTGAAACCTTGCTTGGAAGGTACTGAAACTTTTGATCTTAAAATGCTCTGCTTTATGTGTGAATCGGTGAAACTCCCTATTCTCAAGAATTTGATCTGAACTAACCTTACAATGAGCATTTTAGCTACTGTTTTCAGCTGCGGATACAAATTTCTTTCTCCTTTTTTTTAGGTGGCAATGGCGGCAACGAATCCGATTGTATCTTGAAGGAACTGGCATTAACCCTACCCCTGTAGATCTACATGAACAGCAGCTAAGCCAGGAGCAGTACAGCAGGGCTCATATAAATGAAAGATTGCAAGATCAAAGTAGGTTGAAGTTTGTGACAAGAATGTAACCACTTTGCCATAACAGCTTGATTTAGGAAATCAGGGTGTAGGAAATCAGGAATGTTTGAAGTCTGGTTGCTACCATACATGGCTGATACAGGTACAAATATTTAAGAAGTGAGGGAGAAAGGACTCTTCTTAGCTCAAACTCTAAGGCTTTGTTTTTTAAGAGAATACCTTTAGGTTTTTATATGCTGCTTCTGCACTGTACATTTAAAACTATTTTTTAGTTTTAACAGTTAATTTATAAACTTTTTCCCTTAAGTATGTTACCTATTGAAAAAATATTTAAGCATTTTTAAATGGTCCTGTAGTGTTTCTGTGAAGATGCTGCATTACTACATGAACTGTTTACCACAGAGTTAGACATTTTAGACTAAAATGTGTATATGCATGAGCTCTTTTGCTGAATTTGAGATAGGTTTCTTCAGCTATGAGGCCTGTCCACGAGTGGTAATACACACATAAATACTTGCAGAATCATGCTGTTAACTTCTGTTGTTGAAGGATGGGAAGTCTCAATAGGAAATGGTACTGCTAAAATACTGCATAAGTAGCCGGTAGAATTTATTTGTACATTGAGACAAATTACTCAAACTTCAAGAGGACTGAAGAGGATTAGAGTGTTTCAAAAATGAAGATTTCTTCTTGATAATTCCTAAGTAATAAGCCACTTTCCATTGTTTTATTTGTGGTGGGCTAATGATAAGTTTCTGTCTTTATTTCTGTTCCTGGATTTCCCCACTGAAAAGGCCTTAATGTGAATGTATCTTAAGCCCTGTTAATGAGAATTTGTGATGTGTAATGTAACTTGCTGAAATTTATGCCAAGCATCTGTTAAGTCACTGTCACTGAACTTCACTAAGCTAGAGGAGTGACCACTGATATAAGAGGAGTTCAATCTGTCTGGTTAACCACAAGTTTGAGTAAAAAGAATGTTTGAGAACACATCCTGTGTTACTGGCCTTGGTTCAAATACTTGTGGTCTCCAGTAAAGTCCTTGAGGAAAGCTAAACACAGAGAATCAAGATCTAGAATATGATCCCAGGCAGCAGACTGCATTCTCCAGAGAGTGGTGATGTTTTTTGAAAACGTGAGTTTTTGAGTCATGGTTTGAAATGGGTGTATTCAATACCTGCAGGAGCTGAGATTTCTGGTCCTCATCTTTTGCCAGTGAGAGCACTCAATGAAGTCTTCATTGGAGAATCTCTGTCATCCAGGTATGTTTATTTGCTAACTACGGCGGCAAGGCAGAATTCATCTTCTAATGACCTTACAGTAGGCAATTGGTAACAGGAAGCCTTTTCTGTGAGCTTTTTATTTTAGTCATTGTGTTGCTGCTGGTCTCAAAGTGTGTATTCAAAGATTATTTGGTACAGTAATAAGAACTGGTGTTTTCTCCCTTCCTGTCTGACCATTTCTCTTTTTATTATTGCTGCCTGCTTTTTTTCTTTGTTTGCCTCTATTGCCTTTGCTTTTACTCCTTTCCTGGCCAGTTCTTACATAATCTGATACCTTCACTTGCTTTCTTTACAGTGAATTAAAGATTTCAGTGATTTTTATATCTATCTATTTGTCAAAGGCCTCTTGTCCTCCATGTTTTCCTAAATACCCCATAGTAAACTTAACATGACCAAGTTGAAAATCCTAGTAAATTCTGCTTTCTTCTTTTCTATCATTAGAGGCAGAGGTAATGTCATCCTTTTGGCTGAACATATGTTATTATATGAAAATATCTAACACTTACTCCATTGTTTTAAGTGTATTTGGAATCCTCCAAAATATCTTTAAGACTCTCATTTCTGTCCTGAAAATAGTGGAATCTCTGCTAATCAAGCAATACCAAGGATGTGGGGATGTAGCTGGGGCTGTGGGAAAGGAGTTAAAGCATACTCCTTAGAACTTTTGGCAAAAAATTTATTTATTCATTTATTTATTCTTTAAGAATATCCTTTTCCCTTTTACTCTGTGTCTATTTTTTTTAAGCCTTGAGAGTGTAACTTCTTCTTGTGTTTGTACAGTGCCTGGGACACTGGTTGCTGCTGGAAACAGTACAAATGTTCCATGAGTGCTTTATCTTCCATCTGGACTGCAGCCTCAGACTGGCAGAAAGAATTAGTCTCAAACAGATACAAATTTTGCTTTCTATTAAATCAAACCTAATTTTATCAAGATGCTAAAAAAGTTTCTCTAACGTATAGTGATAGAGGAAGACAAAGCTGCTCCCCAACACTTTACAATAACCCTCTATTGCCAAAAGTACATTGTGCTCCTTGATTCTGCTAGATTTGACAAGCAAAAAGAAACATAATACCTGTAGGAGCAAATTTCTGGTAGCAAAAATTGTGTTTAATAATAACCCTAGGTGCTTCAAAGGGCTTTTCTGCATGACAGTTGAGAAAGCAAGGGCACAAAATCATATTTAGTTTGAAAAAACTGCCTTAAACTGAATCAAGCTGCTCATCTGTGCTCCTAATTTGTTTCTGTTTTTTTCATCTTTCCATATTTTCAAGAACATGCATGCATGTTGCTTGGTTACAAACGGTCTAAACTGTTTGACACCAAATATTCAAGAAATATATTCTTTCCAATCTATCCAGACTGAAACTTTCATCACCCAAAGCAATTCAGTAAGCTTCTGTTACTAAGAAGGGTGGGACTCAATCATACTGAACATGGTGAATGTGTTTTTCTGAAAGGGCCTCTATTAATCTCAATACTATATTATATTATTGGATTAGACATTATAAACACCAACAGTTGCAGTTCATAAGTAAATGCTGAGATGTACTGAAACTATATGGAAAGAGATGTTCCGGTTTGCATAGGCCTCACATGAGTAAAAAATTGCATGAGATACAAATAATACCATACAAAACAGTGGTGGTTGTGCCTGAAGACTTATTACACTGAGTTTTAGGAAGAATTTGCCCTGAAGAGAAACTAAGTCCGCTGACTACAGTCAAGCTAAACTGTGAAGGATCACAATGAATTTTTATTAACAGAAGTGATCAACAATTCAGCTTGAAGCCATGTTATGACATTGGAATTTTTACCTCTTAGTGTTCCCTGATATAATTTTATGAGACCCAGTCACAGCATAAGCACAGTTTATGCGGTAGTTCAACAATTATGCAAGGAAGGTAATGTATTTGCTGTTTCATTTGTAAGTTCAGCAAACCCTTCTTAAATACAAAGTTATTACCGGATGAACTGCAGAGCTTGTTGCACAAAATTTAATGCGAAGGGTGGCTGCAGAAAAACTGCTTAAAAGTTCATGCTGCAAATTATAAAAACTGTCGTGAAACAGTGAAAGAAAAGTGGCTGCCAAATCAGACATACATTGTACAAACCCTGTGAAATCATCATCCATATTTGAAACTGGCCCCTCTAAATTTTTATGTGCCTGATAAGGCTGTGTGTTCTGTCTCATTCAGGGAGAACTTTAAGTCCTGCAAACCCAGTTTTAAATTCTCGCTTCATAGGGCCTCCTATTATGAGATATCAGTTGATGATGGTCCATGGGAAAAACAGAAGAGTTCAGGGCTTAATGTATGCACTGGAACAGGATCAAAAGCATGGTAAGTTCATTTCACTGTTTTGGCAGAAAAGATTGTTTCAGATAAATTAGCCTTTGAATCTATTTTAGTTGCTTATCTTGAGGCCTTCTTGGGTGATGGTCAGTCAGTGCATGGCAGTGCATGGTGAGGGAAAGAGATCCTGCTCTGGCTTGCAGAGCTTATAAAGGGATTTCCTTGAACAACTCTTGCTGGCTAAAACAAAAATATTTAGATATAGTAGTTTGGAAAACTTATAAAATCTCAGTTCTAAGTAGAATGAGCAAACACTTACTTGGAAACTGTCAGCAGTATTCTCTGGCACATGTATTGGCTGTTCTCCTTCCAACCCTCTTTTAAAGTTAATTGAAAAGGCACAGTTGCTTTGCCAAAGTACTTCCTTAAAATAAAAAGCATGTCTAAGTAGAATTATACTAGCCTAATCAAAGAGTTAATGTTCTTAACTTTAAACAAACTACACCATTGCATGTAGGTATAAAACTATAAATTTGAGATGCGAGCAGTGTACAATGAGAGACGGTTTCATTTGGAAACCTGGCTGTGTTTATGTTTTAAAGTTGTACAACAGGACCCTGGATTTATGTGGCAGACTAACAGGGACTAAAACTGAAGTCCTTACTGAAATACAAAAATGCATATTCATGCTGTCACTATGGTTACTGGGTTTTAGTTTTCACTGTGCTTCAGAATTTTGTATTCAGTAAGCAGAAGTTGGTCGTGGAAGCTGTCAAGGATGAAACTGGCACATTGCTGGAGCAGATTTGCTCGTGTTCAGTACCTTGGGAATGTAGCACCTTACCTTAGAGCTGTGCATTTTAGCTGTTGCTTATGCATTCTCTGCTGAGCAAGCCCAGAAGCAGGGACCAAATCTTTGAGGACTGTGCATCTTCAGTGCCACAGGCCAGTTTATTGCTGACTTTTCTAAGGTTACTCCGTGGCTTTGTTACTCTGATACGTTATGGTGCACCAAGCACCCAGCCTCAGGAAGATGTCCTTACTCAGACTGTGATTGAGGGAACTGTCTTGTGAGTTCAGTCCTCCGCAGCCTGAGAGGAATTTAAATCCTCCAAATACTTCTTTGGCATGAGAAGGCATAAAAAACAGCCAATTCGGAAAATAAAACTATGGATTCTGCATCTCAGTTTCTTCTAAGCACCTGTTTAGGCTTGCAGTCCCCTTGTAGTCAAGGACTATAGGAGAGGATCAACTTTAGATGATAATCCTTAGCATTTTCTGTAGTCTGCTAGGTGTGTGGTGGTCGTCTGTTGCAGTCTGGTGGTAGTTACTGTCACCTCAGAGGTACCAAATGCAAGATTGTAGGTTCTACTGAGAATTGGGTAGCGGAGGTTTTTAGTGCTGTGCAATTTTGTGGTTGACACCTGAATTTGTTTTGAACTTGGGTATAGAAAGTGACTGTTCTATACTGATATTTAGACATAGTTTACACTGAAGTTTCTTGCTGAATTGCCATGTACCCAAATGTGGCAAAACCAAAAAGTGTCCAGGTGTTTTCTGTTGATATTGTAATTCTTTCACAATTCAAGCACACATCTTATGGTACACTTAGACTGACAAAGTATCATTAGATTTGTAAAGAGCTGTGGTGTCCAGTAAGTTAGAAATAACACAAGGAAATAATTTGCAAGAGGTGAACTGAAGGGATAAAAAACACACATAATCTGTACAACTGTAGATATCTTTTTTTTTTTTTTTTTAATGTTGACTTAAATCATAAATTGTTTGGGTTATAAGACAGGAGAATTATTAATAGGGTGACTGTATCCCTATCATACCCTACCTTTCTGAAAATTTCACTTAATGGATTACTAAGATTTACCAAACTGCAGATAGAGTTGCAACCCAGTAGTTATTTTATTGTATTTTCTGCTATCAGTGCCCTTTATTATTAGTCCTTGTGGAGTGAAATCTAATACTTACCTGTATGGAGTTTTTTGTCAAATTGTATTGCTTAGCAGCCTTTTATTTCTTTGTTTAGGTCCTATAATATTAACAAGGTAGCAAATCAAGCTGTTGAAGAGATCCTTAAGATTGGTGAGTGAACCATGTGGCACTGCTGACTAAGTTTGTCTGAAGATACTCCTGTCTAATTGGGGCTCTCTTTCTTGGCTCAACAGCTGAAAAGCATGGAGGTTTGAATCTGCCATTGAACGCAGAACTAGTGCAAAAAGGTTAGTGAAAATGATGATTTTCCTTTAATCTAAAAGAAATTCAACCAGTTAATTTTGTAGTTAATTTGTGTGAACTCTAATACTAAGCACTATTTTAGTACTTCTGCACTATTAGCTTTTCTTAAAAACATTGTTAAGTTTTGTGGAAAAACACACTTTTTAGTATGTATTTATTTATGCATATATGTGCACATACACACATAGTTTTTTAATATATATGTATCTCTTCAGGAGAATATAAGTTCTAAAATTCCAAACAGCTAATATGAATCACCTGAAGAGAGCTGGTGAATGCTAGTCATGCAGTGGACTGAAATACATCTTCTGTACAGTTCAATGCTTTCTAAAGTGAAGGCTATTTAACAGCTGGTAAGGCTCAGTATTACTTCTAGGTAGGGAAAACTCTCCTTTCCTGAAGGAATGGGTATTTTTGAGAGTAATTTTCTCTGGGAAAAAAACTAATGGCTGTTTTTTCTACTTACAGTAACAAATGATTACAATGACTCCCTGCTCTATAGTCCAGAAGAACCAAAGATGCTTTTCAGTATTCGAGAACCTATCGTAAACAGAGTTTTCTCAAGCAGCCGGCAGCGTGGCTTTTCTTCAAAGTAAGTGATGGCTGCAGCAATTATTGAAGTATTATTTCATGTGTAAATTTGTTGATATGTGAGTAACCTAGGAGTTACACTTGGCTTCTTTCAACTCCAGCTCGTGCTGTGAGGAGCTTGAGCATTACTTTCATAGGATTCATAGCATATAAGTTGTGTTATGCCCATTTTTGGATGTTTGGTTCATGCACAATCCTACAGAATAAAAGCACTGTGGCAACTTTTGGATGTGTGCTGTCCCCCATCCTTTGTAAGACATGTATTGACAAAGTGAACTAAATTCATCCAAGAGCCACTGAGGTGACTGGGGCTGGAATATACGATATATAAGGGAGATTTGTTTAGCCTGGAGAAGAGAAGGCTAAGCAGGGGAAATGTAACAGCTATTTTCTCATACCTAATGGATAGTACAGATCAGACTGAATTAGATGCCTTTGAGATGCACACAGCAAAACGACAGGGAACAATGGCCATGATTTGTAGGATTTTAAATTCTGACCAAATAAAAAGATTTCCAGAATGAGAAAAGTTAGAGATGGGCATAGACTGCCTAGAGATTGTCGTGTCTCTAGCCATGGAGATATTCAAAACCTTGACTGGGCAGCCCTACACAATATATTAATACACAAATTATCTGGAAGTCTTTAGTGTTGATGGCTGAAACTGTTATAGTTTAAAATTATGCATTAGAACTGTGCTGAATTATTTAAAATATTTTTCTATAAAAGATTTGTTACATAAATAGGTATTGAGTGGGATTGTCCCCTTTCCTCAAGAGAGCTAACCTGCAGCTTTTGGTATTGAGAGTTGTATTGAGAGGCTGTCCTTGCTCTCCGTGGGCAGGCGTGATTCTGCCTTTGACAAGGTCCTCAGTCTGCTCTAGACGTTGCTGTAACTCTGCAAAGCACTGATAATGCTAGAGGATGCTTGTACTTAGTAGCCTCTCGAATTCTTATGTATATAAGTGTGCTGAGCAAATATTGTTGGTGCTGGGCGATCCTGAGTGACTGAGGGTTCACCTACCCATCCAAAGAAAAGCCTGAAAAGCAGCCCACATATTCGAATAAGTGCTTGTGTGAAGTAGCTCAAGACTTGCACTACTTACTGAGAACTACTGTTTCTTTCTTTTTTCCCCACAGAGTCTGTGTCCGTTCCCGCTGTTGGGATGCATGTATGGTTGTAGATGGAGGAACATCTTTTGAGTTTAATGATGGGGCAATAGCTTCCATTATGATTGATACGGAGGATGCACTGTGCACTGTCCTGCTGGAAGAGTGAAGGATCCTAATGTGTCTTCTGTGGAAACACTTCTGGATCCAGACAGGGAACTCCTGGAGATAGACAGCATGTCACATTGCTGCATTAAGTTGGAAGTTAGCATTTTTGGATGCAAGAGCATTTGAAAGAAACTTGAGACCCTTTTTGTTCTTGGAGATGGGGATATCTTAGAAACTTGATACTTAAACTATTTTGCATCTAGTGTAAAAAAACGTATCTGAAGTCTTACTTAAAACTTCAGTGAAAATTGACACTCTAACCTGTAAGGCAAATGTGAAAGAGCATCTTTTCAAACTTAGGTAGGTGGGTTAAGTATTTAGTCAGTAGCATTAAATATTCAGATGTACAGGTTTTTTAATAGCAGTCTGGGACTGATGAAACTAAACACTGTCATAGAAATACTTTTGTAGAGAAGCTGACTGTCAAGATTGAGTGACTTGATGCAAAATTGCATAGATTTTGGTACATTCTGATACTAAACTAACAAAAAAGGAAATATTAAGTTTTTATACGCTTTTCAAAATTTTTTCAGCTTTGTAGTTTTCATACAACTTGTGACAAAACTTTTGACTCTTCCAGTAATTTTTTTTCCTACTGAATAGATTTGCATTTCTAGAAGCTCTATTCACATTCTGAATGAGTTAGCTCTCACCTTTGCTGTTTGAATAGCAAGAGACTTGAAACCTATGCATACTCTTAAGACCTTCAGAAGGAACACATTAACTATAAAAAGTGTATTAAATAATGTATGCTCCTTCCCCGAGTGTAGAAACTGTTTTGAAGATGTTCAGGCACAGTGGTTTATGTAGGTAGCTATCACTAAAAAAAGACCTCAGTAAATGAAGTGGTTTGGAATTTTGGCTTCTGAGCTGCTTTATCATGACAGAAGAATAAGATGTGCCAATTGCTAGTGGCTGGAGTGCCGGCTGACACCTACGTGTTTCCCTGTCTTCCAAGCCTTCCAAGGTTTTTAACTATCCCAGGAAATGCTCCCTTCCCCACCCTGCACTGAATTCTTCAGATTAAGTTGGTGGCAAATTACACCTAACTTCATGTGCTTTTAATTGGGTATCAGCTAGATAAACAAGTTTTTAATACAGGAAAAAAATAACTTCTATGATTATAAAAGGGGAAAGTGACTTTTAAATAACATTTTTAGAGAAACTGTGAACTTTGAATGCACTTGGGAAGTTCATGCTGATCAGTGCATAGAAGAGAGGGCAGAATTTGATTTTTTTACAGCTCAAACTCTTCGAGTACATGACTTGAAAGAACTTTTTGTTTACTACTGATTGGTTTCCAAAAGGCAGATTTCCTCAAAACACTTCTGAGTGAAGAGACTTCTATGACAGATCTTCTCAGGTCTGATGGAAGTATTCTCCAGTGTATTTATTGCCAGTGATAAAAAGGTAAACTGACGTTTTCATAGGTGGAAAAAGTGGACAGCAGATTTTCCTCTTCCACTAGTTATATTTTTCTCGAGAATTAACTCTGTTTCAGAGTTCAGAAGAATTTGGCAAGACCATTGAATTCTAGAAAAATCTGATTAAGCCTTTTCAATAAGCTATCACTGTTCTGTGCACATTTCATCTTCCAAGTGTGCTAGTGACTGAAGCGTGATTTACAATAGCAGTTTGAATTATCTAGACTGTAAATGTGAAGGGGAAAATCAAAGTACTCTGATATTCTTTGGAAATTTTTAAATTCAGGAAACTGAAAACAAAGCTCGCCTGTATATCTAAAGTAATCTTTAAAACTATTCTAAAGGCAAAGATCTGAAAGTCTAATCCTTCTTTAGAAAGTGGGTTGCACAGAAACTAGAGGATTAGTTATTCCTAATCCATCTGTAATCAGAGCAATGATGCTTTATGTGTCTCTGCGCAGTGTACTAGGCAATATGCTGTTTAAAAAAACAAGCCAGTGAAATGAATTTATTACTTCCCAGGGCTTTGCCAGTAGCTGTTAGATCAGAGGCTTGCTTGGGATTAAATATTCACATGTTTAAAGTGTCCTTGAATACCTATGTGGATTAAAATGTGTGGCAGAAGTTCTGTTCCCTACTTACTCAAACATGTGTGTACTGTAATGTTTAAATGGACATTGAGTAGGGTGTCAGCCTCTTAAACCTGTCATTCGTTATTCTGAATGCTGAGACTAAACAAGATTTTTTTTTTCCAAAGACGTACAGACCCCAAGTATGATCTGATTTAAGGGTTTAGTAAATTCACCCTTAAATGTCTAATCATTATGTAGTGAAATGGAAACACGACCTACTCATGAGTGGCCTCTATTGGTTTTATGTCTGTATTTAATTGCACTTCTGTGGAAGCATTTACATGTGAGTGCCTGATTTAAGTAACTTTTAAACTAAATTTAAGTAAGTCAGAGATCTATAATAGATGATCAGTAAGCAGGGGTGGCTTTTAATAAAGAACCATGATATTCTTTTTAAGAATCCTTTATTACAAAGGAATACAGTGCAGACAATTTACCTGATAGACAGTGTTTTGTGCTATGACTGAGTATTTTTTTAACACTGATTTAATGTGTCTAGTCTGGCAATCAATTCTGTCTCTCTCCTACCTTGTGGCTAGTGCCAGTCCATACTTCTGTGTTCTGCTAAAATAAACCTGTCACAGTTGGCTTTTTTTAAGTGGTGGTTACACATTATGTAATAAAATTAAAGCATAATGGATGTTTGAAATAGTTTTGTGCCTTACTTTAAAATGGTCAACTGCCTTTAACTTGCAATGCATTTTTTTCTTTCTGTAATAGTGTCTATGTCCTTATGCTTTCCCCTTCTCTAGATAAAATTCAGAGATTGATTTAATTTGTCTTTGTGGTAGAGTTCACTACTCCTTGCAGGGACAATCCAATATCAAATTTTTCAGTTAGAAAAAGGTCAGTACTGCAGCACAGACAGAGGATTTGCATTATGTCTGCAACAGCCACTGCCGCCACTGATAAACCTGCAATACAGATTTTGGTACTCTGCCACCATTTAGTTTTTTATTTCAAAAAAAGTTTAAAAATAAAAGCCATAGTACTATCCCAGTTACGTCTATAAGTGACATGGTTATTAAATACTCAGTGTAGTGGTGATCTTACCCTTTCCACCCTTGATTCTTAAGCCATCATTGTTTACTGCCTTTTTTTTTTTTTTTTTAAACACATGGGCCAAAGCAGGTATCAGATAGAAGAACATCCCCCCTCCCCTCAGTCATTACAGTTTAGTACAGTCTAGTAATTTTGTAGGTCTTTATTTAAATGCAATAGATGCGGTTACATTGTGTTGAAGGAGAATTTACAACAGTGTTGTGCTGCCAGCTCAAACTGTCTGGATTTTTTGGAATATTTTTCCTCATGGTAAAGAGTTTAAGTGAAGTAGTAGAATGTCCAGTAGTCTTCAAATTCCTACCGCTTCCCCACTCCAACTTTCACAGAATTTTCCCGTAACTCCTTTTTTGCAAGGAGTACAAGCTCTACTTATCCAACCATTCTCACTATAGCTCACCTATCCATGAAGAAATTTAGCACCTGCTTCATGCATTCATTGGAATGAGGACAGTGTTCCTGTCAGGACAGTGTCCTCATTGGAATGAGGACAGTGTTCATGTTGCACCAGTGGTTGAAAGATGCAAGTTTCAGGCCAGGAAACTAATCCTTCTATGTGCTGAAATGCACCAAGCTCAAGCAGAAAAACAACCATGATAGAGCTAGATCAAAGCTTCATTTGGAATTGCCTGTCCCTTTAATGAAAAACAGAAAACAGCAACAAAACCTAAAAACAGTGCTGGCTTACATTACAGATACAGCAAGTGGGATGATAGAGCAATTTAAGCTATTAGAAAAAAAAGTGGTCTCCCTCCATAGCATAGTAGGATTTCTTCCTTCCCCTGCTCTTTCGTGCTGCAGTCCTGAGCTTTGGTTGAGATTTAGAATGCTCTTAGTACTCCCTCTTCCCAAGATTTTTTCCACTGATCACAGTGTTAAGATCTTACCCATTAAAGAAAATACATTTTTTCTATAAAATTATATCTGAGAAGAGATTAACATTTCCCAATTCAGACAAAAACTACATTAAGTTTCAGTAACAGAAAATCTGGCAAGACTACATGAAACAACTGAAACCCATTTCTAGTAAACATAGGAAAAGTAGATGGTGGCTATCACATTTTACACCTTGCTATCAACCAGGAGTACTAAACCCAGAAGTTACTTTAACGGCCTGTGAAAGGTGGCCCTGTAGCTCCCTTACGCTGCCGCTAACTCGTACAGTGCTCAGCTGCCTCCCGGCTGCATTTGTAGCAAACTCCCTTCCCACGCTCTCCTGCTGCTTTTAGGGGCTTCAGCAGCTGGAGCCTCTCCTGCTGTTTCTGGCCTCGCAAACTGCAGGTAGTGTCTTGTACAGCCCTACATCATGTTGAGAACTTGGATAGGTTTAATACCCCCATTCAGCTTGAGCTCTTAAAACCTCGACCAAGGCTGTTCCCTACTGAGCCTTTTTAAATATCTAGCAGCACTGCCAGCCTTTAAGAGTAGGAGAATTGGAAGAGTTGAAGAAACACATTAGAGCAAAGAACTGCATCAGAACCTGCAAGAGTCTCCAGATTGGCACAGCTTAATTATGATTGTTTCACAAATACTTCAAAAAGCTTTCCTAGGAAGGGCTTTCGAAACAAATCGCTATACTTCTCGCAGCTCGTAAGATTTCTAAAAGGCTTTAAGTAAAAAAAGAAAAAAATATTTATGAAACTACATTAAGGCACAAGACCAAGGATTAAAGGTACTCCAGCACTCTGCCTTCTCAAAGAGCCTCACTACACCCAGCATGTCCATAGCATCCAGTCAATCACACATGATCATAAGCTGTTAGAATTTCTCAATGTCAATCTACATTTGATGCCCCAAATTTCATGATTCTTTTTATTGCCAATAGTTGGTCTTGCAATGGCTGTGAAGTGTGAACAATTGATCTTCAGGTCAGGAAGTGTTTCCTTGAGAATCTGCAGGGAGTTATCAGTCACTATTCCAAATACCTGAAGAGTCTTTAATGAAGGAATTTCACCAAGTTCTCTAGAAACAATAACAAAAAGGCAGTACATCAGCAAGTGTTTTTGTTCATTTTTTTTTGTAATCTATACCCAGCCTACTTTGAACTAAATTAAACTACACTTAAATCAGTTAACCTAAATCTTTCAAAACAAGGCAAGTAACTACTTGTTATCAGGAAAATAAATTTGATTGTTAAGCTACTCCCTGAAAATAAAAAAGTGTGAAGAATTAAAAGTGTGAGAGCTGTATAAGTACTGTCCTATTTAATGGTCATTTAAATAGGATGTTGAACCTAGCACTTCTTGTTGCTCTTCCTTGCACACCATTAAAACAAACTGGCTCATCCTCTTTCATTTCATTTACGTTCCCCAGACATAAACGTTTGGAACAAGTGGAAGGAATTGACACAGATTAAGTTTCAACCCACAGTACCCAAGCCACTGGGGACCGTCAATCTCTATTTTGTCAGTTTGTCATGATGTTTTGATAAGTACCCAGGCTTGGCGTCTTCATTACTTAACACTTCCCCAGTAAACACACATCACAGTTCACACGATATGAATGGACAAGCAACTGTGGGATTAAATCAGGAGGCAAAGATACATGGTACCCGAACTATCACCATGACCCTGTGCCCCAGGAAAGGTTCTTCAGATTCTCATTTTTATAGTCCTACTCTTCGGGGCGGGGGGCAGGGGAAGGAATCACTGTTCCTCTTAACATCATTTTTGTTAATCATTTTTGTAATACGGACATCCTTGCCCAGAGTCCCCAGAGGCTGCAGGAGCTTGCTCCCACCAAGGAAATAATCTGGGTTTTATAACTCCTTCAGCTCTGTTACCTAATCCTCTTCTGAAGTGCTGTAAAAAAATATTTACAGAGCTATTAGGACACAATACGCTTTTCCAGTCTTCCTGTCTTGATCTCAGGGAGATTAAAAATGCAATAAAAGAAAGAAGGAAAGAAAGACCACCTCCAAAAAACCAAGCACACTAAAAAATATGTGACTATAAACATCCCTCCTAATGATTATTCTTGAACCTCTTCACTACACAGTTACTGCATGCAGAATATTCCTGCTTCTAGGTGAAGGCATTTCTGTAACCTTCTTAAACTCGGGAGAATCCTTGACATACTGGAGATCTCCAGTTGGAATAATGCCACTATCCTCAGCCAGTTGTAGCCATTTCTGTGGTCCCTAACAGTCATGCACATGAAGTAGTCCTCAGCTGTGCAAGATCTCAGCCCAAGGTCAGTAACAGAGGATGAAAGGACCTTGATAATGTTGAGGACTGGATGTACAGAAACCTCACAAAATTCACCAAGAACTGCCAGGTGGGGTGGAAAACACACCCAGCAGCTGTGGGAGGAGAAACAGGAAGGAAGTACAGAGCACAAGGCAGTCCCCATAAGACACACTCACCTGCTGCAAAAAGTCTAAACAAAAAAAATCTTCACAGGACATTTTTAACGACTCAGCTTGGTTCCCAAGTACACTGTTGGTGTTTACAGATCAGCACCTGAGCTAAGAGCAGGAAAACCACATCCTTCCAGGCTTCGTGGTCAAGTGAAACCCTGACACTCGAGGACATGCACTTGCAGATCCGAAACAGGACAGAGACCTTGACCAAGAAGGCTTCCCCCAAAGTTTACACCTCCTTACCTGAATTACCTCCATACAGAGTTGCATAACACTGACACTAAAACTGGTCACTGGCAGGACTGGAACCTCCAGCTCTACCCGAGAGTAATAAATACCAGTAGTATAATGCCACCAAGGGAAAACATGACACACACTGAGCACTGAGTTTCATGCCTATTAACTTGCATCACAGAAAGAATCTCGGCCACCTTCATACCGGCTTCCAGTCTGGATTCTGGAAGGGACACACTCTGGTAATCAAGTTATTTTATTCCTGTCCTTTATCCCTAATTCCTCACACCAGTAAGATTTTCAAAATAGTACTTGGGTTTTTTAAGCCTAAATGAGGTAGGTTGTGTTTAGTGTACCTTTTCTATGCACAATGAACTGAAGCCTTTTTAAGATTACTTACACCAAAGCAGCAGGCGATATCTGGTAGCATCGGCTAAGACACAGATGCTGCAGGAAGATGAGCTGATGAAAATACTGGAAGCACTCAGGCTTCAACATCACGCTGTCACTGCACACAAGAGCACACAGGTTAGAGGTTGCACTTTAATTGCAACATAGCAATAAAGTTGGTATTTCCAAAATTTACGCAAAACAGGAAATCTTCTGTAGGTTCAGCTGAGAAAGTGTTTTATGGCTGCGCAATCCTACCCATTACGCGTTATTTCTCTAGTTACCACTCAGCAGCAGAATGACAAATCCCCCAAAACGAAAAGTTTTAAATACTAATTGCATACGGTCTCTTACCTTAGATCTAAGTGGACAATAGAAGGACATCTTTCCACTAGTGTCTTAACATCTGAAAAGAGGTTGCATAGAGTCAGCGCATTCTTCAGTACATGGTTTATATGGGGCTTGAAACACTCAGTTCTATTTACGTTCAATTATAGCTTCTCTACTGGAACCCAGTATCTGAAATCCAATTTTTTATGAAAGAGATTCATATTGCAGACTTAAGATAAGAATATATACCTACTGAGATACTGCACAGGGACTGTTTTTAATCCTTCAGCCAAACAGATTGTTAGCGCAAATAATTCTACTCAGGAGTCAATTGCATAAGAAACTTAGCAAGCAAATAATTAAAATATTGCTACTGTAATCTATTAGACAAAGTTGTGCTGAGATGCCCGAAGTATTTAATATACAGTGAAAGCTAATTCTGAACAGAAATTCTCATCACTTCAAATATCTTCAGAACACTTCAAAAAAAGACCACACAACTCTTCAGTGATCAAAACCAACACAAGCTCCGAAGCCCTTGGCAAAGATGTCGGGTGATTTGGAGGGGATTA
>JAWLRI010000837.1:5818049-5922064 GCA_034781795.1 Crypturellus tataupa | reverse complement strand
TTTGGGGCAGAGATGCAAAGGTGTATTTCTCTGTAAGGCAAACAATGAGGTCTTTGTGCTATCTGAAGAGATCCAAGGGAGATCACAACCTGCATGTAGAAACTTCAGTGCAGGTCATTGGATGCCCTATTGTCAGATTTGCTCATTGAGATGATTAATTTCCCTTCACTGCCAAAGCCCTCTCATCCTTTATCTGTGCTTTTGTCCATTTTGCTGTGCCTTTTCCCCAGCTTGATCTCTATACATTTTCTATGACATAGTGTCTTCTATCTACTAAGCTCCTAAAAGCACCAGCAAGCAAATGGTTAATGTTAATTGCTGAAGTTGAGATTATTGGGCTTTTTCAGTTGACATACTATCAAATTAACTCATAACAAAAATGTTTTCTGCAGGACATCATGCTAAGCTGAAAGAACAGTAGCTATTTCATCTCTTCACTTTCAGAAGGCTCTTTCAGCAACCACAAGAGCAGAAGGTCTTAATTCAAGAAGGCTCCAAGAACTAAACTCTCTCTCATATATCCAGAAGACTGACACACAGTTCACAGTGGAACACTAAGCCAATGGATCCTGCTTGCAGGACTTGCTTTATAAGCAAGGGCTACACCTCCAAATGAAGAATAAACCAGTTTTCACCTACCTATTTTTAAATTCATAGAGAAATTATCCGTTTCATGGCAGAGGAGTAAGATTCTATGACAGCAAGAGTATCACAAGCAAAAGATCACTCTTACTGCATTGTATTTCTATCACATAGAACAGATATCAGCCAGAAGAAAATGAAAAAGCCTGTTTTGCCATTTAGCTCAATAAATCAGGTAATACTTAAAATACAATATATCTTTTCTCCCATAATAAGATAAATGCTGCTCTTTACCTGATATCTGCAGATTCTGTCTGTAGCCACTTAAGTTTAATTGAGTTACTTTTGAAGTAATATGAGTGACTGCTGCTTTGACATGGGCAGCTTTGAAGTCGCACCAGGACAAGTTCAGCTCCTCCAATCTATACAAAAATTAACAGAGGGAAGCAGGAATGAAATAGAAGTTTTGCATTAAAAGTATCATTGAATTAGATAAATATCAACAATTAGATAAAACTCAAACTGTAATGTAGCTACTACAAAGTTGCTATTAATGAGTACATATTTCACTCTTAACAATAATTAGGCTTTGGAGCAGGCTGCACAAAAAGCTGTGGAATCTCTGTCCTTGGAGAGTTTCACGACCTGATCAGAAAAAGCAGCCTGGTTGGTGCCGAACTCAGAACTTGCTCGGAGCAGCGGGTAGAAGTGGCTTCCAACCTGAATGATTCTATGCAATTTTAGGATGTGAAATAGTTATCTCAGGAGGTTGCCAGAAGGAGATATTGTCTTTAGTTGTGTTTCAGGTTGGTGAATTGATTCTGTTACTACTGAATAAACATTCACATTTAGAGAAAAAAAAAAAAAAAAAAACACTGGCTAGCCAAGATTAGTGTGCGGCAAGTGACATATTTTACAGTTTTATGTAAGCACTGGCCAGGTTGTGACCCTCTGTTCATATGCTATCACTATTCAGGGACAGGAAGAAAGTTTTATTTTTCGTGCTTGGGTTTTTGTGTGAGCACCAGACACTGTCAATGTAACCACAGGACAGAGACACAGCAAACAACACAAGCAGTGCCTCTAGCTGGCAATCTCTATATCAACAAATACACAAATTATTAAAGCACTGAGGTGATTAAAGCACAGAATATCCCAGGAGAGCACACAGCAGTGAAGCCAATTCATACACACACTGCACAGTTTCTGTTCTGTTGGTAATGAAATGGGCCCACATTGCCATCAGCATTGCTAGCCCAGCTCAGTTTTCCTGAGTGTTATGCACTGTACAGAGACAGCCATTCCCTAAAGAGCTTATGATCCAAGTAATCAGACCAAGCAATAGAAAGCATTATCTGCCCGTGAGGCAAGGCAGAGAGAGATTAAGGCTTTGTCTCCCCCACAAACTTGCAACAGTTTGATTAAAAACATGTTTTTGCAGAAGCAATGATTAAGTAGTTTGTACAGAAACCCCCAGGAAGTCAGCAGAAAGGCCAAAATATAAATCCCAGATTTATTGGGGCTCAATTCAATGACTTCCTGACAGTAGATGTTTTAATCACTGCAGTTGTCAATCTGAACACTGCACTTCATAAAGCAGAAGGTCACTGTAGGCTTTTGAAGGATTATTTTAACATGGATGGAATGACAATGTTTTCTGTCATCCACACCATACCCTGCATATAAAGGGAGATCTCAGACTCCACTTTAGAGCTGCAAAACACACACTTTCACTTTGAGAGGATGACATATTGCTTTCATTAAGAAAAATCAAATTTAGAACATAATCAAAGGTGCCTGCCAACAGCACTTTCTTTTTGCTGTTAAAGAAGAAAATAGCTTGGTGAAAACAAACTGTTAGGTGTTTGGGAATATCTCTCCAAAGAGAGATACTAAGAGACAAGCACAATGGGAGAACCCTAGCAACAAAAAAGGAAAAAGGAAAAAGAACAGAGAAGATAATTTCTCTCAGGAGCAGTAAGCAGAAATAGCAAAATCTGTTTTTGCCTTACTCAGAACAGCTGCTCAACATCAACTCCAGGGCTTCAGCAGAGAACCCTGAGCACCCACAGAGATTTAGTCGTATCAAACTGGGATTCTGAGCAATGCTCCTGTAGGGAAGAAACAAGAAAAGTCAGGTAAAATGTAAGTGTTGGGACATCACTTGCATTGCTCGGCTGCTAAGAGCTAAGATTCCAAGCTCAAAATTGTTTGTTAAACATGCAACACTATCCTTATTAAGCCAATCAACCTTAGAGTCAGTAAGGATTTCAGCTCACAGCACAGCCTGGAAAGGAGTACCTGCCCATTTAACGGATGACTCTGGTAAGTTTCCATATTTACAAACTGCTAAGTGTAAAAAGAACTATTATTTCTTCTCACCTTCTGCTGTTGTAAGGCATGGGATTTGTTCATTGGCTTATCAGAACTGCCCATACCTCTAAAAAGACTGAGTAATCACCCCAGTTCTCAAGTTATCTCTCTGTAGGTGAGAAATGGTGCAGACCACACAGAGCACCTGGTGGAGCAGTTGCTTGGACCTCTTCAAATAGAAAGGGGCACATGCACTCTGGGAGTGCAGAAATGGAAAAAAAAAAGTGAGTAACAGCTAATTCTATTATTTGCCAAAAAACAGGCATAGTAAAAGGCTCACAAGTCTCAACTGCATAATTTCAAATAGCCTACACAAAAGAGCAGCATCAAACAAAGTGTCTAGTGAGGATTTCTGATACGCTACTTACTTGATGATGTCATCAGAAAGAACTAGCCCTTCCAGGCTCAGGTTCTGCAGCCTCTCACATCGAGAGAGGATAGTCTGCAGATCTGCAACAGACACTGTGCAGTTTGACAAATCCATATGTTGAACCCTGAGTGGTCTAAAAAGGAGAAAGGTGGATTACTAGAAACAAACAAACCCCCAAATTCCAAACAATGTATCTACTAAGACAAATGTGTGCAAAAAAAAAAAAAAAATGCAGTTGTACCTTAAATGAATACTGCTACTTAAGCCAAGCCCATTGGATCTACTACTAAGCTGCTGTTCAGATGCTACCAAAGCTGATGAACTCTTAACTTCAAAGTGAATAAATTTAAGATTCATCACAAGAGATGCAAGTCTATCCTGCTGAACTTAAGCCACTTCTTTAAACATCACCTATAAAAGTGTCTAACAATTTTTGTTTCTAAAATACAGAAATAAATTTCAAGTGGGTGATGATGCTCATATTATGCTTTCAAAAACTACATGAACTTGCTTTTAAATGAGTGGCTGATGAATACAAATCCTCTTGTTTCAACACATACCTAAACAGGGATTGGCTCTGCCACGTTACAGAGGCACCACAAATATTACCACTTGGATTTTAACCAAAACACACAGAAAGCAGTGAAGACCATTAGATTAATGATTGCAGGATCCAGAACACAGAGAAAACCTTACTTGCTGTTTTTAAACAGTGGATTCCCAATACAGGATCTTGGGCAGCGGAAAACAGTAACACCCGCAGGCAGCAACTGCCCGAGGACTCCCGGCAGCAGATTCCTGCCAGTCAGATCCAGAGTCTGCCAGAGAGATTCATCAAACCTAGGGCACAGCATTGTACATGTTAGTGAGAGTAACCCTAAGGCAGAACTACAAGCACAAGAGAAAGCCTTCAACAACACAGACTGAGGGAAAGCGCATTAAACCCATTCAAGAATTTTTATTAATGCTAGAATACTTGAGTCATCTCTTAAAACACATACATATAAGCCACATGCAGCATCAACTGAATTACACCTGAAAGCACAAGTCAAGAACCAAACCACTTAACAATCTCTGGAAGCAAAGCCTTCCTTAGCACCAAGCAATACTTACGAGAGGCGACGCCATCTCCTGCAAATCAGGGAAACTTTTAGCAGGTCATTCAGGGGCAAATATGCAAAGATTGCCAATAGCAACTCATCTGGAAGCGCATCCCAAGAAACACCTTGAAGGAAAGAAAGAATGAACATGTTCTAGTTAGAGCTGGCTCATTTTGGCCTGCTGATCAGATGCCTCTTTGGCTTTGTGGTCATACGCTCAGTAAGCACTGCTATATCGTCCCTAGGCTATACATACACCCAACCACTGCTCAGTCCCCTTTCATGTTTTCCTTATGGGAAGCCACTATGACCATTTTTGTGTAGGTGTAACAGCCAAAAGCAGAACTTCCACAGCATTAACTTAGTGCATATATATCCTGAAGCTACGGAAAAAAGTCTTTTTTTCTGAAAAACAACTACACTCATTTGGGAAGCAAGAGCACCTCAGTTGCTTCAGCTGTAATTCCCTCTAAGGCTTGTAGACTCCTGCATGCAGGAGGGAAAGGCAATTCAAAAAGGCAGCTTCAGAAATTTGGGTTTCTTGTCCCTAAAGAGGTAAATAGCTTTTCTTCTTTGGTTTCTTGTGTTTTCTTTGTCCTATCCACGGCTCCCAAAAGAAGAGCCCGAAGTGAGATTTCACACAGTTCAGACCTGGGGAGCACAAAATGCTCCTCAGAACACGCGCAATCACCACTGTCCCCCGGGAATCACCCCTGACTCTCGCAGGCCAAAAGCAGCGTGGCCAGCACGGCCCTACCTGGCTCTGCCTCGCGGAGCAGCCGGGGCCGGCGCACGATCACGAAGTCCCTCTCCTTCTCCTTGACCTTCTGGCGCTTGTGCGGAGGGCAGGGCGAGAGCAGCAGCTCCTGCGGTGTGTTCTCGTTGCCCAGCTTGTCCCTCTTGAGCACGGACACCCCCATGCCCGAGAGCAGCTCCGACGTCTTGCTGGAGTCCCAGTCCCACGTGAAGCTGCTGCAAACATTGCTGCTGGAGGACGGGATTTCCTGGAGGTGCTTTCTGGGGGAGCGCAGAGCAGGAACAATGAACAAATAAATAAACAAGTAGAGACTCACGGAAACTCACGGCCGCGCCAGCATCGAGGCCAGAAGGCTGCAACGGCTTCCAGCAGAAGTGAGAAATCGCAGGGAAATAACTTGGGAATAACTGCACGCTAATTGCATGCTAATTGCATATTTACTAGTTAAGAGGGGAGGTAGTTAGAAGCGGTGTTTTGCCCTGACGGACTGCTGGGTGCGGCGAGCACGAACAAGCGCCGCGCCGAGCCGGGAAGGGGTGGGGGGAGTCCTGCTCCCTCCAGCAGCGAGACACGTGGAATTAAAGGGATGGAATAACCGGCGGGGCGGTGATGGGCGCTGCATCCCGCGCGGCCCCGCGGGGAGGGCCGCGTCCGCGCGGGCGCCCGCTCACCTCCCGCCACCGCCACCAGGGCCCCGAGCACCCCAACCCCGGCAAGAGGTTCACGGCGCGCGGCTTCCCGCGCCACTGCTACCTGCCCGACACCGAGAAGGGCCGCAAGGTGAGCGCGGCGGCGGCGGGGTCCGCGCCCGGGGAGCGCCGGGAGTCACCCGGCAGCGCGGCCGTTGGGAACCTCTCAGGGACCGTTGGGAGTCACCCGGCAGCGCGGCCGTTGGGGGCTGCCCGGGGCCGTTGGGGGGCGGCCGTTGGGGGCTGCTTGGGGACCGTTGGGAGACGCGTCAGTGCAGCCGTTGGGAACCGCCCTGGGGCCGTTGGGCGCTGCTCGCAGCCGCCCCGCTGCGATGGGGCGAGGAGGGCGCGGGGCGGCTGAACCCGGTCCCGAATGGAGCGTGGCAGCCTCCAGCAGGCAGCGTGAAGGGCCCTGCCGGGGCGAGGGGACGCTCGTCCCGCTGGAGGTCCCTGCCCCGGCAGTCACTGGTGGTTTCTCGCAGAGCCAAGGCGGGCAGGTGCCAGGCGTCCTGGTGCGCCGTGTACCTGTGCAAGGACTGTCCCCTGCATGGTCCCACCTTGTGCAGGGCTGGTCCTGCTGCGTCCCTGCACTCCACGTCACGGGTCTCCGTGAAACGTAGCGGGCGGCGCTGGTGCTGAGCAGCATCGCGCTGCCTGGACCTCCCTGCAGAGAGCTGAGGTGAAGGCGGAAAAGGCTCTCACCTGGGGAGTGTGTGCCGTGGGGGGAAAGAGAAATGCAAAACAAAGAGTGAGATGAAGCTCCTGAACACACATTCACAACAGGGAGCCCAGACCGTCCCTCAAAAGGTGACTCTAGTTATCACCCAGAACCCCTCTCATGACTCTGTGCAGGGCCTCAGGGCCCTGGGTGCTTTCACTGAGAGTTGGGTGCGCGGGTGAGGTGACTCCAGGCACTGCGCTGCCTTCTGAGTTCCATCTGAGCAAACAGTCCCACCTTCCAGCTGGCCGTCAGAGCTCAGGCAAGGAAATACGCGGAGGCTGCAGTTTTCTAGATCAGCATTTTCAGAAACACCTGGGATGAAACAGGGATTGATAGACCCCTGGAGATACAATAAATTAAGTAAAGCAAATCTGGTGTTTGGCAGTTAATACACAAGAGCTTGCACTTCTGGAAACTCCAGAAAAGCAGAAAACTTCTAGCTTCGAACTCTAGGAGCAGAGTTTGCTCATGCTCTCGCTATCAAGTCTGGTCTGGTAGTTTTGTCTGAGTAACAGTGACAGAATTGGTTTAATTTTTTTCAGCTCTCAAAGAAAACACTGCTGACCACAGGGAGGGAGCTAAAACACATGCAAACCTTAAAGGAACTGATTTTCTTCTTTTTGTATGTGATCCTTCATAAACACCCCATCACTTCTACTGTATACTCAGCATATTTAAATAAAACTATCTCCTTGTTAGTGATATCCAGTAAGTATTTATTTTGTGGCATGCTTTTTGTGAGCTTTAGTAGTCCCACTGAGAGAAAATGTTTTATTTGCTCAGTAAGTCTTTCTTAAACAAAGTATTTATAGGAATAGTATTTTTAGCTAAATTACATTTTCTGTAAACATACAGAGCTTAAGCTGTCCAAACATGCAGAAAGCAAGAATGATGAAAGGCACATCTACCCCTATACTATGTTATTCTTGCACCGGTCCTGCCAAATACTGGTGCTTCAGAATATTCCTTTTCAGGTCCAGAAATGATTATTTCTGTGCTCACATATTGTTGGGCTAGTATTTATTTTCTGGTGGAGCTGTGTACAGGCAGAGGTCTTCACACAGAACTGCTGTTTGGGGAACAAAAAGTTTATTAAGAATCTGAAATCTGCTGTGCTTTCACCTATATGTTCTCAAACATACCAGGTAGACCACTGATTGCTCATATAGGAGCTACTTGATGAAATTCATTTAATAAAGAGAATTGCTCCTTGTTCATACCTAGATGAGCATTCCAAAATTTGAAATTAAAATGGATGGTAGAAAAAAAGTGCTACATATAGAGACAAGATCTAGAATTACACTAGGGAAAAATTACTTTCTTTAGGATGCACAGACTAGAATACACTATCTAGGAACAGATCTCTGAAAGTTTCTTATTTTTTCTTGATATAATTTTTACAATATCATTAATACTGTGAGATAGCAACAAACGCAGCATGAGTTGTATTAAAAACATAAAATCTAGACTTGCTTGTTATTTACCATAACGTGCGTTTGTTAGGGCAAGCTGCTGTGTCAGGTCGCAGTGGTTGCTGCCGTGACCACCTGCAGACGTCACTGGCATCCAGGTCGTTACCAGTAAAGACGCTGAGGCTGCCCCTCCTCACGGCCCCGCGCATCTGCCCAGGCTCCTCTTCCCAGCTCCTTCACACTGCACCCTGTAGTTTTTTTGCTCGCTTGACAGCTCAGTCCAAGTTAATTGGATCTTTTTCAGGTAAGTATTTGTGAGAAAGAATCAAATCTGTTACTGAGAGCTCTGTGGCCAACCTTCCCTCTGTTGCGTCATGTTTATCCACTTTGTCATTCCATTATGGGTGGAAGAATTGTGTTTGATGGGCTAAAAGTGCAGACAGTCTTTGTGTGGCCTCTATCCTTGTCTTCATTCTCTGCTTACCATCTATTCCCTGTTACTTGGTCTTTAATTCAGTTATATAAACTCAAGACTTACATCATTTTTGGCTTGCTGCACCTCAGCAATACAGGAGTTGTGCAAGGACTGTGTGCTGGACCTATCTGGTCCAAGTAACTGGGGCAAAAGCAGGGGAAAATAATTCATCTGCCTGATACTGAAATTCCATCCCGGTGGCCATGAGGGAGCAGTTTATCACTCATAGCACCGAGTTTAATCACCCGGATCACTCTTTACCTCGCAGAGCTATAAAGAGACAAGACACTTCCCTGGCCCAAGGTCAGTCTTGCCTCGAGCGCCTGGATTTGCTTCCCACCTTGGGAGGGTGCACGGAGAATTGCCGAGTGCTTTGGAAAAGGAGAGGCAGCGGCGGCAGCAGCCTCCGCCGTGACACCAGGGGGCTGAGCGTGTGGCAGGCTGTGATGTCCAGCCAGGGGCTGCTGATGATATTCCGTGCGTATTCCGTGGAGTCCAGCACGAGGAACCGGCTCGTACCGGGAGGTGCTGTGAGGGCCACGCTCCTCAGCCAAAGCTGATGTGAGCAGCCTCTTTGCAGAGATTCGTGCTGGGTTGTCTGAGCGGTGCCAGAGCTGCGTACAGCACAGCGGGGCTCTCGCTTGTTCAAAGAGCCTCAGGCACGGGAAATTGTTACCAATTCCAGCCCCGGTCCAGCTGTGCACACACGAGTAACTGTGCATGGACAAGTCCAATTGAAAAAGGGCTAAATGTTAAACATGTCTAAATGACCATAAGGGCTGAAAAATGTGATGCTGCTGAAGTCGAGGCAAGGCTGCAGTCCTGGTCTGTGATTCATCAGCTGTGCTGCGTAAGTGCCCTTCTGCTGTTCAATCGGCTCAGGTTTTACCCTCCTGTGTCTTGAGGGTCTGACAGCACCTGTGGCTGTTTGGCTTCCTCCGCAAACATTTCTGCCTTCATCAAAAAGGGTTATGTGGCCTTGAAAAGTGATTCCTGTCTCTGGACTTCCAAGTCTCACCTGTGGCTGTGTCTGGGAACCTCCTCCTGTGCCAGGATTCAGAGGCTCACGTGCTGGATGCAGCGATAAGTTTGGAGCCACAGAAACTCAGACTGAGTCTGCCTTTTTGTTTGTTTTGTATCCAGCGTGTTGTCACTCCTCAGGACATAGTAAAGATCCCTGCACGGAGACAGTGTTTTCCATGCAAGATTATTTGCTGATAAATGATAATATAAAATCATCAGCAAATATTCTCAGCATCTTTTTAGGATTTCTTTTTAGACTCCTGTTCTTGTGCTGAGTCCATAGTGAGCAACATACAGTAAAAGAAAGATTTAATTTTTATTCGTAGTGTTTATTTGATCAGGAAATCCTATTTTAGCTAGTTCAACTATTCTCAGCTATTGTCTAGCTTGTTTTACTTGTTGAAAGCCCACTGCTTTTATAAGCATTGTGAGTTCACTGCCCATTTATTTCAAATTTTAATGAAAGTAAATGCAGACAAGCCTGTAAAAACGAAGCCAAGCTTGTCTGGGAACCCTGCAGCACTTCGGAAAACCGGCACGGGGGAGAGGGTTTTTCCGTGTCCACGAGGCCCTGCAGGGTCTAACCTCATGCGGTGACAGGGCACACACGAGCCGCAGCTGCTGCCCCGGCAGGGAGTGCAGGGGGATGCAGAGCTGCTGCGCTTTTTGCTTGAATGTGTTCGTGCAACAGCTGGATGTTATCAGCGTTCCTGCGTCCAGAGCATCCTCCCTTTACCTTGCACTCGGAAATACTTACAGCTTTAAGAGCTAGCAACTTTTTTTCTTTTTTTTCTCTAGCTAGCAACTTTTTTTTTTCTTTTTTCTTTACTCTAGCTAACAACTTTTTTTTTCCATTTCATTCTTTTTTTTTTTTTTTCATTTTTTTCACATGGAGGAAGTTCTATTTCTTAGACTTTCGTTAGCAATCCTGCCCCCAATCACACTGGGGTGCCTAGAAGGACCACATGGAGCCCGTAGTTGCACTGTATTTCTTAACTGAGGGGTGAACCCAAGAAACCTGCAGATGGAACCAAGGTTCAGTGACCTCTTAGTTCACTGTTTGATTTTTGGAGATGCTGCTGACAACAGTCAGCCTTCAGCTCTGGGCTGGATGCAGAAAACAGATCCGTGTTTGGGATCCATTTCAAGGGTTTGGATCTACTCTGATTCTTTCTCATTCCCTTACCAGGGAGTAGTGGTACCTGTACCACACAGGAATGGAAGAGAAGGGGTTTGTTTTCTTTTCTTTTGTTATGTTTTGTTTTCCAGCAGCAAGTCAGTTCTGATCCCCTTGCTGGAAAAAAGCCCTCAATTACACCTGATTTTTGTCATGTGAGAATTTGTGAAGGGAAGTTCATGTCTCAATCAAGATTCCTGTGAGACTTTTTTCTTTTTATTGGTAAAAATCCTGTGTTTACATCAAAGCGTTTTCCTGCTTTCCAGGAACATCATAAACCAGGTGCTAGAGATAACACAGCATAGGAAATACCAGTGACTTGGCATGTGGAGTACGTAACAATCCACTGCTGAAATTACTCACAGTTGAGTTTGCAATGGGAGTGTATCAAGGGGAGAAGTATGACTGTATTTTGCTTTCTCCCTTTCTGCTGACCAGCAGGCATTTTATTTCACACTGCTGTGAGATCCTGGAACATGAAGGTAATTCCTGAGAAAGTGAACATAAATGTATTGCATAAAATAAAATAAAATAAAATAAAATAAAATAAAATAAAATAAAATAACAGTCTGCAGCAGCACAGCTCTGCTCACCCGGCCTATGCATGTTCTGTGCCCGTGGTGGCCCCGGGGAGGGCCAGGCGCCGCTCGCGGGTCGGTTGCCCCGTTGGGTGGGTGCAGCAGCGTGGCCACCAGCAGCAGGGCAGCGAGAGGGGCTGCACCACCGGCTTTACCAGCCGGATCTGACTGCATTAATGTGGCTGGGAAATCACAGCTGGAGCAGGGGCCTCTCCTCCTCCCAGAGACCCCGGCACAACCATGAAGACAGAAAGGTCAGTGCCCAGAAGTCCACACAAACGCTGGCCCTTGGCCTGCTGAGCTGTAATTTAGGAAGTGCTCTAAATCCATTCTGCCTTTTTTTTCTTCAAAACTGTTTTTTTTTTTTTACAGTTACAGAGGAAAAAAAAGTATTGCTTAATCAGTTTGCATCGCAAGAGCTAAGTATTTACACCAAGGATAGTTGTTTTTCTCACATAACTGTCCTGCTTCCCTTGCTGCCACTGGGAGTGATTTGGCCCCGAGGCCTGCGGCCTCGTGGTTGTGATCCTCCCTAATGTACTTTCCAGCACAGCTGCAAAAGTGCAGCGAGACCAGAGCAAACAGACACACAGCAGCTCTGTCCTGAGCCTGAACAGAGGATGCTTTAACACCTCGTGCAGCCGTGTTCTCGCAGCGCCTCCCATCGCACAAACCCGTCAGTCTGAACGTTTCGGGTCTCTGCTCGGCAGAGCCGCAGGAGCGAAGCAAAACGCCGCACAGAGCCGCAGGAGTGAAGGGAAGCGCCATGCGGGAGACGCGAGACGCTGCCGCAGCCAGGGAGCCCCCCAGGACAGGCATCTGCAGGGGAGCTGCACAAACGCAGGCAAATCTGCCCGAGGGTGGGAGCGGGGGAGCTGCTCAGCCTGCGGCTGCGGGAGCAGCCCTGTTGTGTCCCCGCCGAGCTGCACGCTGCATCCTGAGCACCGGAGCGTGGCGTGGGGCAGGCCGTGCAGCAGAGCACAGCTGGCACACGGGCTGCGGGTACACGGGCAGCCTCCCTGTTCGTTTTTGGAGACGCAAGTATGTTTTTCCAGAATAATGATACACAGTTGCAGCAATGTGCAAGTTACAGCATGACCCACAGTTACTCCCAGGATAAGCAGGAAAACTTGAGTAAAGAACATCAGTAAAAAATACACCACTGCAATGAGCAATGTGGCAACACCCTCCACTTCTAACCTGTGCGAGCTTTTTTTTTTTTCCCGGAAAAGTGGTTGTCAATAATCTTTTCTTTGCGGGAGTGGGAGAAGAATCATAACATCACATCCCTATTTCTCCTTCCAGCTATGCTCAGAGAAGAAAGTTGCATCTTGGACTCCCTCAGTCCAATCTTGTTTACAAGCTCTGCCAGTGCTGTTGGCCAGAGTAACCAGCTACATAGGCTCCTGGGGTGGGCAAGGAGAGAGGAAGATCTACGTAAAACAGGGAGCAGCGGGAATACTTCTTGTATTCCCGCAGAACTTCTTGAAGCTTTGGCACAGCGTAGTGCGAGAGTGCAGCAAAAATTGATGTTAACAAGAGTTTTGTTGGAGATTAGGAAGGCCTCAGGGCAGATCAAAGATTTGGAAACAACCGATTTTCCTTTTTGAAGCCTCTGTTATCCATTTAGTCCAAAATTCAGATCAGTTCTGTCTAAACACAGAATCACAGGAGGGTTGAGGTTGGAAGGGACCTTTAGAGATCATCCACTCCAACCCCCTGCTCCAGCAGCGACACCCAGAGCACGGGGCACAGGGTGGCATCCAGGTGGGTCTGGAAGATCTCCAGAGAAGGAGACTCCACAACCTCCCTGGGCAGCCTGTGCCAGGGCTCTGTCACCCTCACAGTCAAGTAGTTCTTCCTCACATGGAGATGGAACTGCCTGTGTTTCAACTTGTACCCATTAGCCCTTGTCCTGTCACTGGCCACCACGGAGAAGCGTTTGGCCCCCAAACCTCTGAGTCCCACAGCAAGGCAGGTGCTTCATCCTCTCATCAGGTGAATCAGTTAGTTAGGATTCTTCTTTCCACTTCATAAATGATCCTGACAGCAATAGCTACATATATCTTTTCTTGCCCCTCCAAACACAAACCCGAAGTGTTACATAACATGATATACCTGTCAACAGTTATAATAATGTTTTCCAGCTAAACACCTATATTTTTGAAGGTACTGATGACTGTTTCTTACTCCCTCCATGCAGAATATCATATGATCCCACCAGATACCCCAAGTACATTCCTGAGGCCTACTGCCTGTGCCGGGGCTGTCTCACCGGTGCCTTTGGCGAGGAGAACTTGCGCTTCCGCAGCACGCCCGTGTACATGCCCACCGTGATCCTGCGGCGCACGGCCGCCTGCGCCGGCGGCCGCTACGTCTACACCGAGGACTACGTGACCGTGGCCGTGGGCTGCACGTGCGTGCCCGAGCAGGACAAGGAGGCCGAGGGCGCCAACTCCAGCATGGACAAGCAGGAAGGGAAGCTGCTCGGCAGCCAGAACAAACCGTCACCGGAGTGAAGACGCGGTAGGGCCACGCGCAGGGCCGGCCTCGCTCGGCCGCCTCAGGAACCCCCTGCCGGCCGGGAGCCGCCGAGCCGGCCGCCCCTCTGCTCGTGGCTCCGCGGTCGGGAGTGGAGGGGGGTTTGGTCCGCTCGCTCTCATTGCTCGAGATGACAATTTACGTTAAGAACTTCTTTATCTTTTTTAAATATGTGTGCAATTTTCAATGTAGCTTTTTTGTTTGTTCGTTACTTAGAGCAGGACCTTTTACCTTTACTTATCTACAGTGAAATTCAGAAGATGATGCAGCTATAAGAAATGCTAGATACTGTTATGGCAGACTGCTGGTTGTAGATCTTTTTAAGGAGTCTCTTATACTCTACTTCTAGACACTTTCTTATAAAAAAAAAATCACAAAACTGCTGCACACATCCCTAATCAGCAGTTAGAAAGATGACTGCAGACTAAAAGATCTTGGCTTTTATACTGTACATCTTAACTCCAAGCAGTAGCTCTTACATCTTGGGGTATTTCTACACGAGAAATACTTTCAGATATTTCTAAATCAAGATTTTCAGGAAACAATATTCTATATATAAGTTTGTTATTTTTAAATTTGCCAAACTGCTAAGAGTATAATAGTGTTGAGAAAAAGCATTCTAGAATGTTAGAAAAGCACAGCAGTGCAAAAGACTTTTTTTTTTTAACGTGGACGAAGTCTAATTGCACAGAAAATACCAGTTAGAAAAGAACTTCATTTGGGAGGCAGTTAATGACAAAATTCATTAACCTCCTGTTAATGGTGCTTCTCCCACCTTATGGCATTTAGAAAGCAGGTGGTGCTTTAGACTCCTGCTCCTCTCCCACAGCAGAGTGAGCCTGGCCTCCTGAGGGCAATTCTCCTGCTGGCCTTCGCTGCCCGCCCAGGTTACAGGGAGCAGCTGGGTGCCTCTCACTGCAGTTGCTGCAGCGGCTCTGAGGGTGCCTGCGCAGACCGGGCGGCACAGAGGTAACTGCAACCGCACTCACTGGCCCCACCTCATCGACAAGCGGAGCTGTCATTTCCCTGCTGGGCTGCAATCACGGGCAGCCACCTGCCAGATGCCAGTCCGTAGGCGCCAGACGTTCAGCCCTCGGACTGCAGAAATCTGAGGGCAAGACCTGGCTGCGCACCTGGACAGGCAGTAATGCGTCTCTGTGGAGGAAGGCACTGAAGTGCTAGCCAGGAACAGCCACGGGTGCCCTGCGCGGCCCCCACGAGGGCTCCCATCCCCACAGCTGAGAAGTCTCCAAATGAACAGCAGAAAGTGCCTTTTCCCGTTGAAGGATTGTGATCGGCTACAAAACAGAATAACCACCAAACGCAGCAAAATAGTTGCTACATCAAGAACCTCAAAATTATGCTTAGTCCATGTAGAAGAGTAGCTCTAACCAACTCCTTTGGCATATATTTGAATGAAAAATGGAAAGACTGTGAGCTAAATAGAATTAACAAGGTAAATATAGCATTAAAATCATGTGACAAGTCCGTGTCAGTGTATAATCATTGATTACACTTTTTATAACTCACATATATAACCATGTTATTATCGTGCAATCCAGGTTCTCACATATCCTACAGAACATTAAGAACTCCAGAAATCTTTAAATGTAATAGATTCCCATCAGAATGTCAGACTGAAGTTGGTAATTGTGTTTCTATGCAAAAAATGCATTTCTACATGTTTTCTATGTTTCTATACTGTTTCACAATTATATATGTCTTTGGATCTGTTTCCACAAATTGTGACCTTTGAGAACCCTCAAGGGTTCTCAAGGGGGGGTCTCAAAGGAGAGTTCAAAGCAGGGCATAGAAGTGTTTATACCACTTGGATGATGACCTAGGTGCTGGCAGCTGGTGAAGGTGGTTCCCTGTTCCCAGGATAACATTCACACATTAAGCAATTACAGCCATTTTCCATCCCTCCCCCCTGTGGAAGAACTTCTCACCTCAGAAAGGGAGACCTGGTCACAAGGAGCAGGGCTCAATAGGGATCCGGCTTACACAGCACAGAGAGCACCGCTCCGGGGCCCCAGCTCCTTGCAGCTTTACTCATAATGCACTGGTTCTTCTGTCCATCAGCCCAGCACACACAGGTGCACAGAAACACTTCAGAGGGTGAAATCAGACCTTTAGACTCCCACAGCACGTAAAGCAAAGTCTCCAAAGTGTAACATGGCAAAACAAAAACAACAGAACTCTGAACATTCAATAAATATCCACAAAAATTATTGGCTAAATGAGGTTTTGTTGGAGCATGGTGTTTGACAGAAACTAATCCATGTCCTCATTCCCTTTTGGTGCACAAATCAGGGTCTACAACAACTTAGTCAGAGCACAAGGATTTATTTGCATGATGGGGAGAAAATGTCACTTTTATTGCAACTTTCTCATCACTAGTTATAAATTACAGAAGGGGTGTGAAGTTTGAAAATAGCTGGAGCATGTTGGTGGGATTGCAGGGAGCAGCAGGTACCCGCAACACGACCGCTTTGGCCAGTCCAGAGAAACAGAGGCTTTAGCTTATTCACAGCCTCAGGAACTGGATGATTAAAAGGAAAATATTAGGGAACTGCTAAAGCTCCATGGATCAGTAGGTTATGTATATTGGAGACCTCCTCCTCTTCACGGCGCAACAAGTGCAGAAAGCTTCCTATGGTTACAGGCAACCTTGTTATCCTACTCAGAAACCCATTTCCCTCTTTTAATCCTCATCCTCTCTGAAGGACTTCCTAGCTGAGCCAGTTTGCCTCCTGATCCAGCTTTCCAGCTGCGTGTCTCTTAAAGGCTGTGTTTATGTTTTAGGGTGAGCAACTGTTTGCTAATCATTTGCTAGTGACAACTGTTTGTTAGTATTTGACATCAACAGCTATCAGCTACACCAACATTTGTTATCCTTCCCAACACCCTTTCATATGCAACAACTTGCTGCACTGCTGCCAGGGAAAAGTTTGAGTATTAAATGCAGCTTGCATTTGTTTGGATTTTTTTTCCTTCTTCCTTGCTCTCATCACCTCATGAGTTTCTATCAGCTTGACCTCAACTGTGGTGTGATGTTTTCCAGCTTCTGGCCTGCTAGTGACAGCGCCACATGGGGAGGGGCTCCTTGGAGTTGAGTCAAGGCTCCCAGGCTGCTGCCAGCAGGCAGATATGAACTGTCTCGCTGAACCCCCTCTGTGGCCAATAAATGCTAACAATTCAAAGCTGAAACCATCTGGCAGCTGCAGCTGATTTGAGAAAAGTTTTGTTGTGCCAGGAAAATCTTTTCTTTCAGTGAGGTTGTCCCTGGAATACATTAGGAGCCCCAAACCAGAACAATATTCTCAGGGTGGAGATTATTTTCTTCTCTGTATTAGCACTTAGCAGGAAAAGGTCCGTCACGCAGGATGGTGGCAACACTGAGACATCAGCTGTGGTTTATCAGGCAGTAACGGTGCGTGTGTGTGCAGCCCGTGCTCTCCTGCTGCCAACCAACATGCCAGCAGCAGGAGCAACGGTGAGAAGGATGGTTATCACTTGTGCTCAGGAAGCTCACTGACCTCTGAAGGACAGGGTACAGCTACAGCCGCTCGGCCACGTAAGGCAGATCTTGTCCATCTTACACATTTCGCTGAGCAGTGCCATGGCCTACACTCATTTCTGCAGTGCATTCACAGCTGGCAGCTGAGAGATGCCCCAGCCCTTGTTGGTTGAATTGAGTTTTGAAGCCCCAGGGTCCTGCATTAGAGCTGCGTGCCCTGGCACGGGGCCTGCTCCCTGGAGGTGGCAGTAGCAAAACCCTCCAGCAGAAGTATCTCCCATCTGCCCTGCTGGGAAGAATCCTGTGTGCCAGGAGCAGGGGCGTCAGGGCAAGATTAGCCCAGTGCCCTCAGCTCCGACGCTTAACGAAAGCAATACAGTGGGCATGGGGTCACAGACACCAGCCGTTCCAGCAGCTGCACCCACGTCAGGCTGCAGCGGGACTCTCTTCCCGCGCGCAGCCATCAGTGCACGCACGATCACCAGGTCCCTCCGCCACCGTCCCACTCGTCATGATGTGTGAAACTTCAGGGCACACAAGCTTCCTGTGCTGCAAGCACACAGGAGAACCTTCTCAAAGAGAGGCACAATGGATTACAAAGCCAATCTGGAAAAAAAGAAAGCCAATCACTACTTGGCACCAATTAATCTTTTTTTGGGGGACTCATTACAGAAAAGATATTTTTTATCACATTATAATCTTTTTTAAATTATCACTGCAACACAAATTATAAATTCATGATCAGTTTTTGCAACTTTGTGACCTCAGAAAATAAGTATGACAAATAGATTAAATCCTATCACTGGTGAAGGCGGTCGATGCTACTAGCTGATCCCAACTTGTGCAGCTGCCTGAGCTCATGAAGCTTTTAAAAGAGGGAAGCCACAGAAAAGAGGCTGCTGTATTGAGGGTACCTGCAAAGATTACGTGTGCCCTCATTTCCACAGGCACGCATCTTCACAGGGCCTCTTCTCAAAGCAGCCTGGCCCACGTGTGTGCAGAGCCAGACATTTCCTTGGTGATGGAACTAAACGGTCCAAGCATCACTGGACTGAATGTACCGAGGTTTATTTTGCTAAGACTGTGAGCAGCTCTTTGACGAAGCCTCTTTAAGACTGAGGTGGGGAGCCCAACAAGACCTTCAGCAGAAAGCCGCAGACAAAATAAATGACCTTAATAGTGAAGCAACAGGATAGGTAAAACTTGCACCTGAAGAGCATGTTTGGTGATAAAGGTGATGAACACAATGCAGTTTACAGCTGCAGAGCCGAGATCTGTTCCAATACTTACACACTTAATCTTCTGTTTCACTTTCATGTTTTGAAACTCCAGTCACATGAAAGCAATGGTTTTGCCTTCTGGAAAGAAGCCACACTCAGCTGCGTGTCACTAGCAGGCAGTAATTTCAAGAGGAGATTCTGGCTTCTGTGGGTTCTGTGGCAAGAGCGGTTTCTGGTTTGAAAGGCAGAACGATACCAAGCACTTGCTTGTAGGACCCCTGTGAAGGCTCCATCTTGTTGCTTCCTGGGAGCTTTTCTGCTACTGCCCTTTCTTCTTTCCTGCACTACCTGCCACCTTCACACACTGTATTAGGCTGTGTTACCCACTACTGCTCACCCTGATTTCTACCAGCACAAAAAAAGGCAAGCCCAGCATGATGAAATGTAGGGACACCGCAGAGGAGAAAACAAAACAGCATATATACGTATACACACACATATATAAAAGAGGTGGCAGACACCTTAGGAAATGAGATGATCTCCTGGAGAGCAGCAGTGCCTTAGAAAGGTGTTTATGAAGCAGCATTGAGTTCAGGCACTGGGCGAGGGGGGCATCATAGCTGCCCACTTGTTTATTCCTTTAAATGGGGGACAACCACAGCTCTCTACCAGGAACACTGCCCACAAACGTGAGTGCCAGTCCTAACCTAAAATTCTTGTCTCAAAGCTTAATGAGGTTCATTCCCGCCACAAAATACATTTCCTAGTATTTCGTTTTTGGAGCCTTCCTTTGCAGATGCAGCATTTCTGTTAGCCTTTTACATAATCCCAATATAAAAATGTGGTGTGTAAAATAAATGCTTATGTGTCATATAGTATACTTATAACTGATAAAGCTGTTGAATGCTTTGGAATTTAGCACTCCAGCCAAAAAGTCAGAGAAACCTGGCTTTAAAAATTCCCAAAGTTCCAAAAATATCTACTATCCCAAGGACTTTTTTTTTTAATACAGTATCTATTTTGATTGAAATTGACTGGAAGACAGCCAAAACCGCTTATATAAAACTTAACATTTGTGTATTAGAAACAGAAGTTCATCAACACACTATGTTATACCTCAGCAGTCTTATAAAATCCAGCCATTTCTAAGATATTACTTTTCTACTTCTCTTGTTCTCATCTGTGGAACAGGAGGCAAAGATAAAACGAGAATATTTGGGAAAATAAAAAGGCCTGTTCTTGAAGCTACAAACTTGACATACCCATAAATCATCTTTAACTTGATTTTGAAATCTATTAAAATGCAGGCATTGCATTTACTCACATCCATTATGAGCCAAGATTTAAAGAATTAACATGTACAGACCACAATACTAGAAAAAATATTTCAGAGTCAATAGCAAGAACAACTCAGACTAAAATCACATGAGCAGTCTGAGGCACTAATGCAAGCTTTGCCTTGCCCCATTTCTTACATTTCTAGTTAGCACTGACTTTGTCTGTGATCTAATATTGAGGATTCTTAATGAAGATAAATCTCCCTCGAAGGAGGAAAACCTTATTGTGTTTTTTTCAACAAAACATCAGTTTTACAATAGCTCCGCAGAGGTTATCTCACTTGGTAAATAAAAAAATAACCCATTTTAAAACTAAAAGCTCAGGAGGTTTCATTGCTGTAACACAGAAATACTCCAAAGCAGATGTGCTGCATGTCTGCAGAGAGACGTATAGTTACTTACAGCACTTTCTCCTAGTGCACAGATATTCATACACAAGTTTATATGAGGACAATTAATAACAAAATATGTTCTACCTTTCAAAAAGAAAGCTTGGATTTCTACTGAGGCTTCAGAAAAGGCAGACAATAACCACAATTTATAAAAAATGCCAATCTAGCAAACAGTGGGCAGTTCTTCCTGTCCTTCGCAGCTCTTGGGTAATTCAATAAGTGAAGCCATGGAAAAGGCCTCCCAGGAAGGAAACTTATGGTCTCTTCTATCTAGTTGGCCTTAAAAGAAAATAAGAGCCTGGCAGCTAATGAATCTCCAAACAAAACAAACAAACCCACCTGACACATTCCGAGTAGATGTGTCTCAATCCTTTTACTAAGACAGCATCACTGGAGGTAGAAGGAATATTCATACTCATACCTGTCCTCATGCTCCTTCAGCCACCCACTAGCCACCAAGCTACCCATCTCTGTAAATTATCGCAGTGCTATCCATGAGACAAGAACCCTCGAGAGGCTGTTTAACCTCTAAAAAAGCAGCTAATCCCAACACGCTTCTGAGAGGTCACTGAAGAGGCTCTGGATGGTCAAACTACCCATGAGAAGTAAACTCCAACAGAAAGGTTCTCACTATCCAGAACCTTCAGCATTTTGATTCCTAGTTACTTAAAAGGTAAAATACAAGTTGCAGACATTTCAAATGCTCACACGTTTAAAAGAAAGGCTGTCACATGGTGTTGATTAGAACTGGCCCAGAAAAAAATTACTTGGAATCAAACATTAAATACTGAAAAATGCAGAATTCTGTCATTCCAAAGGAACTTGATTGCAAATGTTAAAAATATTCTTACGAAGGTCAGTCTAGTCCAGAGTCATAGTTCACATAACATCGAAACTCATTGGCTAAATTGCGAGAGTGTCTTGGAATAAACTTGCACATCTTCACACCGAGATGCTTTGCTGCCTGTTCCTCCATGACTGCACCTGCAGAAAAAAAAAAAAAAAAAAAAAAAAAAAGTAGTATTTAATAAGAAAATCAGGAACAGAATGCCTGGGGTTTTTAGAGAGCGCCTCCTCGACACATATATTTACCTTATCTTTTTAAGGAAACAAGGCTCAAAGAAACTGCAGTTTCAGTCCCCTCTAACAACTGAAGCTTTGGGAAATTTTAACTAAATCTGAAAGAAAGATAGAGGTCTTGAAGATACGAATGCCCTCAAAGTTTAGTCAGATTAGGCAGACAGTAAAAATCACTGCCCCTTTTAGAGAAAGCACAGGAATTTGGATTCCTGTTACACACCAAAGAAATTACATGGTAGGAGTCATGGGAAATGCAAACAGATTACACGCATTGTACACTTAAGCAAACCCTACGGTGATATTTACAGCTACATTCTGAGAAATCTCTTCCTTGAGCAGTATTCCAAAACTCTGTAATCTGAGGGACCATGAGTCGATTGCAGGAAAAAAAAAAAAAATCTGTGAACCATCTCGAGTCAGGACTGTTACAACTAAACAAGGTGACAAGCTTTTTATGTCCAGATACTCTTCTAATTTAGTCTTGACTTCCCAGATCTGTACATTGTATTTTGTTTTTGAAGATATTTCTTGAGCCACCTTCAGATGTTTGACAGATTAGTTTACACAGCACCAAGAAAGACCGATGCAGTCATTCAAAGCTTTTTAAAATATCAAGTGCATCTTCAAAGAGAAAGGCCTGCAACCACAGGTGATAGTTTTCTAGTTTCACAGCTCTCATCATTGATATTTTGATATTTCTTTTAATGCCTAGTTTAATTTTAATGCCTAAGAACTGATTTATTTAAAGTAATCCTCATACCTCAATTCACATTGCAGTTTCCCTGTTCACCAGAAAGCAGCAGGTGCTATGAATACACATTTTAAAAGGCTTGGTTAAAAGCACCCCATTTTACTGAGCAAGGGCCATTCCAACCTATTTGCCATTCTTTCTGCTGTGATTATAGTTCAGCTTAGGTATCGGTTAGAAGGAAGCAGCAGCTTAAATCTTGTAGCTGCTGATTTTTATGAAAAAAGAGCATTAAAATAACACTAGCAATAAACTCCATCTATACATTTCATAGCCAGATTTCACACAACCATCAAAATTATAGAAAACATCCATTTTTTCAAGAAAAAAATACTTCTGGAAAAGTCATATGATCTTTCAAGTCTTCACAAAAATTAGGAAACACATTGTGCCGTGTGAAAAAGTTATGATGCTAATTTAAAGATTACAATACACATTTGTTCAGCTTAAAAGCTGAACTGAAGCCCTCCAGTGAAAAGCTTACTCTTTTCAGGAAAAATATTCTTCCTAGAATTAATTATAAATCAGTATTATTGAGCTAGTGTCAGTCTCATTTGAGAAACCTGAGTTTCACAAGAACATTCAGATCACCATTAAGCACATTTCCTCTCCCAGAAGACAAACATACCTGTGCAAAGTAGAATCTTTCCTTTTGTTAAGTATTTGACGGTCTCTGCAGTTTTCTCAAGGCACTCCTCAGAGAGATAAGGTGGATCTGCTACTACAATGTCAAAACTGTGTGGCAGGAGGCTTTCAGGTAAGCTCAAAGGATTGTTGTAATCATAGAAGACAAATTCTTCCCCATATATAGAAAACCTCCTGTCATATTCGAGTATGCACACAGAAACAGATGGGCACTCCCGCTCTTTCAGCTTCTGGTACACACTTGGAGCACTGATACAGGCAATCCTGGAGAGAGATAAAAACTTAGAACACCAAAAGGTGACAAGCACAGAACTATCCAGAGCAAAGACAATCCCATAAATTCTTAGGGCAGCCTTGGGAAAGTATTTTAAGCATTTGTTCAAAAACTAAGCTGCTTCTTCATTCTAACAGATATCTTAGCACAATTTTGAAACTCAGGCTTTACACATTAAAACAAACAAACAAAATTATTTCAATAGGAGAGAGGAAAACAAGAAAAAAAATAGATTCTTTCTTCAATAAGGATTTTGAGAAGAATTGTCTTGAAAATTCTGCGGGACATACTTTTTTCTAAAGCTGTTTTTAATCTAATAAAATGGTTGAATAGGTCTATCAGTTCCACACGCAGTTTTGCATGATGGAATCCACAGACTCAGCTCACGACTGGGGCTCTCACGGGTGATCTCATTAGGTGTCTTCTCACTGCTGGAATCTTAACACATTATGATAACCAAATACCTGGTTCAATTCTCCTTTGGAGAAGCACAGAGGAGCACCAAGCTCATAACATCTCCAAAATATAGCTTATAACTTCAGTATAACTTTTCTAACTATGTATGAAGCATTTAGGCCTTCAGATATCCAATCTCCAGACTACATAACGATCTTAAGTGCAACTATACAGAAAAGTTTATTTCACAAAGAAACTGAAAATTGAAAGTCATATTATATAACATTAAAACACTGAAACACTTCTAGGGCAGCACCTACAAAAGTCAGTGAAATGTTACATGGTGAGAGAGTCTGAACTATTAATTGTATAAATAAATAATGGCAAAGCACCTACACCAACTACATAAGAAGTACCAAGAAAAATGAATTAAACTTTCACTCTCTTTCCATATATGGAATATTTACAGAAAGCACATAATAAATCTAAAAAGTAATCATTAGAACTTACTTGCCATCTTTTCCAGCTGCTGCAATAGCTTCATCAGCCAGGCAAGATGCAGTTTCCTCACTGTACCAAAACTGACTCAGTTGCTGAGAAAGACAATAGACAACTATTAACAATGCCAAATCCTCCGAATATGCTGCACGCAGTCAGGTTTTGCTAGGCCCTTTTCAAGAAAACTAAAATCCACAACAGCTTCTCAGTTAGCAAACTGTAAAGCTGGAAGGGAGATGATTTTCCTGAAAGTCTCTTTACTTTCCTAATCCAGAATCAGGAAAATCAAGTAATTGATCACTAGCAAGGTTAGCTCAAACCCAAACCCAAAATGCAGATTCATGGTATCTAGTATTTAGGTATTCTTACATTGAGTTACTTTAGGAGAAGAGGAAGAAAGAAATTGGAAGAGTGACATCATGGAGGGAAATAAAGAATAAAAATACCAATCAGAAAAGAAGATCTTAAACAACGTGACAATTGAAAATCTAAAACAACCCACAAACGCAGAGAGTGAATCAAAGATCAATCAACCACAAGAAAGAAAAAAAAAAAGAAAAAAAGGCAATCATTCACAAAAACAAAGAAAAAAATATAGAAACCATATAACGTGAAAGGAAATAGAATGATCTTGTTGTATCGTGTTTGTCTAACTTTCAGGAAGAATCTTCATTACTTTTAGATGCTAGACTGCAGTTAAAGTTTCTAGAAGGGATAAATACCTCTGTAGGTAGCTTTATTCCCCCTGTGTAATTTCTGCTGGAGCTCCTCCACACACACAGAACAGAAAATTATATCCAGATTTACTAATGCAAATAGCCAGATGACTAATGCAAATAATCCTACAATATTATTACTCATGAATACTGCCAGATTTTGCCGCTCTGGGAACCTAAGTGTTCCCCTTTTTCATCTCATGATCTCCACAAAAGAAACCTGTTAATGGCTGTTCCTCCTTGCTGGGTCACCATTGCTGACTGGGCTACAGTCACGGAGATTTAGGTTCCTACCCAGTTCTCCTCTATGGAGCCAAAAGAGTATTGACTGGATCCCTGGGAGGTCTTCGTGCCCTCTCTTTGCTCTTGCTCTAAATAGAACTCCTGGAGGGCTGCCAGCGCTTGGGATGAAAGCTGGGGAATGTCATCATCACCATCCATTTTTCTAGATATCAAGTAGAAAAAGAAAAAAAAAAGAATTGTGAAAGTCAGAAAGCATTTAATACCAGCCTATTCTGCTACAGTAAAATGGCATCCATGGACAATTGCAGGTTAGTTTAACAGCTGAGTAGGAATTGCTCCTTCCATGTTCAAAATCCACAAAACTGTGTGTCAAAATATTTAGACTGTTTTGGAATGCACATCACCTCACTTGAACTCCCTTAATGCAAAAGACTCCTCTGAATGACTGAAATGGTCTATGAAGTAAACAGAAGTGGACAAGAAGTTAAGGAGATATTTTTGTAAGATAAGATGACTTAAACGAGAATTTGTACTTTTCATAGACTGGCCATAACTAACACTAAGCAGACACAGTGCACATTAAGGGAAGAGAGCAGCCACTTGCACACACAGCACGAACTGAGTTAGGTTTTGTGGTGTCACTTACCCCTGGGGCTCTCTGGCAGCCAAGTGGCAGCCAAGCAGAAAGCAGGAGCGTCTGTGCTCATCCCAGGGAAGGGACAGTGCCACCCCGTGGAACGCAACGGGAGCAAAAGAAATAAAACCCGAGAAAATTACTGGAGAAAACCAGGAAAACTGTTTTCTTTCAGGAAACAACTTATTTTGGCACTTGATCTAAGAATTACTACACATGCAGGGCCTTTAAAAGAGCTTAAGAGAGTAAAAGGGCAATTACTGGGAGCATGGGAACAGCGTAGCCCTGCATGTCATGCTGCGCTCTGCAGCTCACGCAGGGCACATGGCACGAGGACATGAAGGCGACCAAAACCTCTCCAGTCCTTCCCTGCACGCAGCTACCTCTCTCCCTACTGCTGCCGAGCCGTCCCGTTAAACATCATCAGTATAGAGTGGAATGTCTCCAAGCTGCACAGGGAAGCAGGCATCTCAGTGAACTCCTTACTGAGAGGCGTGCACTGCTCTTGCAGAGCTGTTCCCAACAGATCTTCCTGCAGGCCCCAGCTGCCATTCCCATCATCTGGGCAGCATCTCACCTGCTGCCTCCCGGCCCCCCGCAAAACCTATAAATGCTGTTTGGTAAACGCATCAGCAGAGGAACACACTGCTGTGCCGCTAGTTTCTCATGTTCACTCTTTTACAGTCCACCAAAGAGGTCACCTTACTGTAATAAAATGTCCCCTAACTTGGAGGGGAAAAAGGAAAGAATGGTTAAGAAACACTGGTGCCACTGGAAAGACAGTCTGCCAGCATCTGAGGGAGGGAGGGACAGCACCAGTCCCTTGGATCTTTCACCAGCATGACAAAGGGTGCACGTGCAACTTCAGAGATTTTATTCTACAGCAACTTGAATCTAAGGACAAATCGCACAAAACTTTGAGCAAAACATAACTCTGATCTCCCCAACCCCGCAAACTGGCATCTGACACACAGCTCATCACCTACGATGTCTGCAACATAAATCAGGGAAGGCAGGACTGTGGCACCCCTCCCTGAGGAAAGGCACACGGCTGCGGCACATGAGGTGGCTGGAGGCGAGGAGTGTCCATCAGAGGGACTGGACAGCAAGGGGAAGGCCGCGCACACGCCCCCCTGCCTCCAGGACAGGCTTCGCTGCCCTCCCTTCAAGCTCCAGCTATTTGACACATGCACACAAGCCCTAAGTCTCCAAAGAAAATGTAAAGGGTGGCTGAAAGGGAAGACTGAACCACAGACCTGGGCTTCTGGTTCATAATTTGTGAGGCCACAAGCTCCTGTCACAGATTTGAGGTTGAATCCATTTCAAGGTTAAATGTGGATAGATTTTTATTGACATCCATAGCAAATGGTTCATAAAAAAGTTGCATTAGGGTCACTCAAAGGCCAACGGAGACCAGCCTCCTGTCTCTAAAAGTAGCCAAAGCGGGAGCCTCAGGAAGAGTCAGAAGAGGCAGGTGTATGGGACGCTTCTCCAGTACACATTCCCCCGACTTTAACCATTTTTCACTGGGGGATATTTTTGAACTCAAACCAGATTATTTTGTGAATTTAGTTCTTTTCTGAGCACTTTTTCAGTCTCACTTAAATTCACACAAAAATGTTTTTAAGATCTACGGTGTCCCCTAATATAGCCTTCTAGCTTACGAAGAGCTTCTTACCATGACCTTATGAAGAGCTTCTTACCACCTTGGTTTGACGGGCAGCTCGACCCCTTGTCCACTCCCCTGCTGCTATTTGGGCTTTCACAGACACTGAACATTCCCCACTCTGCAGTCTCTTTTCCATACGGAAGACTTTTAACCCACCCCATTTAACCCATTTGCTGTTTTACAAGTACCTTACTATACAGTTCATCCTTGCTACCCTTTTTGAAGGTGACTGTAGCTGCACATGATATTTAAGCTACAGGTGAGCTGCGATTTATACTGCAGCTTAGTGATTTCTTTCCTGGGACATTTTCTTTTCCTACAAACATCTAATATTTGACTTGCTATTTAACTGCCACCAAAGACCGATAGGATCGTTTCATCTAATGATATACCTTACTTTCAAGTTCTCATGCGTGAGCATGAACACTCTTGCTCACATAGCAAGAGTGTATGTGAGCAAGAAACATAACTAGACAGAATATGAAACTTCGGAGTATCTGTCACCATCAGCACACACAGAACAAACCTACACAGCAGATCCAGTCCCTGCAGCACAACAAAAAGTGGGAGGAAAAAAAAAAAGAACAAAAAAGAGCAAAACAAAACAAAACACGGAAATATCGCGGCCCTACGGAAGGCTCAAGAAGGGCAGGGAGGCATCGCAAGGCCAAAACAGCTTCGCAAGGGGAATGAACGAAGAAGTAACCGAGGGGCCCCTGCGCCCTCGCCGCGCCCGCCCCGCTCCGCTCTCCCCTCCACACCCGCCTCGGCCGCGCGGGCCGCTTCGTTCCCCCCCGGCCCGCGCGGCGCTACCGGCCGCCAACGGCCGCCCCACCTCGCATGCCCCGTCACCGCACCCACCAACGGCGGATCCCTCCGCGGCGCTGCCGGCCAATCAGCGCGCGCCGATCAGCGCTAGTCCGGGCGCGGGCGGGACCAGCGCCTCGCTCCGATGCGAGGTGCCAGAAGCTGCTCCGCCATTGGCTGGGAGGAGGCGGCTGCCGTTGCCATGGCCACGGGCGGGTCATGGCGGCGGGGGCGGCGGCGAGGCCCGGCACAGCGCGGCCGGTGTTAGCGTGTCCTGAGGCTCTTCCAAGATTTCTGGTTATTTCAAGTGCATTTCCAGAGCTCTGTTTCTGCAGTCTGGCAGAATTCAAGTGTAATTGTAGGTAGGCTTGCAAGGGTAGTAGCTTTTACTGGTATATCCCGTTTGAATTCGCTTCCTGGCTACCCCTTTCTCTTTGTGAAGGTACCGTGAGCTTTTCTAGCACTTCTGCTAGTCTGTTGCCTGAAAACAAAACACTTCATAGCTTCATTTTTAAATTATTATTCCTTTCTTGTAAAATAAAGTCTTGCCATCCTAATTCATATAAACTTCTATTGCATATCTTTTCATTAGGTCATCTTTGAATAACCTTATAGCAGCTGGCCCAAGGGGTCTTGCTGGATTAACCCAGCACCAGCGTCTCCTCCTGCTCCACAGCACTAGACGTTCCACTAGCACGACAGCAGTGGGAACCTGCTGGGATCCCTTCCTGCACCCTCCAGACCTCATCATTTCACTGCTTGCGGCTGAGTTAGAAAGCCCCCTGCACCTATATCTATTCATGTTTCCACTGCTGAGGAACATGAAACCCCTAAACGCCCAAATCCCGCTTTCTTTGTGTTGCCACACGACAGTTACCCAACACCTGCATGGTATTGCCCAATGCAGTTAAGAAGTCCAGGTAAGGGGCACTTGTCCAATCTGAAGTCATTTACCTATTTAATTGTAAGGATCTAATGCAAATTTGTAAAAGATTTTAGGTGGAAGATGTTATGGAAGACTGAAGAACAAGGTGGTGAAGGAGTAGGGGCAGATACATAATTTCATAGTTCCAGTTTCCCCGAGCAGTTGTCCCTCCCACCATAAGGATCCCCTTTCCTACCTAAAAGGGTTGCAGAGACCATGCAGTAAAGCGCAGGTGGCTGGGGAAGGACACGGGGACAATGTTATTTAGGTTATTATATCACGTTCAGCATTTTTTGGCAGCAAATTTACAGCTCAAGACTTGTCTCAGTTGCAAGATGGCCGTGGAAGGGAAGACGACCCTTTAGAAGAAGATGGGTTGTCTTGAAATGCAACTTCTTTGTAGGGGAGAGGAAAAACAAAGCACAGAGATGGGAACACCTGCAAAGTGCTCCCTGCAGGAGATTTCTTATGAATGGTCAGGTTTTCCTGTTTTCCAATCCTTTGGATTTTTTTTTTTTCTTTTTTTTTTGGTCTGCTGAGTCCTCTTGCAAAAGCATAAGCTATAGCCCTATGAAAGTGTATGCAGTGTAAAACTTTTTAAGTATGTTAAAAAAAGTTGAATTTTAGAATCTTTGCTGTTGCCATTATGTATATCTAAAATTTTATTAAGAGCTTCCTTCTCTCCCCCCCAGCTCTTGAGACATTTTTAGGCCTATCAGGCCAACTGCATGTTTCATCTGGAAGACAGCCAAGCCTGCAGCGCTGCTTCGCATTACAAGGACCAAGTCTAGTGAATGTCAACATGATCCCACTTCTGAAACAAGATGGAAAGCAACATAAAATTAAGCATTGTATTTACAGAACAACCTGTAATATCTCATCTGTGTAAGTAAAAACTCACCGTGCGCCTTCTTTCAATCCAGAGTAAAACACCCCCCAGGGCCAGTCCGGGCAGTTACGTGGGCCACAGGCATCACTGCTTCCCTGAGAGCTGAGGTTGCGGCCAGCACACAGCGCCAGGCTGCCTTCAGTGCCTTTCAGCCACGTCTCAGACTCAAGTTCAGGCTCCAAATTCAAGCAGAGCAGTAGTTAACCAGGCTGGGGATGCCCAGCTCTCCCTACTGGAGCTTCAAACTGCTTAAGAAATCCCAAGGGAGAGTTTATATCATTCCTCTCCTGTCTGTTGTCAGCCTTTGTGGGCCCTTTGCAGGTATTACAGGGATTATATAAAGGTCTACGAGACTTCAGCTTGGAAAATGCTCTTCTTAACTGGGGGTAAACTTCCTGAATGGGTTTTACAAGTCATTTTTGAAAAAAAAAAAAAAAAAAAAAAAAAAAAAAATAGCAAAGTTAACAGTACACACTGCACTGCACATTTAGTGGCTGCTGGCCACACTCTATGCTGGCCATGCCATGTGCCAGCCATCCCATATACTGGCTCTCCAACCCGAGGGAATTCTTTGGCCAGAGCCCTCTCGTGCTCTGTTTTGTGCCCCCCGCTGCCCGAACAAAGATGTAGTGACTGCCATCACAAGAACCAGGAAGGAAAATATATAAAATATATTTAGCAAAACAAGTAAAATTAAAGTGGAACAGAAACTGCAAAAAGTAGCAAACATTATGTACAGCAGCAGATTTTTTTTTTTACAATTTTTTCCTATAGATACCTCTGCACTCATTTCACACACTTTTTTTTTTAAGGAGAAGGAAGAAAACAGAAATAGGATAGTGTTAAGAAAGAAAATAGTATTTCCCCAAGAGTAAATTGGATTTATCACTGCTTTTGCTCTTGAAACTCCAATTCAGGTGATAGATACATCTGAGAACCATAAGAAGAGGACACAATTTTCTCAGTCCCTAGAATCAAATGACACTGTCCTCCTTTTACAGATTATACTGGTATTTTAAATACAGTTACACTCGCAGGATTTAGCCATTATCTGGCTTTCTTAAAGGATGTAGTAACGTACATTTTAACTAAGATACAAAACAAGTTTCTAATTTTTCCAGCTTTCCTGAGGCTGAGTGAATTGTTTAAATACATGTGCGTTTATCAAAATCCAAGTTACAGTACATTTTTTAACAGTAGTTTGTTAAGAAATCATGAAAGTGCATAACAGCCTAAGAGCAGGCAAAAGTACTTGAGAAGAACAGTCTTTCCATAAAGCGGCCGGAGAACACGGACCTTCCGGTGTGTGAGAAGACCTCCTGGAGACCCCGAAGTGGTAGGGTAGGGTAAGTGGTAGGGTAAGGGTTTTGGTTTTGATTTTTCCCCCCTAGAGTAAGAACCATCATTTGAACATGAACAGAAGACCATGAAAGTAGCGGTGCACTACTAAAATAAAGGAAATGCCCTGACAGCTTTTTAAACCAGTAGATGCAAATGATGCTTTCAAATCAACACTTCCAAGGGAATCTCACGATGATTCTCATACACAGCGTCAGGGCAGGAGTGATCTGAATTCATCCCAGCCCCCCGCTGTGTGGCCCGAAGCGCTGAGTTAAAGCAAAGGAAACCCGTGCACCTCCATGAGAGCCCCAGGGGAACCGGGAGCTCTGGCACACGGGGAGACACAGCGTGGGGAAATCACCCCGAGATTCCAATGCCTGTGGAGAATGAACACAGATGAGGGATGCAGGAGCCACAGCAGGTGACTCCTGCAGTGCAGAAGGTGGAACTTGGGTCTGGCTTTGTCTGTCCAGCTTCTACCTACATAAAGATTTAATTCATTCAATTCATGAAACTTACACTGGTATCATCAAATTTCATCTTCAAAATGGCGCTCTCTTTCCCCAACAAAAGCGTTGAATAAATTACAGAATTTACTAATCCCACTAAGATTACGCTGGTTGACAAATTCTGCAATGACACTTGTATTACAGGTTTCTTTCCTTTTCTTCCTACAGATAAGCTTGATTTTTGCACATGGTTTTTACTTTCTTCTCCTCCTTCCCTCTCCCTGTTCATTTAAGGTCTCCTCCTTGTTAATCTGTCAGACCAACAGTGCCAAATTCCACTTGGAGGGTTAAGATCTTCTACCTTCCTGCTTATTAAATGGCAAATTGAGAAGGAAAAGAAAATTAAGTCTGCGATATAAAACTGAAGCAAATGTAAGTTTCATAAAGGCAAAAATGAGCTGCTTTTGCATACACTTACAGAAGCAGATGTGGATAAAAGCTTTGTACCCAAGTCATTCAAGTTTATTCCAGACCTTGGATTTATGGTAAAGCAAAATAATTGAATTTTCTACATCACGGAGTCTCTTGCATATGCTGCTGTTTTTCATTTTGCCAACTGTTTTCAGGGATTTGCTCTTAATTAATCTTAAATGTTCTGTCCTTCCTGTCCTTCACCAAAACGCTAACTTAACTAAACCAGGCCAATATAAATAATTTTTCAATAATTTTACTTCTGTAACCAATAAAATTCAAGTAATACATACAACCAAGATGTGTAGCAAGCTGTCACCATCATAGTCGTAGCGTAGTTTTACTTTCAGGATTTGTGAGGTTTTTTTAAGTATGTCAAGAGGGAAGAACACAAAACAGTTGCTATTCATCCAAATGTAATATTACATTATCACACATTAAGAACTGCTGCCAGGAACTGACTTTCTGAAACACATACAGTACCGTACCCGACTGCTGCCTATAACATGCAGGGAAACACACTGCAAGCCTGGAGAAAACTTTCACAACAAAGTGTCTAGATTGGATCTACACAACCAATTCAACTCCCAGTGATTTGTATTTTTTTTCCAGGTATACAAACATCACGTATAGCAGCGACCAGGAAAGTCCCCATTAAGCTTTTTTGTTTGTGTCTTTTCAGGATAGGAAGAATATGTAATCTCATTACATATTCATTAACAGCCACTATTGGAAATTTAAATATTTATTTTATCCCAGTGTGAGATACTCCTGCCACACACCTATTCACATTGTTTTTTTGCTATTGATGGAAAAACTCATGTCTTAAGTGCTGATGTAAATCTTAAGTTACCCAATTAATTTCAGATGAATTACTGCTAGTTTATGGTAGCAAAAGAGCACAATGTTTAGCGTGAGGTTTCATAATGTCCGTATTTTTGTCTCTACTGTAAGCCGGAAGCCATAACAAACGCTATTTCAGGGATTCAACAGGTGAGAATTTAGAGAAATAATACTAAACAAGAATACACACACATTACACATGGCCAAAACAAAATAGGAAGTTTTTAGTGAAAAAACAATTTTATCTGCCTCCTTATCGATTTTAGAAATACAGAAAATATTGATTGCAAAATTGAAAATTCAGTTGTGATAAGGCTCAAATATCCATTTCCCAAGTCTTATTGCAACAAATTGTGAAATACTTCTATGCAACTTCATATCTTGAACTGTACAAGTAAAACGATACTTGAAATAAAGTAGTGCTTTAATCCCTACCTTTTTATGTTTACTGTTTATAACCTCAAAATAGTACTGAATTATACATGTAGAATATTTACATACTTGGCAGCAGTACCAGCATTTATTGCCTTAAAACTGCAAGCTCACTGCATGGAGGTTCCTTGGTTTGCACAAAGGGAACAAATAAAATTGGATTTTCTTTCTCCTAATTATAAAACCTAGTCTAATTCAATGGGAGATTGGATGTGTGGAGGAAGGCTAGTGGAAGGTATTTGGTTTCAAACACCGACCTGCCACAGACAGGGCAGGGATCTCGGCGCATCTTCTGGTTGGGCTTGGAAGGGTCTTCCCACTCTCTTGCCAGAAGGGTGAAGAAGGCATGGCCTGTAGGACCGAGAAAGGGAGAAACAGCAAAGCAGAAGCCGCTTTCTAGGAGAAGGCCAGGTGTATCCTGGTTCTCCATGGCCAGGGCACCACTACCTAACAGTGAAGAAAAGGGTTTGCTCAAGAGCGGAGAGCTCACGGCTCCGGAGCAAATCGTGCTTCATGACTCGCCTCACAGTTGGCGCTGCAAAGCGCTATCTGGTACAAAGCAAAGAGCGGTTTCACCTTCTGCTAAATTAAGGTAATTAAGCTGAGGGTAGGCCGCGGGGGGAAGCCCCAGCTCTCTACACTCGAGCGCGTCCGCAGGCCCCGGCTCTACGGAGCCGACCTCACGTGTGCAGGCCAGGTGGGAGCAGCGAGCGGGGCCCGGTCTGGGCGGCGGCGCCGTGACCGCAGCAGAGGGGAGGAAGCAGAGCACAGGCCAGGAAACACCTTTCTAACGGGCTGTAACTGAACCCCGGACGCGGTACGGCGAGCACTGCTGCCCCGCCGTGCGCAAGCCCCGGGGACGACTGCTCCCGCTGCACCTGACACCTCTGAAAACCTTCCGTCTGCGTTGCAGTAAATCTTACACCTTACAAGAACTAAAATTAAAATATTTAATATTTACAGAGCATTTCAGATCCTCAAATGCATATATAGGCATAAACCAATCCTCACAACAGCCCTGTGAGGTAGGTAGGTATTCTCGCTATATACTTTATTTTTTTATTTTTTATTTTTGTAACAAAGACAGGTTCAGCGACTTACCAATGTGGCCATAGTGGACCCAGTGGAAAATCTGATACAAAATTAGAGGAGACTGGCTCCTACTCCTGCACTTATATTCATAAGCTATGTCCATAAAAATCACCTCTTCTGTAATTATTTACCTGAAACTGAAGTGAGGGTGTTCTATAATAGAAACATGACATTTGCTTTTCTCAATGGTTTCACAGATGATTGAAAGTAGAATTTGCACTACCTTTCCCAGCATTAGATTATAAATGGACAATAGATTTTTGTGTGCAAGCTTATTTTCTACAACTACATGGCTTAAATAAAAAAGGGACTTTATCCAGGGGCTTTAGTAAGTGCTGTGCACTATCAAGGAGATGACCCAGATTCAAATCCCTCTCTTTAAACTAGTAGGATTTGGACATGCCAAGAAAACGAGTTTCTCATTCCTGAGGAAAACAGCGAGCCCTTTATCACTAGCCAGTGAAACACCAACTTTTGGGCAAGAAGTAGTAGCAGATCCTGGTGGCAGGCAGTGAAGATGATTAAGGCATAACGCGAGTCAAAGTGGAAGTCTGATGCAGCCTGGGTATGTGGCCCTGCACTACGTAGGCCTGAAATTCATGATCCAACTAGACAGTCAGGTTTGCCGACATCAGAATAAATAGGCTGAGCCACAGAACATTACCAGGCTAGCATTTGAAATAGCTATTGCCAGAGGGCTGGAGAAAGGGGAAATAAACTACTTGATTTCTTGAATGAAAACATCAGGGTAATAATCTATTTTAGTAAGGAAATTTTGTGTCTAGACAAATATATTTATTACAACTGTATCGTATAGCATTTATAATTCTGAGTGGCATGTGATTTTAAACATGCATTTTAAAACCATTATTCACTTTGCACAGTGAATGGAAAATCAATGCAGTGATGCTACAAAATTTCAAAACAGTTTCTAAATCCACTGAAAATGGTCTACGGATCTTTCTTATGGACTTGGATGAACTTTGCATCTAGATCTACAGCAGCTGGATGTGCAGAAGGTCACCGAAGGATGGAAAGTGAGGATATCCAAGTCACACAGTTTACCTAAAGAACAGTCACCTACCCAGCTGAAGTATGAAATAAGGAAACTTATTCCCACGACCTTTTGTAACAACTTCACAGATGTCACTAAATAGAAACATCTGTTCATTTGCCCTAGAAGGAACATAAAGAAGTGTAGAAAGAGCGAAGTTGAACACACAAGAATGGAAGAAAAAAAATGAAAAAAAAACAAGCTAGGAAAAATGTTGTCTAGAATAACATTACGCAATAAAATTATTTTTAAAAGACCCTTACTTGGGCAGCTTCCCTTTAATATATAACATCAATTTTAAATAAAGGGCAAAACAAAGTTCTAAGCAATCATCAAAACTACTCTTTGAAAGCAATAGTTCATACTTAATTTAGCAGGTCTTGATACAAACATTGTGTCAGTGCTTGTGACAATACTCTGGGCCTGATTAGAGCAGGGGGTTGCACATTACTTTATTCTAAGCATTAACTAAATTCAGTCTCCCATTCATCACTTACAATATTCAGGAGGATTTCCTAATTTTAAGTTCATAAATATTTTTAAATATTGAGCAAGCTTTAGGAAATGATAGCTGGGAACATCAGTTTTTCAGTCATACCACAAGGTTGAAGGTATTTGCCATTATCTTTTTGGAGACTTTGGCCACATTTGACACTCTTGAACCTCACAGCAAACTAACAGGTCCTGCTGCTGCTTCTGTTCCTAGGTTTTAATGCCCCACATCTGGGAGAGGAAAACTAAAAGCAAAAATCAAGTTTCAGAACTGCTGCACTACAGAATGTACAAATTCAAATTCTAGAAGCAGCTCTAAAAACAAGGCAAAAACTCAAGCAAGAAAAAAAAATAATAAAAAATGTGATGTTGGAACAGTTTAGAAACACAAGGATCCGCTAGGACCATTACCATTAGTGCAAATGCACAGAAAACTTTTAAAGAGGATTAGTTTCTTTTTCCAAGAAAAAAAAAGAGGGCAATATCCCCATTTTAAAACACTAGATAAATTGTCTTAGGAATAGAACACAGTGGGAAGGTATATTATCTAACACATTTTATGGCTGCTTTTTATGGGGTAAATCTGCCCTCACCCAGTTCTCACATAAACACGCAGTTCTCACATAAATTAAAAGAGAAAAGCATACTGACAAGATGGCATTTTTGGCCTTGCAGATCCATGCTTGAAACAAGTATCGATTTCACTAAAAAAGAAATTTAGAAAGCCCTAAGTTACTTATAGCACAATAGTACAGATTTACGTCTTTTAATTCTGGCTATTGTGGCTAATCTTGAGATGAACAGCTGAAGGATGGCACAGATGCAAACATGATGCTATACACAGCCATGGAAAGGTGTATATACTTGTACATTTATAGAAAGGTCAAAAACAAACAAAACCAAAAACACGGGAAACATTCAACAGCATCATCTAGCAGAGGTCTTAAGCAAAAGGGAATCCCTTCTCCTGCCTCCATGTGTTTCCACAAAAAAAGGACTGTCACTAGACATGCAGCCTTTACGTTTGCTTCAGTTTTCTCTGGCTCAAAAGCAGAGGCAAAGCCTGCCCAGTCACTCTTCCTCGTTGGTCCACTGCACTCAGGGCACTGCAGCTCCGCTATGGTCATAGCTAAAGTGCTGATATGAAAAACTGAGCAAGAGTAGAGCAGCAGGGAGGGCTCTACAGAAGCAGAGCTAGTTTCAGGAAAAGAAAAAAGAAAAACCCTCTCGACAGTGCAGATCTTGATCTTTCTTGACTCAAATCAGCTAAGTATGACCTTTGAGTGAAAGGGTTTCAAGCCCCTGTTCTAGCATAATTGTTTTACCTAATGCCCCAACTTAAAAAGTTTGTGTAAGTCAATAATTTACACCTCTTGAGTTGTTATTGCTTTAGCAAACAGCTCAGTGTAGAAATACATTGCAGTCGTGTGCAACCTGAAGAGGAATCTAAACAGATACTGAAAGTAAAACTACACCTGAACCTTGCAATAGACACTCATTCCAAAATGACACATGGCAACATGAAGGGCTGCAACATGTACACAGCAGCTTAATGCCAACATCCTAACCCAACTCTGAAGACTCAAATCTTGCCTTAGATTTCTCATCTAGAGTACGTGAACATTTTTTTTCTTTTAAATTAAGGCAAGGAAATGGCTACAGTTCCTAAAGTTCATTTCGTGGGAACAAAAATATACACCTTTTTCTTCTGAACTTTAGGCAGCAGAACATAATGTAAAAACCTGCATTACATTGAACATGCAACTTCAGGTTCATGTAGAAAAACAAAACTAATCACAAGTAAAATCCCATTTGGTGTTTTCTTTTTCCACTGAAACACAAACTCAAACTTCAGAGAGGAAAAAAATAAAGCTTAAAATCAGCTAAACTATTTAGAGCTCTGTATGTGTCTGCATCACATTCTAACATGGTTTTGGGGAGAAAAAAATTCTGTATGTTTATCCAGCTACTCATTTTAAACCAGTGAAGGGGAAAAGGCACCAAATTTATTTTTCATTGTGCCCACATCTGTTTGCACATATATGGAAAGAATTTAAAAGTCAGATTTTCTGTCCATTCTTTTCACACACAGGTATGACAGATTGCAGTTAACACATAATAGCAGAAGCTGATTCAAAGTTGCCCTCTCCTATTCCACTGTGTTACGTTCAAACTTCCAGGCTCTCTAAAATCTGAGATGGCTGCAAAGAACCCAGTGACAGGTACAAGATTTAGTCAGCATTCAGCATTTCTCAGTGCATTTTGCAGAAAGGGTCTAAAATAGGCATAGGGTTTTGTTGTTTATTTTACACAGAGAAGTCCACCAACATTTGCCATAAATTCTTCTAAACTCTTTAAGAAGGCCATCTTCTGCTTACGGTCCAGTGTGGGAGGAGTGCTGCTTGCAGTAAGCTTGTTGAAGGCATCTGCTAATCGCTGGTAAATTACTGGATCTTGTTGAGTTGATAGCAAAGTTTCAACTAGTTCTGAATATTCAGCCTGTTGAATAAACAACAGTCTTATTAACTTCAAACAAAAAATTTCATACAACTTCTCTGGTTGGGACAAAATCCAGAATCAGGGCCGTGACAGACAGCCATCCGTCCTGCTCTCCCTGCAATCCAGTCTCACCCACAAGTGCCTTTTCCTGTTTCCAAAGCAGAGAAAGCCTTTCAGCCAGGTGGGTTTCTCTGGAAAACATGAGAACCTGCAGAGCTGTGCACTGCTTTGTAATGCAGAGGGTGCTTTCCAGCTCTCCCCTAGCATAGGCTTGTTTCTATAACCTGCACTTCTTCCTTCCTCTGAAAGGGCAGCTCGAATGACTGGAGCTCCCCTACGTGCTGGGCAAGGGCCTGGCTGAACAGGGCATCCATAGGGGCCCCCCAGTGCAAGCAGGGCGCACGCAGGAGGTGGAAGTAGGGCAGGCTACCCAGGAGGAACATGAACACGGCCTGGGCATGCAGGAAGGACGAGCAAAAAGAGAAGTTCAACTAAACTTGAAACTGGCAAGGGACATCAAGCAGAGATTCTACCAGTACATTAACAGAAAAAGGCAAAAAAGGCAAACATATAGGGCAGGGGACAACACACAAATAAGGCTGAGACACTGAATGCGTCTTTGCCTTGGTCTTCACCCACAGGTCTTTCCTCTTGCGACTAACGGGAGATCAAAGAGGAGAGGAACTACAAGCAGGAAGGAAGATCGACTTAGAAATTGAGAATTCCTCTTGAGAAACTTCAACCTATAAAAGTCCCTGCAACTCCATGGAATTTGTGCAAAAGCACAGAAGAAGCTGACTGATGTCAATGCAGGGCTGCTTCCCACCATCTCTGAAAGATTGTGGAGACTGGGGGAAGTCCCCAGCTCTGAACAAAAGCAAATGTTCTACCATTCTCCAAGAAGAATGGACAACTCGAGAAACTGCAGGCTGGAAAGTATCATTAGTCCCTGATGGGGCAAGAAGAAAGACTTCCTATAAACCACTAGTAGGTACATTAAGGAGGTGATTTGGACCAGTCAGCAAGGACTTACCGTGGATAAATCACATGTAACCAACCTGTCTTCTATGATGACATGACTCTGTCTGTGGAGGAGAACAGTGGGGGTCGCCCTCCTCAATTTCTGTAAGGTTTTTAGCAGTCACCCATGGCCTCTTTGTAATTACACGGCTGAAAAACTAACTGAATTATCAGGAACAAACAGTTGTGGTTAATGACTCATTTTCTACCTAGAACCTGGTTCGAAGAGGAGCTCAGGGGTCTATCATGGGACCTGTCCTGTTCATTATTTTATCAGTGACCTGAAGGATGAGAGGAAATGCACTCTCTTCCCCTGTGGATGAAGGCCCATCGTGGAGCGTGTGTGGGGGAATACAGATGCATTTAGAAGCAGGACTGATGCATTCGGAGATCTAGACAGTCTGGAGGAAGGGGCTGACAGGAACCTCATGAAATCTAAAAAGAACAAATGTGAAGTCCTGCAACCGGAATGGACTAGTGCCCTACAACAATACAGACTGGGAAGTGACCAAAAAAAAAAAAAACAAACCAGTAAATCAAAGGAAGGGATTATTTCTCCTTACATGGCACTTCTTAGATTACACATGCAATATTCTGTCCACTTTTGGGCTTCCTAACACATGAAAGATTTTAATGAACTTCAACAAGTCCAACCACCAAAATGGTCAGAGGCTGGAATTACATAACTTACAAGGATAATTCAGCATTCAACAGCTCAGAAAGGCTCTGGAATATTCATCTTGCAGGTTTTCAAAATCAGGTTGGAATAAAGTCAGGAGCAACATGATCTAGATTCAATGTTGACCCTACTTTGAGCAAGAGGTTGGCAGATCTCCTGAGATCCCTTCCAACCACAGTGCTTCTGTGATTTCAGCCAGATGCACATTCATCCACTCACAAACAAGTGGTTTCCAAGTGCCTAAATGCCATACCTGATGCAAACACACTAATGTGTAGAATGCTTCACCTGCTGCAGTTGTCATTTCTGTATTGTGCTTCTGAAGTACCAGCATATCAAAGACCATCTGAAATCATAAAACAGAAGCAGTTACAGAAGTATTCTGAGATATAGACTTAACTCTTCTGCTTTACTAACAACAGCTGTTTTACAGTTCAACAGCTGTTGAACTTCATCTTCACTTCTGATAATAATGAACTTGTATTTACAACCATCCTTTTTTTTTTTTTTTTTTGAATTTTAGGTACCAGTAATTGGAAAATAAGTTCTTCTAGAAGCTGAGTTTTGGCTTAAAGTCACAAATTCACACCTCAAAGCACTGAAAGCTGCAGTGTCTTTTCAAAAGGAAATAGCATCTCTTGTATTTTTACTCCAAAGCTGCTGCTAACTCAGAAAGAAGTATCTTCCAGAATAAAAAGAAAACTTGTTCTTCAAGTTATGGAGCTCACAGCTCACAGAAAGCCAAACTGGGGGAAAAGGCAGGAAGATATGTGAACTTAGAAGTAATACAAAAGTGAGTAAAAATATTTGAAGGCGTTTCTCATTTGCTCAGTTTAGCTGATGCAAGCTCTTAATGAGCAATTCCCCCCAATAGTCTGGAGGTCAGAAAGGGCATAATTTATCAGATAAATGTTCTTATTTTTCTTATTCCAGTATCCAACTATATTTTCTCCTGCCTAGACTTCAGTTCACACAATTTCTATTCAAGTTTTCACAGTAAATTTAACTACTGATCACCTTCATTCTATAACTCAAGTACAGAATACAGAAAAAAACACTGCACTCCGAGAAGCAGAATCTTTTGTTGATTGGAGACAAATTATTTCCTCTCTCTACACTTCTATTCTCCTTTGTACTCTAGTCCATGTCCTCTTCCTCCTTACAAATTCTCCTGCCAGTTCTTTATGTGAGGGTCTATTTCTTAGTATTTCTGCATGGCAGCAATTAATCTTGTAAAACACAATCACTGTTTGGCTTAACATTACCTATAAGCAAAAAATACCCCAAAGTAACATGAAATAGATAACTTACCTTAAGAAAGTGCCTTGTTGCTAGAAAGAGGGTTGAATCTGTTTCCTGTGCTTTTGCACACTGCTCTGCTAATGGTGTTACAGCCTCCAGGCAGAGCTGGCAAACCTCAGAGCTCATTCTGATAACACGTGTTAAGGAATCAAAGTCAGATTTCAGTCTAGGACTTGGAGTAAAACATCCTCAAGCTGTCACTCAAAAACGTCTCAAAATCTTATATGTGCCAAGATTTCCTTTTACTACAGTACTGTTAATAATATACAACAATAATAAAGCAGACTATGGCAACTTTGTTGCCGTCTTTTATTAGCTACACACTCTAAGGTAATATAAGCCTCTCTGACATAACATTTTCAGAAAGAGGCCCTTATGGTCAAGCTCATCTGTTTCTGACACGTGCCGCAGATTAGTGAAAATGGTGCTCCCGTTATAAGAGGGAGAACCCATTGGCAATCTGACAGGAAATGCTCTGGAGTCGGCCCAATGGAACAGCAGCAGTGTTTTGCATTGCCAGCTGAGAAACTAATTCAGGAATGGCTCTGGGATACCAGCTGAAGGCTTATGAAGTTACACACTCTGAAGTGAAGTAATGGAGGAGGCAGGAATGGCTGCCAGAAAAACTTACGCGCGGAACCACTTAAATGCTGCATTTGAGGAACATGGGTCAGAGGAAATTCAGCTAATACTTGTATTGGAGAAGACGCCACAGTGAAACTTTCAATCATCAATGGAAAACAGAGAGTAAAAGCTGATGACAGTCACACAGTTATTTATATACACACTTAAAAATATACAGAAAAGGAAAAAAAGCCAAAAGAAGAAATCAGAATTATAATATATTTTATAAGAAAACAAATTAAACATTTAAGCAGTCCCAACCTCTACAAAGGATACGATGACATCCCTAACTCCAGTGAGTACATTAGGCTCTTAAAGAGGTCCTCTGGAAGCTGTGGAATTTTCTCAGGGAATATCTCACAGATGAAAGTGATTAATTTGTAATATTGATTACACAGAGATGGAAACTGCCAAAAGAAAAACATTATCATTTTAGAATTAAGTAGCTCTATCCAGACATTATTTCCACACAAAGAGACAGGCCTGATGCTTTCTCCAGAAAAAGACAAAGACTTATGGCAGATGACTTCAGAGTCATCAGTGGCTACAACTATGTTAGCAAATAATGTGGTGCAATAGATGCAGATTTGCAAAGCAAAAAAGCTGGTGGTGCCTCTGCACACATTTGCAGAGCTTTAATTCAGAGATGACCAAGTCTTGTGCTGTGCAGGAAAAGCCTCATTAGCTTCTGCAGCACATAAGGGGTGCTCCTAGATCATCTCTTTTGCTTGGTTTTAGCTCAAATGGACGCAATTCTCAGGACCTACAAGTGCTAACAGGTGAGAACCAAAGTGCTTACGAGAGGACAACCAAGATGCGCCCAAAAGAGGGGTCCAGACACATGAAATACTGTCATGGTCACACGGTTGTTTCATTTGTTATTGTTCTACTGACAAACTGCACATGATGACGATAGGAAAGCCTACAATAATGCAAAAATAATCCAAGATTTACTGTGTTTCTACCAAAAAGGCACTGCTATGTATCATTGAGTAGTTATAAAACAGAATTAGTAACTCACATAACATGAGCAGTGTTTTGGCCACCTTATCAAAATAAAACAGTAGGTCAACAGCTCCCAATTTTTTTTGACTAATGATGACTGTTAATGCTCCCTATCAAATTTTTGAAACTATCAAAAAAGGGATTCCAGAGCCCACATTTCAGTTTTGGCTAACTGTTAATCCAACCATATTCGCTTATAGAGGAACTAAGTTTTGTCTTGTTTAGACTTTTCTTATATGCATTTGGTATACATTTTCATGTATATATTCTTCTTCTCCAAGCAGTATCCAGAACTTGGGAACAATCATTTGCATTTAAAAGAAATGATAGAAAAAAACATTAATTTATAGAAGGGGAATGCAATATAGAACCTATTTTTAGGAAGTTATTTCTATAACACTTTTTTTGTTCTAGCAACTACATATTTTAACTATACTTACCTTCAACAGATCTTGGGACATTAGAGGCAGGACTAGATTAACACCATATAAGACAACATCTGCTGCTGATACAGATCTACTTGTGGCTTGCCCGGGCTCATGGCCTCTAAACACTTCATCTGTAGAATAGATGAAACCTTTTTTTTTTATATGTATAAAAGAAGTAGCAAACATATTGAAGGAAAGGTTACATTTTATTTAATGGAGGCATTTTTAAAAATAGGAATACTCTCCTCTTTCCAATTGAGCAAAACCATAAGGCACTGTTTTAAAACAGAAACTTATTGAGGAGAAACTGCCACATCACTCTATATTTATATTAATCTCATAAACATGTAAACACTTCAGGCACTTTCAAGAGTTACCTTCCACTACAGAAATCTGTATTTTTTTCTAACGATGCTTCATGAACATGTGCATAAGTAGATAGTGAACAATTATTGCATTTTTACGCCAAATGTGTGCAACAACTACACCACAGTTTAAAACACGAGGGAAAAAAAAAAGCTATTGAGGAAAATATTGTATGTTAAAACTTGACAAGACAGGCAGTTTGGCATCAACTGGCAGTTATCTTACTTTTATAAACCTTTCTGCAATACTATGCAGACAGGCTTCAATATAGTGGATATGTAGGTATTATGTTTAGGCAGTATTCACATTCCTGCTTCACAGTGTTTTCTATGCAGCTAACACGCAAAGTCTGGACTCAAAACGGGTAAGTTACACAGTGTTGAGTGGTCCATCCAGTGGACAAAACCTCAGCCTAGTTCTGTATTGCTGTCCTGTGCATGTACAACAGACAACTCGTCAGATTTGAGTCCAAGGTTCTCTCTCTTTCAAGAAGTACCTCAGAGCAGAAGTGAAGAATATCAAAACAATCCAAGCAGACTGAGTTTGTTACTGATCATGTTTTCCGTGCAACTGCATGAGACATGGAAAGATCTCAGTCATGCCAACTTGTTTTCTTTCACTTATTCAAAAGTAATGCCGTATGGCCAAGTTACAGCTGGCAGCTCGCATTCAGGGCTAATGCAAATTTAAGTGGCAACAATATGAAAGAAAGTAACAGGTTGGAATGCAAAAAATAACCTCAAATTCAAACCACAGCCACACAAAATATGCTCTGTATATGAAGAATAAATAACAAAACAAAAAACAAACAAACAAAAACTCCAGAATTTTAGTTCAGCATTTCACAAAATTTGGATCTTGTACTAAGATAATCCATCACTCCTCCTGCAGTCAACTGCTGCTACAATTGGACCATACTGTGAAGTGTTTCCTTTGCTCCTGACCTCATTTTCAATTTTCACTTTGCCTGGATTGAACACATGATCCCTAATATTTTTTACTGTTTAAGAATCAAGTTTTGGTTCATCAGTGCCCATCTGCTTCATACCTGTATCACTGAAATCTATGAATTCTTTTGACAAAAGATTAGTGAGAAGCTCCATGATAAGAAGGAGATCCTGGTACTGGTCTTCTTCTGCTGTAACATCTATCCGTTGTCGACCTAGATTATTCTTGGAATATACTTGCAGCAGAGTTAGGCAGGCCTCATACAAGTTCATGGCTTTGGCCTATAAAAAAAAGTAATAAGAAAACCTCTATATGCTAAAAATTACATACTTTCTTTCAATATAGTATTATATGGTTATATGGTGTTATAGTTCAAGGTTTTAAGTTCAGTTATGCTACCCCTTTTTTCTAACAACTGCGCAAAAAATTATCATGGATCGGCTACTTCAGGTAGTAAGAACACTTACAGCCATGTATTCACATACTTTTGATTAAAACATCACTTTATCAATATCACAGTCTTAAAGACAATTGTCAATAAAATTCCTAAAGAAGACATCTCTGCTACCAAATTTTGGAGCCATAATTCACTGTTAGTCCATGTGTAGTCTGGAGTAGGTAGAAACATTTCTAGACACAAGAGCAAAATTAGCCAACAGCGCAAAAACCAAAGTGCTCTGCAGCGACTCATTTTACCTGACAATTTCTTGGTGTGCATTTGGAGTGTATTTAGGACCAATGGGCGTACCTCTAAGCAGTTTTCCTCTGCAGAATCCAAAACATCACTACAGTTTGTTTACAGGACAGTACAGCACACCCATGCCCACACATACTCTGCCTTCCCCTCCTCCTCCTTTTGATTGTATTTACCTCTCCAAGATAGCAAATTTGTTTATGTGCAACTTCAACGAAGACTTCTATTATGAGATTAACAGTCTCTGGGGTGTTTTTGTATACTTCCATTAACCCAATGCAATTATTAAGGAAGTCCATTAGGAAATTAAAGAGAATTGCTACATTATCAATCTGGGTAGCCTCAGCAATGCCACAGAGTGCTTCCAATGTAGCAGTGATTTCCTGCTTCACTTCCTCCTCTTGACAGATCTGCTGAAAATTTTCTTGGTTTATCACGTTCAAGAATCGCTGCTGAAGTGGCTGAAGAACCTCAAAAAGACAAGTCACACTGAGATAAGCACTATATTATATGATCAGATTGCAGCTTTAAGTAATTCAGCAAACTCCTTTGGCACAAAATTACAAGAATCAATCACTTCCAGATTGCAGTGGCTCAGTTAGGTTATTATGTGTCACATTAGTGTCAACTGAAGCACTAGTGATTAATGATTCTCACTGAACATTTACCACCTGCAGGCTGGTTTCAAAAGCAGCACTTAACACAGGTTATTTCATCATGTTTACACACATGAAAATGACGTTCCCCAACTCAACATTATTTGGTTCTGTTCCAAATTCACTGTCAGCAAACAAAAAGTTGTTCTGGGACATCAATAAAAGTTCTAAGATGTTCACAATAATCTTTGTCATAGTATGACTCTGTATAGTACAATTTCTCTTATAGCTTCTCACCTATTTTTCAGCCTATGCAATGGTGCTTGTAAACTGAACCATTTACAAATTCCCATAAAATAGTTAAATGCTTCTCCCAATTACTTCCAGTGCTTGTGATCTTACCTTTGATTACTCATTTCACCCGTTTGCTAATAAAACTGATTAATTTTCTTTCAAAATGCTTTATAAATTTACACGATGCTTCCTGACTACATTTCTGCCTTCCTGGTAATAGATACCTGAGCTTTAAAGGTATGAAGGTACGAAAATGCTGTTAAGGGGGCTTTATTATTCTCCATGTGTTGTGGTGGTGGGGAGCACGTGTGTGTGTGTGTATTTAAACTTACTGTCATTATCATTAAGCCTGAAAAAATTAATAACATCACTAAACTTAAAAAAAAAATCATTTTGGGCAGCTCACTGGTGCCCATATATATAACTGCTGACCTCCAGAGAAACATAAAAAAAAGTTGGTATCAGATGTTCAAAAGATTCTGCAACAGTTGACTTTGTCATTGTAAAATTCCCTAAGCTGATTTCAAATTCAGCTTCAATTTCAGAGTTGTATTACTTGCTCAAATAAAAGTAATAGAAGCATTAAATAGCTTACCTCTGTCCAGTATTGTTGTTTTGTTTCTGTGTCCATATGAGCAAAGCCTCCTAAAACTAAAGCTTTCATTAGTGTTCTTTGCACAGAGCTGGACAAATAGTGAAGAGGAGGACTTCGCCTTGCAAATTGTTTAGCTAAATTCCACCAGTTTTCACACTGAATAACTAAGTTTGCCCTAAAAGGGAGGGAAAAAAACCCTTTATTAAAGAAGAGGCTTCACAAAATTGTATGAACAGACATTAGCAATGTTTTTTTGTTTGTTTTAAATTTTAATTCTTTTATTCTACAACTAAATCATTTTTTGACTTTGATTTTGGTCTCCCATCTAAGATTTCTAACATACATACTCAATAAAATGGCTCAATTCATTTGGGAGAAAAGGAAAGTACTCTAGTTTTACACACATACAAGCACACAGTTAATAAACATATTACATGGATTAAAAGCTTAGTCTCATTATGTCATGATAAAAGAAGCAGTTTATTCCTGAAGTAGCTCCTAAGGGATTTAAATTTTTTCCCCCCCTAAAAAAATCTCAAACATCTAATTCCTCAAACTTCAGAAGAGTCTTTCAAAAGAATTCTGAATCCATGTTTACACGTTTATTTGCATGTCAATTCACAAGAAAAACAATCAAGAATTGCCTGCTTCACAATTTCTAATACCAAAGAAAACTTTCAATTTCGTATTTATCTGCCAAATTCTAGATAATTTTACAATTTTACACTGGCTTATGCTGGTATTTGACCTTTCAATCTTAAGTCTCCTGTTCAGCACAAACCAGCAACACCTCTAAAGCCCTCGCAATGAGTGGAGACCAGGAGTATTTGCTTTTCTAGGGAGGCACAAAGGTAGGGGAAGGAGAGTGCACTTCTAAACAATAACAAATTAGGTTATGTTTTGTCAAATTTTAGGTCTCACTCCTCACTTTGCCACACCATTTCTTCTCATTTATGGCAGATTACTAAAGTCATTTGACTTAGAGACATGAATATGAAATGCCCCAGATCTGGATTACTTTGGCCAAAAAAATTTAAAGGAAGCAAAAGAAATGTTTTGACTTCCAGAGGTACAGCAACTTACCGCTCTCTCCTTTCCACTAATGTTACTAGCAGTTGTACAGTATCATTTGCAAGGTCCTGCTCTGAACTCCACACTGCCAGGTTACTGATCACTTTTTCTAAAAGGTAACCCACAATCCATTGGGAACCCTCTGTATCAGCACCAAATGCTGTACTAAATGGCAGACTTATCTATAAGAAAAGCATTAAAATGAGTGAGATTTACAAAAACCAGAACTCAAATGTGTATGGTAATCAGTCAGCAAATTCTTTTCAGGTTGTTACTTCCCTACTTAAAATACACAAAAGTTACATAGACAAAGGCAAAGCATACCTGGAATAGAAAATCTTTGCCAAATTTCTCTTTCAATTTTAAGCACAACATCCAAAACAAAGAAAAGCTTAAACCTCAATACAATTTGAGTAAAACTAGCTTTTAGTCCTAATGAAAGTTTAAAAGCTAATTAAAGTTTAAAAGTTTAAAAGATCCCAACTCCACCTCCCAGAAGTAGTTCCAATAATTTAGGAAGAAATTCCTTAAAATTAAATAATTAAAAATATTAGAAATATATCTAGTTCTTAATCTCTGAGGTCAGTTTTGTAAGAACTTATTTTCATCACAGAGAACCCTGTTTTGCAATGTTCCTTCAATCTCTATGGAAAGAGGTCACATTCTGGTCCTGGCACATTAACATCTGCTTCCTTGAAACTGAGTTCTCCCATCTTTATAATAAAGTTTCTGAAGAGTGAAACTCAAAGACTTTTAATAATTGTGCATAGGCTTCATGTCAGCACACCACAATTATACGTAAGTTTAAATTTACAGTATTTCCATGACTGAGCATGAGATTTAAATAATAGTCCAAATCACACTGAGATACCATGGGTAAATACAAATTAAATGTGTGCTTTGCCTAGATACTCTGTTTTGTTGCTTTGCATTGTTTTTCACATACTCTTCCGTTCTCCAATTCTTCCCCATGTAAATTATAAATTCCTTGCTCTACTTTAAGTAGAATAACATGATGTGAAGTAATCACAAGCCTTTGGGATCCCCAATTGGGTTTCCTTAACCCCAATTTGGTTAAGGAAAGACTTCCTGAAGCATAAGTATTCTTAGTTGCTTCAGCAGTAGAAAACTTCCTTCTCAAGAATTACCAGTCAGCAGGACCTCCTGGGTGAGTGACCCCTGTTAGCTAGCTGGGTTATAGTTCTATAAGCAAAATGGTGATCAAAGCCTAATCATCATTAGTGCTGTCCAAACACAGTACCAAATTGCCCCTTACAATGAATGCGTAACACACATCAGCTCAGGTAATTGAGAACATGAGAGAAGGGGGGAGGCGAGGCAGGAGCACAACGTCAGCCAGTGTATAACCACCTTGCAATAGTGTGAAATGTCCAGTTCCAAATCATGAGATTACTGACTGACCATCACCCACCAAGCACACCCACTGTAGCAGAGATGGCCCTGTAAGAGCTGATGGATAGTGAGAGGCACTCGAAAATCACAGTGGCTGGCGAGTTTTACCCAGGAAACTGCTTGAAAGAATACTCAGTTACTTTGTTACGGTAATGGCTACAGAAATAACATTTTTGTCAAGATGTGCAAGTAGAGCTCCCTTACAATTTCAATTTCTACTTAAAAGAGGAAAAAAAATCCACTTTCATAACAATTCCAAAATAACCATAACATCTCATATACTAAAAATACTTAATAATTGAAGCTTAAAATAGCTACACTGACATCTGCATTCATAAGACAGCATTACTGCTAATACTCACCAGATGGTTCATACAGTTATGTCCTTACCTGATCATACAGCTTTTCGTCCACCAAGAGGTATGTCTTTGCCCAGCGCTTGAGGAACCATACGATATCTTTGCCCATCTGGGGACTCAAAAGGTGTGTGAGATTTGCCCTTATTGCTCGAGATTCTACTTCTGACACTCTTAAAATAGCAGATAACAACCTGTAGAATTTAAAATTAAGATGTTGTATTTTGTAGGAAAGCAATGGGACTGCATACCAAACACTCATTTTTTTTCCACGAAATATAATGGAAGAAACAAGGTAACAAAAAATTATTTCATCATTTCACTCCAGCAGGGTAAAGATCACCCGAGTTTACGGTCTTTCTAAATATACAGAGAGAGAAAAGATAGACTAGCAAATACAAAGTCTAAATATGCATTTAAAGATAAAGCAATCATCTTCAACTGTGAAATAACTGTAACAGGAGAGCCCTCGCTAGCATTCTGACATCATGGGAATGATGAGAAATGGGAATTTTTCCAGCTGGATCACTACCTGGCATGCTTGAAAAGCTTTATTTAAAAAGTTTTTTCTTTTTCTTGCATCAACCATCTTAGTTACAAAGCTTGGACTAAGTGTGCAGCTTTCACAGTGTGATACATACTAAAGAGCAAATACAAAAATGACCGCTTGCTTATTACTATTTTTATTACCACAAGCAATCTGGACTAGATGATCACCAGATGATTGCATGAATACAGTCACTCCTTAAACCTGTATTAAATATTAGCTTCTATAGACTACTCATTTATAAGTTTGCTAAGAATGTGATAGTCCTCAACGAATTTAGGAGCTGACCGTGGTCCAATTCTTCAAGCAGTCTCAGAGTTGGAGAGAGCCTCAAATCTCTTTACTTAAATATGATTTTATTCCCATTTCCACCGAGACACTGTATCAAGAAATTTCATTTCTATTGACTTCTTCCTGTAGCTGACTGGATTGGTGTCCCAATTCGAGAAAAACACAATCCATAACAGTCTCTTACAATTGGTATGAATAAACAGTATTCCAACTCTAAATTAATTAATCCATGAAGCACATCTTTGCCAAAGAAGAACCATTTTTCTAGCCTCTCACAGAAGAATAAAATGCAAGCACACAACTAATCTTGGGTGAAGATTCTTCCATGCCAGCTAAAAATGAAACATGGTCTTCTCAATTTGCATCTTCCATCATCAGGACTCCTCTGTGGGTATGACCGTCTTGCAAAAAGAAAATGGAAATCCCTTATGCTGCTCCTCAGGCTAATATTAAAAAGCTTACAGAAGTCATAACAGTCTTCCCCCACTGATGACCAACTGGTATACTCCTGAGGCAGCAACCTGTGCTTTGGAAATCATCTGCTTAGGCTATGCATGTGCAAAATTCATTACAGAGCCTATAGTGTGTTATCTAAAGGGGCTGACCTGTGATGATTTTAAAGAATCTTCATTAATTTAAGCAATTTTGGGGCAATTATTTCAAAGACTTGATATCATGTCCTCCAGTATGACTATTTGCTCATGAATCATCTTAGCCTCCTCATCCTGACTCTGAGCTGTAACTGCTTTGATCCTTTATTTCCATTCTTCCTCTCAGTCCTCCCGATAAGGGGATCCTCAGAGAACTTCAACTTAAAAGTTCATCTGTGTTCATTCTACCTTTCTATACCCTAAGAAAATGGCTTCACTTACTCTGTCTTGTCTTAACCTCTTTCCTAAAATTGCCTTAATATGCCTATTATAAAAATAATTCTTATGAGTTATTTGCTCTTACATCAAAATTAGTGAAAAGACATTTTTTTCCCTATTTTAAATGCTTATATGTTACTTCTTTTTTTTAATCTGCAGAATTCCACCCACACTCCCACTTTCTCTGAAAAAACATCTGACATACTTTGGTGGATGATGCATTCTTACCTAATTACAGAATCTGTTCTGTTGTAACCTGGGATGGAAGAGGCCTTTTCTCCTGGAGATCCCAGAATTTGAAGTGTTGTATTGATGTCAACCTCAGTTGAATGCTTAATGGAATATTCCATTACTTCTGGAGGTATTAGCGGAGTCTCTCCCTGAGTATCATTAGCCAAGAGGTAGCCTTACATTAAAAAAGAAAGAGTGATCACAAATTTCTACTCTAGGGTAACTTATGGTCTTTGATTAGAGAATCCAATGACTTAATTGTAGATATGGTACTAGAATCAAACGTTCGTAGAAATCCTTACTAACACTGTTTACACAAGGATATCTAACTTCAAATACTTAAAGCCATTCCGTAAAGGAGAAGCTAAAATGATAAGCAACAAGGACTGAAAAATCAGCCACCAATTTAAAAACAAAGAGCAGCTTTGCTTCATGTGAAAGTACAACAGCCTATTCTTCTATAGGATAAAAATAATTTTATACAACATTTTGTAGCCATCTTTTTTCTTCTTCAGTCATGTGATAAGAAGTGCCCTAATTATACAGTTTCCCCCTATCCAGGGCTTCTGTTCTACTAACATTTCAGATCTGCGAGATGGTTTCAGACACCAAAAAGACTTGCTGCAATAAAAGAGTAGCAACTGCAGATGAGGTGAAGCAAGAGTTTTTACAGTACAATATGCTGTTAGGCAGACAATTAACATTCATTCCAGATTCAGTCACAATTTTCAATGTCTGGCCTTAAAACCATCAGATACAACCTTCATCCTATAGTGATACAAAAATATTGTAACTGTCTTTATGTCAACTTCTGAGAATGACTACTACATCAGACATTCACAAAACATTTCATAATGGAATATACATTTTTCCTAACAGAACACAGACATTGCTATATTTACTATTATTCTTTACAGACAGATGTGAGATCATTCCAGCTAAAAACCAGAAAAAAAAAAGAAAAAAAAACAAGAAAAGTAAGAAGCTTCTATATTCAAGGTCCCTAAAACATAACCAGATGCCAGTAGACAGCAGCAGCATTGAGAGATTCTGGAATTCGCTCCATTAGTTGCCATCTCTGAGTAAAACCATTCGCCTGATCTCATGCTGATTCCCTGACACAGTTGCCCGACCCCAGACAGTACAATTGAAAGCTCAGGAACAGACTAATTACTTGAATAGACTCACTAACAACACATCTCAAAAACATATAAAATTAAGCCACAGGCATTTTCAAAAGACATACCTTATGCAAACATTTAATTCATCTTAAATACTACCCTCATAGTACTTGTGACAGATGAAAGGAAGACAAAGTTTTTTTTTTGTGACTAGAATATTTAAGATGAAAGCATCATAAAGGATTAAATAGACAGTCATCTTCCAGCAGTAGGCAAGTTGAGATTTTTCTCATGAGATGTTCCAGTTTCATTAAGAATAGGCACTGCTTAAAGCTGTTCACTAACCTGTGACTAAAATAAGCCAATGAATATCCTCATACAGGTCATCAAGCACTTTATTGTCCATTGAGCCTGATGCTGGTGAGGCGAGTAACTGTTGCTGATGTCTCTGCAGCTGCCCATGGAGCCTTGTCACTCGGTCTTCTAACAAACTGTGGATAAAGAGCAGTAAAATCACTTTGCAGAGTCCTTAGAGGTTTTTGCACAGAGAGGCTTTCCCCATCTGATGGCTTTTCTAATTCTGTCTTACCTGGTGAGCAGAGGAATGCAGTGCTCCGCTGCAATCCTGCCCAGCATGCCCACGCTGGCCAGCTGGTCGCAGAACTGCTCTCTGTCGTCCTCCTGGAGCTCGCTGATCTCCTCTTCTTCCCGAGAAGCCACACCATTGGCCGTCTGTCAGGGTTTTAGCAAAATTACAAGTGACTAGTTAATGTCACGTTGTCCAAGTATCATCACCACATTTTTGTGTAACTTTTAATTGCTTGCTTTCAAGCTTTTCTTTTTGTTTTGCATGGATGGACTACTAGATCAAACTAAGATAGACAATGAACAGTAAAACAGAACAGTAAACTTTGCCTCACGGTACTTTCAAAGCAGCATTTTACATCAGCAAAATACCATATTGAGTTCATTGTACATTTGCTACTGTTTCCAGCAGCTCTCTCAAATGCTAAGATTCACTGTTAGTAAGAAGAGTCATAGAATCATAGAATCACAGAATGCCTAAGGTTGGAAGGGACCTCTAGAGGTCATCTAGTCCAAACCCCCTGCATACGCAGGGCCACCTAGAGCACGTGGCACAGGGCTGAATCCAAGCAGGTCTTGAAGATCTCCAGGGGGGGGGACTCCACAACCTCTCAAGGTTGTGAGAGATTGTGAGTCAAGGAATAGTTACAAAAATTGATACTTGTTAATAAGAGGGTAAGTACAAGCTGGACAAAAGCCAGCAGCTTTTGCACTCTACTGCGTGTACAAGCCAGGGCCGTCAAAAGGATCCACGGCTGGAGATAAAATACCAAGCTCTGAATGAATATGGCTCACAGAACTGGTCCATAAACCCACTGGTTCAAAGATTGTTGAAACATATATGTGATTTGAAATGCCGGTGTATCAGGCCAAAAGCCATTTTAAATTCTGAAACTTCCTTGCTTTTTCCTCACCTATGTTTGTAGTCATAAAAAGGTATTTTTTCCCAGTTCTCTGAGATCTTACATGAGTCACCAAATGAGGTAGTATTTATCATGATGAAAGGAAAACCACTTCTTTCATTAAAAAGTTGCTGTAATTCATTGTTCACAGAGAAAAAGTTTTATAGAGTAAATGCTATAACCTCAGAAAAACAGAAAGCAGATAAAAAAATCCCATTTTTAAGAATTTATTTCTTACTGAAGTCTCACTCTGATTTTTCCAAAGCTTAAGTCTTTTTTATATTATCAAATAGCTACGCTATAAATTAGACCCCATTTCCTTGAGGCAATTAACCACTGTATGTAGAAGCCATATATTAATGTTTAAAACATAATTAAATATTAATATAAAATATTAAATATAAAATATTAATATAAAATATTATTAATAATAATAAAGAATTATAGTTTCCACAACTGACAAAGTAAAATAAACATGATGGAGAACGCTATTGCTTTGCATTTTTTTTTCCTCCAAAAGCTCTGGAAAATTGAATGCACACTCAATTCCTCATCTGAAGTGCTTTTAGCCCATCTTTCCTTTATCTAACCCAGCAAATCATTCTCTTTTGGCAACTTCAAAGCTGCAGCTGTTTATGCAGAGCAAGTCCCTGCTCACAGAGAGGGGCCAGCGAGTTCCAGCGACCGCTTTGATATCCAACAAGGAGCATTCTGAAATGCCAGCTGTGGCTTTTAAGAGGTTACCCACGGGATAAGTGACTTATCTCACAGAATGACATGAATTAACCTGTATATACAAGTTATGTCAAGCCCGCTGGACATGAATTCAAAGTTCTCTCACAAAATACCTCTCTCTGTGTTGTCATGGTTATTGCCATCTGCTCTCTATCAAGATATCAGAATCAGGCTTTATATGAGATTTTTAAGAAAGAGGTATCTTGGAGATCTCTGCACAGTCTCAAAATTAGGGAGACTAATATATGTGGTTACTGAATCAAATGTAGGCAATAATTAACTCATTTAGAATTTACCTCCAACTTTCTATAGCAGAATCTGTTTCAGTCAGATGCAGACTCCTGACAAAGAGACTTTTTCTCTAAGTCAAATCATTTTAATTTTTTTTTCCAAAATAGTCACCTCAAAATTTCAATATAGAATTCATGTACTATTTTATCCAGAAGAACTACACAAGATTGCAAATTTTCCCCATAGTTTGTGCATAGCTATATGGTTTTCTCAGGCATTTTTATATGTCCATTTTATTTCAAAATAGACCACTAAACTATATTTTAAGGATGATGTACAGAAAGAGAGGCAACAGCAGCACTAAAAGGTTTGCAATTTCAGACTGTAAGATACTAGTCCAGCTTAGTCATCTCATCCTCAGGGATGGATCAATAGTATGAACGGTAATTTTTGAATAATGGGTTTTGGTTTTAATTGATAGCTTTTTCTTGAAAGTGATTTTTGACTTTTATAGCATTTATTTCTCCTTTTGAAAGAGAAGCAGACTGAAACAAATCACATTTTTGTAACAAATTCAGCAAGTTTTCCATTTCTAATCAAAAACATAAATAATAATTCTATATTAGCATCTTTGAGCTAACAAAGTACGACACACCAAAAGAAATGTCTCAGCTACTATATATAATTAAGAACCAATAGAGTGAGGGCTTACCAAATTCCTTGTACCATCAGGAGCAGCTAGATGGCACTGAATATAAGAATTAAAAACCTGAATGGCATGTCGGGTAAAGAAGCCTTTATGGAAATGTTTGTCATCTTGTACCAATGTCAGCCAAGACTCCAGCAACTTATCATACGCTTCCATATACACCATATCATCTTTGTCAAGCTGCAAGACATGAAAGAAACAGATATTCTTCTTAATACTGAAGCAATGTTTTAAAAGTCACTAAACCTGTGGAAGGATAGCCAAGAAAAAAATCAGATGAACAGAAACAATAAATGAAAAGGTTAGTGTCATTTTCATGCTTGTTTGCTAGGGTTTTAGCAATTAGCAAAGTATTTAGTTCCATCTCTTCCTCGAATGCTCAAACATCAAAACAGTTTCAAATTTAACTTGGAATATACCCGATACAGGCACAGCAGCCACAATTACCTACACATGAAGAGTGTTGGGCGCTTTCCCCACAATAAAAAAAAATAAAATAAGATAAAGATGCCAAAGCATCACTAGTAAATATATATAAAAAAGAACTGAGCTGTTTCTATTTAATTAGGTTGATTTTATCTATGCAAAACCATGTGCACAGATATTTATACATATTCTGACATTTTTAAAATACAGAGACAGAAGAGATGCTAAGTCTCCTGAAAAGAAGCACTGTATGACTGCACGTGCTCAAGAAATCCTGCTATAGGCAGTCAGTTCTGATGATGAGATACTACTCAGTCCCGTGGACAAAATACAAAGGTGTAATTTCACAGAACAAGCCAGTACTTCCAATTGCTTAATGGATTTTAACTAAAACACCATCTTTTCATTATTCATGTCTTTCTATAAACATGTGCTATATAAATTGCCAAGGGAAGTAACATATGTTTATACCTGCCTGGGTTACAGGAAAGCAAAGTAGCTCTGTCTTCTGAAAAGGTTTTAAATGAAGGTATCATCAACTTCTTGAATTAAGGCAAAAATAGAACTTCACTTAGTAACCAAATAATTAACACCAACTTAATTATGACTGCATGCACACTGGAGATTTTCTGCTATGGCACTTTGGCACTCCTGCTATGGACTTCTCTTTCCTCTAACAGGTTTCTCAGCTTTTAATCAATAAGATCACTCACACGAATTACTTAAAACATATCACAGCTTAACTTGATGAATAAAGAACCATTAAGGTCTTAATTAGGCCCCAGGCAGAAGACTCCCACTTCCCAATTTTCAGCAAAGTTATAAACATGCCTGGATGAACAGGTAAAGAAAAAAAAAGCTGGCTGGACGGCATAACTGGTATCATTTTGGAAATATTTAAAAATATTTCCTCAGACTCATTCTCCAACTGCAAAGTGGTCGTGGTTACAGAAGTTACAATATGGGACACTCATGGATCTCTGTAAAAAGAAAAGCTAAAGATGATAAGAAGAAAAGCAAAGTTTTATTCACAGAATAATTATTTAGCAGAGATGTCACTATCTTTTTAAAATTCCACTAAAGGACATAAATATTCATGGCCATTCAATTTTGAAATATTTAGTCATGTATGTAACCAAAGTTATATGTAATTTGTAAGAATTCAGAGCACAAACCAAGAAGCAGATATGTCCTTTTGTGAAGCACAACCCAAGTCAAATCCATCTCTTCCTTCCTTGAGAAGCTAATGCAATAGATAATGTCATGAAAAAAGATTTTGGCACATTATGGCATTCTCATAAGGAAACAGCGAAGTAAGATTAGAAAGTGCCTCCATAAAATAGATTCACAACTAGTAGAAATACTTTGTCCATATCAAACAAACTGGGTCACAAAGAAATCTTAGTAAAACGTTCCCTTTTTGAGTCCTTGTTTCAGACTAGTGCTCAGATGACAGGATCCATCTGGGCCACCAAACTGTTTTGCAGCAGACAAACTGTAAATGACCTGCTGTGATGTGGGCAACCAAAATGTTTTGATGGACCCAACAGAAACTGGAGCACTTCCCAGTTCAGATCTTCAGCAGAGGTAAGATACAACCAGTGAGCAGAGGCCTAATTTCTCTAATATGGAAAAAGAAAATGGGTACTTCTTCCTTCAAAGTCTATTGACTCTTTGAAAAATTTTTTTTCAAGCACCTTCTCCCAGAGCCAGCACCATGGAGGGACGAGGCGCCCACCTCAAGTGCTACCCCCAGCGCTGCTGACACCAACCTCCTACCACCAGCCGACCGGGGGCTGCTCAAGCAAATGCTCAACCTTCCCTCAGTCAATCCCAACAGGCGGCTTCACGTGAAACAAACACCTCAGGGTGAGCTCTTCTGATTTGGGTCCATGCCTCCCTCTTTTTTTCCTTGGAGAACATCAATATGAGCAGTAAGTGCCACCGGCAAGCAAAGTGGTCTGGGCTTCGAAGCGGGCTGCACATTACGTGCTGGGATCCTCTCATTTTGACAGTCTTAAGAGGTGGCCTTTGGCTACGCAGATTCCTGGTGCTTGGTGGGATTTCTGCAACCTTCACACGAGCTGCTCATTTGGCATGTGCGGTGGCAGAAACACGGGGAAAGAGCTTTTGGCACCAGCAGAGTTTACCAAGCACATCTGCCCACATTTGGCCACAGGTCAGCGTCGTGAAAAGTTCCAGGACTTTAGCTCGGTGCTCCACGGAGCCCAGCACACAGGATGGCTCCTTTTTCATCAGAAGCTGTTAGCTATAAAAATCGCGTGAGCTCAGTGTCACTGCAAGCAACCCAATCAATACTTGAGGGAAGACATGAACCATGGCTGGGACTTCCCCAGGCCAGAGAGGGCCTTCAGGGTCTCCTGGTTGTATTTAAGATGACCTTATCATGTGGGCCACAAGCACTAAGCAATAGCTCAGCAGGCTGTGCAGCAGGCCTTCCTGCTGATTCAAAAAAAACTTCTCATAACAGTGTAAATCCACAACCAAAGAATCCTGAATGATCCTGAAAATCAGAGAAACAGCATGAAGTTGCAATGCCCCCTATATATCCTCAAGACCTAGGACATAAAGGAAGAGGTAAAAGTATAATATTTCTTTTACTACAGAATGATTTAAGGATTTAAGGACTCCCTCATGAGTCAAGCATTTTATTTTTCTGATGTTGCTGAATCTGTGAACATTTAAGTCTAATACTGTAAAGACTTTCTATAATCCCATAGTTTTCTGCTGAAGAAATTAAGCAGCTCTAGCTCATTAGATACAACCAGGCAGCCCTTCCTAAAACCCAAACTGTTTGAGGAAGCTTTTGCTAAGAGATGAACTGTTCCAGTTGGGATATACTGTGCACTCCTGAAGTCCAATGTGGCTGCATATTCCAGCTCTCATGTAGCATGAGGCTAACAGAGGAATGAACGTATGTTTTCTGATTCTCTTAATTGAAATAATTGGTATCCATGAATCTCCTGAGTGTTTATATAAAGGCTTCGTGAACATGCATAAATATGTTGGCAAACACCAGGAACAATATTATCTTTTCTGAGTTCTACTAGACAATCTCTAAAACAGAGCAGGTTATGAACAGTGAAGTTTGAAATGTGGCTGCACTTCAAGATTCTAACTGTAACCATCAGTTTCTTGGCTCAAATAGGAACAGTGCAACATTGTGTGAACACTGAGCCAAATGAAATACATATGAATACTGCAGCAAAGATATCCGTTCCAACACTCTGCAATGGAACTTAAAGACACTTGTGTTCTCCCTACCAGTAAAGAAACTTGTCAACTTTATACCTAAATACTTCTATAAATATTTTAAAATATGAATATCAAAGCCTAGCCATATTTTGTTGTAATGATAATAGTGGTAATTTGGCTAACATTTTTTTAGCCTTAGTAAGAATATTTTAATCAATAACTACCATGCACAAATAGTCCTGATGCAGGATTATTTACCTTAATACTTAAGTTTTTTGTTGTTATTGTTGTTGTTGTTTTTTAGGTTAGGTAGTTTTTGGTTTTAATGCTATTTTGTAGATAGAGAAGCACTACTGAATGTTATAACTGAAGTTTCAAAGCAAACCAAAGTCCTGTGAATTTCTGTGCCACATAAATACATAGAATTATCTTCTGACCTATGTCAGTAACAGTAGTAATTTAAACAGCTTAGTAGTGTGGGGTTAACAACAGAAGATCTTAACAGCTACATCCACTTAAAAGCAGATTCCCTGCTCATAAGCCCTGCCAGCAGCAGTTTCAGCCTGTCTGTACGTGCTCGTATACCCACGCTAAGCTTTCAGAGCTACAGCTTATTAACTACCTACAGCAGTTCTCAGTGAAGTCCTATGGAACCCAGTCAGCAATATTTAGTCTTACTTGTTTTTTAATGAAATGATTCTTTTGAGAGAAAAACAAATACAAAGCAGGTGCCTTAAATCAAAACAAAGCTTTGCACAGACTGTATAATTGTTCATTATGTTGCTTGAAACAAAACCATAAACCTCTCAGCTGTGATTTCAGTAATATCTAAACAACTACAGATTTTCAAAACAATACAACTGTATAATACATAATAATATAATAGCGAAAAAGTCAAATTCTCCTATCACTTACACAAATAAAATGGGAAAAAAAGAGAACACCTACTTATTTGAGAACAGATACTCACCACTTCTTCCAAGGCGGCACTTCTTCCAAAAGAACAAGTGAGGTGTGCGAGGCAGTTAACAAATGAAGAGAAAAGTTCATTTGGAATGGCAGTTAAAATATTGCGAGGAAATACAGTTATCAGGTTGCTGATAATACTGGAAATTCCCACTGCTTCAGAGTCTTCTATTTCAATTCTATAGATAGAAATGGCAGTTAGCGTTCTGTCATTTAGAAAAATGCTAAAAGCTAATTGATTTTGTTGATACATTTTCAACCACTAAGTCTGTTTCTTGTTATTTAAGGGCCACCTACTTTAAACTGCATTAAAAAAAAAAGTTTCAATAATCCAAAATGAACACACATTTTACCAGAACTAAGCAACCCCTACCCCTTCTCCAAATGCATACAGCATGCTCCAAACTAAGGATTACAAGATGCCATCTAAATTTAGAGAGGAGGCATACATACCCATTGATAGTATTCAGTAATCCCTCAATGAAGTGTGCCAGGTAATCAACTTGGGAACCTTCATCAGGAAAGACTGGCCCATGCAAAGAGGCCAGCTGGGCCAGGCACTGTAACGAGTCTTGGGCCATATCTGTATCCTCTCTGATTTTCCGATGTACCTTTCAGGAAGCGAGATAGTTAATAATACATGGAAAAGAGAATGTTCTTACAACAGTCACATGGCTCTCGATCCAAAAGAGCACACACCAAAAAAAGCTTACTCTAACTCCTGTTCAGTCTGAAGCAGAAGGGTTTCTACAACTCTAAAAATCACAACGTTAAGATTGCATCGTAGTTCACGAATGTCACAAGCCATGAATTAATCCTCTGAAGCTAATGCTTATCTAGGTCCTACCTACATTTTGAAAATTGAACTGTCTACTGAATGTTATGTCTTAAGGAGAGAAACAGATGCCAGCCAGGCAGACATACTGCTCCTTCTAAAAACAGCAATAATGACAGTCATCCGTATTATGCTAACTATGCCTAGGCTACAGCGTCGTGCTAAAGTTAGTCAACAAGCGCAGCCAAGATCCTATAGATGCTCCTTCAGCAGAGGTAAACACTGAAGACGTGCACAAAAAACGAAAGCATCACTTCCTTGGCAACACTCTGACATTATATGGGCTCAGTCATGATCTTGGCTCCTTGGGCGACCTGCTACGTCACTGCTGCTGCTGGCCAAGGGTGCGAGACACGAAGCTCCTACAAGCGCAGTGAACACAGATACCTGCTGCAATCATCAGGCATGGATTTGCAAGATTATCTCCAAAGGATCATGCTTTCTACTTTTTCCACATAAAATTGACTGAAAAATAAATGCAGTGTAGTTTTTTCCTCTCCCCTCCCCTCCAAAACAATTTAGTTAAAAATATTTCAACAGCGTTAATAAAAGTGCAATTAAAATGCTCTACCCATTTCTCTGTGCTTTAGAGTTTCAGTTGCATCCAGCTGGTAACTGGATGCATTAGCTGCATGGTTAATTTCTGAAAGGTCAAACTACCACGAAAACAAACCCTGAAACCAAAATACAATTTTAATGCAAGTCCCACTCTAGGAAGAGATTAGGCCTGAGGGTTTCCTTTTTAACATGGCAGTCTTCTTAACCAATTTTTTAGGGTTGTTAAAGTCTCTTAGATCTAAATGAATACAAACTATCACCATCCACTTGCACTACCTCAAGTGGGAAACTAATACTTCGAGTCTCAACCATTGCAAATTAGGAATTTAAAACAAAAACTGACAGACTGTTCTGGCTGGCATTCACTCAAAAATAATCAAATGCTGGCACTTTTTGATTACTAATAAAGAAAAATTAAATGCATAAAAGAAATTCTGCAGGTTGTTTAAATCTCTATTTTTATCATGAATAGTTAACTGCCTTATAAACAGCTAAAGAAACAGATATTTAACTTGGACACCTGCATACTATTAAACAAGAACGGGTTAATGTGGAAGTCCGAAAGTTATTTGCATGTGGAGATTCACAGCTGACAGTAGCAACTGTCTGGATAGTCTAGACAGCTGTTCAGATTGTGTGTAGCTGCTAAGAGATCTGCCAACAATTTTTTTACCTATTCACAACTCCTGGATCAGATAAACTTTCAGTTAAAAAAATTTTTAAAAAGATCATTTATCATTTATTAAAAGCAAACCAAAAATCTACAAAGTAAGGACATGGCATCCAACATATAACAAACAGTTTCCAAGCTGTACTGAAGATTTACATCCATTTTGTTTAATAATCATTTTTACTAGGTCTGTTTGAACATGTTATTTCTCTGCTTTGCAGAAACGAATGCAGCCTGAAGAATGCTGAATGCAGGTCTCACCAGATGCAACACAAAGTGAAGTTACCAGATTACAGTAATTTATAAGCAATTACATTTTGGTGTTGCAGTAACTTCTACTTGAGCAAAGATCATCAACTTCTCCCCCAACATTGGTAAGTAAAAATAATAATAATAAAATAATAATTTTATCCAGTTTTCACATCAGATTTTTCAAAATGAAAGCAATGGAGCATTACATGCCCTCTCTCTACTTTTTGTGGGGAGATCCCTATCAGTCTTACATTAATCTACTTCGATTTATTTGTATATGCTTTGTGCTGGGGAAGAAAAGGTGTACAATTCTGGATGCTGCAACCGTCTAGAAAACTGCAATTGCAAATGACTTATTTTCAGCTGTTCCGCTGAGCAACTGCTAGCAAAAAAATCGGTAAAAACACACTGTTCTTTGGATCTTTTTCAGGGGTGCTACACCTTAGCTAAAAAGCTTACATAACTATTACAGTTCCTCATGCTTGGTTTCATTTGATGAACACATGCCCAAAAGCAATAAATGTTTAAACGCTGTGATAACCATACAATTTTTTTCTTCATTTAATGGTTCTCAATTTAAGGCAATATAGAGACAAATACATATTCTGTTAGCAACACATTATGTCTGTTTACTTTGATAAACCAACTGAAGTTAACAGAATCAGTCCTACCTGATGCAAAAGGAAGACTCCCACAGCAAGGTTTTAAAACAGGAAGGAGCTGCTTTCCCTGTGGATCTGTACTATGAAAGTTGAAGAATGAAACTTACTGTAAAGAAAAGCTCCATTACTCTGCTGTCCAGGAGGGTCTCACGCCAGGATTCTGTTGGCTTTAGCATCACATTTTGTGAGGATTCAAACATAGCTATATAATGTCTGCCCAGTTATCTGGTGTCAAGGTCAACAATAACATTCCTACTTGGCTTTAAAAAAATCCTAGATACAACAGGATCCATTCAGAAAGAATGTAATGGAAACAAACTTTAAGCCTCTTCACATACACAGCATAATTCATGCATGAGGCCAAGGAATAAAAGGTATTAAGTATTGAAAAAAAGAATGCTCCAGGAATGTTAGATAACAGTTTGATCATAATTATGAGACATACCATAGTGATACGATCACTTTGATAACCAGGGTGTCTAATGTGACACGGCAAGAAGGGAAAAAAAGCAACCGCGATTTAACAGGTGTTAAAATTTATGCAAAATGGGAAATCATTTTCTAAAAATTTTTCCTGGCAGCTTTTATAAAGGGCTTATGATAGCTAAAGATAGCTCGCTGAAATCCATAGCCTATTTTTCTGAATAGTCAAATATGCTTCACAGAATACAGATATGTTAGCCCTGCATTAATCTACGTTTTTATTATGCTATGAAGAACAAAAGCATACGGCACCACAGGACACTGGCATATTAAACGTGTTTATAAGGAACAGGCATAAAGAGTGCACACACACTGAAAGCAGGACTTTACTGCTACTGCATAAGTTCTTCCTATGCATTTTGGTATAATTTAAATTTTTAAAAATTCGCCAAGCACTCCAATACAGAAAAAAAAAACGGGCAAACCCAAATGTATGTCACATTCTTCGCCAGTCACCACCTAGAGTAGTGTTCAAAGATTTCTGAAAGTGCTTCCTTCTGTGACACTCCCAGTCTCATTTGTAAATTTGTAAAACTGCATGAACTGTATGAACACGGCAGCTCAAGTTTTCATTTAAGGAAAACAAAAAAAAAAAAACCCTCTCTACCTCCCTGATCTCTTTCTAAACCTATCATCAGAATGAGAAACCGTAAGCTCAACCACATGCAATGTTCCTATTGGGGATAAACTGTATTAACTTGAGCAGTGCACCTCACTAGGTACTAGAAAAAATAAGTTTACAAAAAAAATTATCTCCCTGTAACAGAGCAATTTCTGTGAGGATTTCATTTGGTAAAGTAGACCTCTTAAGTTTTGATGGGTTTTAAGAGAAGGATATACAAAACTAATGTTTAATTTAATATGCAGTTAAGTTACTGCCTTGCACAAGGTAACTTGCACAATTTTACTTTGAATATATATATAAGAATAATTAAGAACTTTCATATTACTATATAAGTAGCTTCATGATGTTTTAAATTATCAGTAAGTTTCTGGACCAGACCACAACTAATCTACACTATTTTAGACAGAAAACAAATTAGAGAATTGTCTACTTTCTTCCATATTAGGTACAGGTATAATTTTAGTGATCAAAAATGCTTTAGTTCTTCCAGAAGAAAATAAAATAAAATATGGGCAAATATCCCTTATCGGGGTAATATTACAAATTAAGACTGATGCTTATCAGTGTAAGCCACATATTTTCCTCTTGTTTTGGAATGTTTTTATTTAAAAAAAGGAATTTGTAAATTGTTTATTTACAAAAGTATCTTTTCTTGTAATTCTCCAAATCAGCTAGGAAATACATCAGTACCAGAAAATAAGGAAAGACACATTACCAGCCTCTGTAAACCAATTTGCTTTGTAGTTTACAGAGGGGACAAGTTACATAACACACTTCACATGGAATGATCGAAGGGCCAATTTGCTGTCACTATTTTAACAAGCCTCAGTATTTAGCAGTCCTATCCTGTTATTTTTAGGACTGAACCTCACACTAACAGGCTGATGACACATCTCACAACAGTAGATTTGTAGGTAAAAATATTGATTCACTAAAACTCCACAAATCATGCTTGCACCCACAGTGGCGCTATTTCAGCCATCTTCCATCACCAACCAGAAGCATGCAAACACCAGCATAAGTTGGCTTTCAAGAGGTCTGTTGCTGTGAAATACCCTAATTTGGTGGGGAATATGTCAACCCTATTGACAGCAGCCATTTATGGCAAAATAGGGAAAAAAAAAAACGGCACTGAATTACCCAGCACAGGGACTTCTGGAGCTACCCAAAGCAAATGATGCCTTCATCATCAAAAATTAATTGATGAGCTCAGTGCTACTGAGCAAGCAGTCCAGAACTAGCCTAATACCAGCACTAGTGCTAAACACTCAAAATGTAGCACAGATTTATGATAAGCATAAATTTATTATGACAGCTCAATAAATTTTTAAATGAAAAACAAGACTAAAGCTTTTCTGATAATAAATACAGAAATTTGCGATATTGACTAATGCTATTAAAAAATCAATAATTCTCATTACAGCTAACTGCAGATGACAAAGATATCAAAGTTAAAAGACACTTATCAAAAGCATGACAATATTATACTCAGTTCACAAGACCTAAAACCATTGATTCTTACCATGACTAGTAGTAAGACTACTAAGAGTAAAAAACAACTGTTTAAATAAAAGATTATTCATTAAAATCTATCAAGCTCTTCTGAAAAACATAAGAATACAACTAAATGCCTTCATATATGATAAGGCCCATATGTTCACTGGTTCATGCCCAAAGAGGAAGAAGACAAGACCATACTCTTTAAAACAGATTTTAATTTATCTTAGCTTCAATTTATTTATTCAGTCATTGCATATATTTATGCATTGCATATTTATGTAGCTTGATAATTAGTTGTTTCAAGAATCATAGAAATAAGACCAATTTCTTTAAAAATTGGAATCAAAACATGTATTTCAAGTTCTATACGTTCCTAGGACAAATGCACATATGCTTTTTGTTTTGTCTTCAATGTACATTCCTCACAGGCCTTGCCTCCCTCCCAGGAAGGGACTGGTGACTGAGTACGAGCATGAAAATCTTCCAGATGCTGGGGAAGCCACTAGGGATGAGAACACATGTTCCACACCAGGACTTCCCACAAATCCCAGCCTTTGCAAATGGATCCCAAGATATTACTTTCAGAGGCAAGATTTGCCTTCCACAAAGCACCAGATAAGAAACTCTGAAACCACGGCTGAGATTTCTTCTACCAGACATCCATCTATAAGTTTGTCCACAGGACAGGAGAACAACTCAGAAAGGGAAAAACTCGTGGAGTGTCTTTGTTTTAAAAGTTATGTTGATCTCTTTACTTTTGTTGTTTGGACTATTTCTGGAGAGCTTTGCATCTTAGACTTGTATTTTACAAATAAAAGGCTGAATTAAACAGGTAATGGTCTGGAAATGTGCCTTCCAGTGCTATAATGCTAACACAGGGACTTGTATTTGAATTTTAAGATCTCCCCTGGATTGCTAGTCAGCCAGGCACATGGAATGACTCTCAGAGCAACTTACAGAATTTATGCAGGAAGTCTGTTGATCTGCCCTTTTCTTTTTTGCTCAGCTTTGTCTTAAAACATTGTCCAAAATGATTGTTAAGAAAACTCGTACTACTATTCAGAAAGTTTCAAAACAGCTTAAATTTCAAAACCTGGCAACTTTTCCCCCGAAGAATGCAAAGACTGATGAGAGTAAAAATGCAGCCACCTCTTTTGTACTTCCTTGTAGCTCTTAGTTACACTGAAATTTTCTTTACATGCCAAAAAATATCCAGGGTAGCATCTCATTGCATCGTCTTTCAGATTACAGATAAACCGCTGTAGTAAACTCAGATTATCTCCTGGCTATTAATGAAGGTAAGATCTAGAGGAGAGAACCCTTCTGCTGATAGAAAGCTGCCTGCTGCTCCTCAGCACAGGCTAAAGCATCCATGCGAGCACGCAGTGAACCAAACGAGCGGCCTCATCCTCCTAAAAACATTTGCAGGCAGTTCCCTGTGTCAGCGCTCACGGGAGGTGCTGGGACAGGATGTTTTTTGAGCAGCAATGCCAACTTCAATCATTCCTCAAAACTAACTCCGAGGTTTCTAGAACAGTCTGTGCTTTTTTTAAGTGCATGTCCATTATGTAGAATAGATGCTGCCAATCTGGGCTGGACCGAGTTCCAATCTCGAGAGTCTGCAGAGCTCTACGGTTCACAGCATCCCCCAGAAAGGTCTCCCATCTCAGCCTGCAGTATAAAAGGCAGTTCCACAACAGAGATATGAAAAGTCTGGTCCTTTAGAGATGTGGCTGAGGAACACACAAATGAAAAAGCTTTAGATGAGACAAAAGCTTAGTCAGTTCATAGAGTAATTGCTGTATTAATTCCAATGGAAGAGCAACAATGTGCATTGGCAGGATACAACACGTTAGGTTTATGAGGCATGTATTTTAAATCCAAGTCTGCTCTGCATTAACTTAACTTGACAGCTTTCTCTAGGCAACTAGAGGTATCAAATCCAAAAGAACTAAAACTCGAGGTGTTCTTTATTCATGAAGCACTAGTGCTGTTTACAGAAAGCTACAGAAAACTGTTCCTTAAGGAATTAAATAAGGAATGACTGGTTCTGTGGTAGCTCAAGAGATGATGAACCTCTTTTTGTGGATAGAAGACATCAGCACACAATCTTATGCTCTAAGAAGTTTGGCATTGCTGGATAAGCATGCAAAGTCCATAAAAATGTGACTGTTAGGGACAGACAAATCCCAAACTCAAGGATGACTGCAAAACACCTCCAGAGGTAAGAGGACATAAATTATAATTACATCCTCATTCCACAGATTTCAAGGTGCATTAGAGCCCAGGAACATTGTGTTCCTCAAGCGAAGACCTTGCAATCATAATACAAGTAGGGTCCTTGACGGTACACTGATAAAGGTGAGGGCTGTACACCTTAGCACTGATCACTTGTATTTCCTTAGTCTTCTTTAAACAAATAAACACTTATTTAAAACAAAAGATGCAACTAGAACTGGTTCTACCCAAGTGAACAATACTAAACAATGGTGTAACAGTACTGAAAAAAGAAACCCCACTGAAGCCAACATGCCACAGCTGACTGCCACACGTTCCTAGTGCAAAACAGGAATTCCATCTTGTTGTCATTTCCAATGGTACTGCCAAAAACCTCTGAAGCATCCACAAACACCAGGTCAACTAATGCCTGGAGATAGCAGATAAAAATAACAATGTGTTTTAGAAAACACGATGGAAGAAACTGCACGTAACTGGAACGAGACATCCCAGATCATTATGTGCCACCCCTCCATTGCAGGCACTGCAAGCTCTTCAGAATTACTGAAAATCTTTAAGCAGGTGGATCCCAGGCTCTCTTCTTTCACTGCTCCAATGAGGTGGCTATTCCAGAATGTCTCTCCCATCAGCTCTTCTTTCTAGCAACAGATAGCACAGACATACTACCACTCTTCTGCAATAATAGGTGGCAGCATTGCCCAAGACTGCTTTGAACAATACAAAAAATACTAAGCCGTCCTACCACAGAACAAGAACTGCTTAGGAGTGATATGTTTTGATATTATTAACATAACTCAATGTTTTAAATTATACACCTCTTGAAGATACTCTCTGAAGATCTAGCTAACGGAGATTTATGCTACTTTCTTTTTGGAGAGATAAGAGAATCTTGCTGAAGATTACAAGCCAGGTCTTAGGTTACTGCTGCTTGCAGAGAATACTAAGAACGATACTATACAAGCAGAAAAAAATATCAGCTAAAAGGAAAAAGTATATATCTGTGAATGATTCTTGGATAGATGTGGATAAAAACAGATGATTTTTTAATCAATGCCTTAAGTATCAAATGTACACCCATTACTTTGGTGAATATTCTGTCAAAGTTGGACACCAACTGAACCACAATTTTTAAGTTCCTGTATGTGCTGCCTTTTCAGAAATTGCAGCCAAATTAGATGCTAGTGTTCAAAAGCCTACAGTTAACAGTGACTTTTTACACCTATCTTTTTAGGGCAGAGGGATTTATGTCGCAATACCATCAACATGTTGTTGTCATTTCAGCATTACTGAATTTTAGTCAACTGAGAGCCACATTGCAATGGTAATTAAAGTTGCTCTAACTTCTGTGAAAATGGTTTGTTACATAGAAGTGGGAGACCTAAACTGGTGCTGCAGTTCTTACAGCAAAATATAATGCCAAACAGTAGAAGACAAAAAGATGCTATGAAATGGACAGAAGATTCATTTCATTTTCTTTTGGAAACCTTTGTAAGATGCAATGATGTGACTCCAGTCTCAATCTTGTAATCACGTGTATCAAATTCCTCCCTGGACCCCTGCCATATCACTTCAGTGATTAATAGGGATATTTACTTTTAACTCAAGGGACCTTCTATAAAGGCAATGGAACTGGGATTCTGTTTTACAGATGTGAGCCAAGGAATAACCAGTTTCAAGTAAAGAATTTCACTTTTGCTGTCTCCTACGTAAGCAACGGAGACAAAGATGATGGAGACATAGATAATGCCTTCTGATGATCCAATAGCTTATCAAACCCTCCACAGCACATTTGGAGGCAACAGCAAGATTTCTGCAGTAGGCATAATTTAATACCATTTTATTGAAAAGATTTGAAGAAAAAAAGCACATTTGTAAACCAGCTTAAAAATGCAGGATAGAAAATTTTCCTCTAGTCTTTTTATTGGGCTGAACATTTTGGTATTTTTTTTCATCTCTCCCTCACCGAGATTATCTTCTTTCTGATATTTCACCATACGTCCCTGTTTCCTTCTCTGCATGCCACCTCCACGTTTCCTTGGACATTCATAATCAGCAGACATCAAGATGTGAAAACGGAAGCAGTGGTAACTGCATGTTGGCAAAGGAAGAAAGAAGCAGGGGAGAGGGATGCCATTTCTTATTTTAGCTGGAAAATGTTTTTCTTTATCTGAAAGAAAACCTATTACCTAGCACACATTCTAGTACATGACCATCCTCTCTTATGGGGAATGTTCTCTTACAGGAACATTGCTTTGTAAGGGGCTTTCACCTGAATCCTACTCTTCCTCAAGGAGGAAAGCACAACAGAGTAGACCTTGCATAGAACTCAAGAAACACAAGCAATACTTTACATCTACCCACATTTTGGTTCAGCACTAAAGCAGTATACTACATTCCTCCCCTCCCTGCACTATCCAGATATATGTCAAATGCACCATCAGCTTCTAACTGGCTGAACTGATACTGCCTTTTAAATAAAATACTTGAAAATTTTAATGAAAAACAATAGCAACTTGAATACATAAGGAACTAAGCAAGCACAGGGGTGGGCAATGGTACTAATGAAAGAAAATATAAATCAAAGACTAAATATAAGGCTTATAAAATTTACGCTTTTCTCTCCTCACAAACACTCTACTTATGAGGTAAAAATGCCAAAAGTCAAGTGAAATAAAGGGTCTGATACTCAAAGGATATAATTTGGAGGAAGGAAGTTCCAGCTTAAGACCTGATTGGCTAGTGCAAGATAACGCTGAAACACCGAAGACATCTGAGCGTTGAGGTTCTCACGTCTGCTGAATTCCTGAAGTACCTCTACTGTGAGCATGAAGATCTGCCGCAAATCATCCTCCTGCAGCCAGGACAAACACAATGCATTAATAAATACTCCTAGTAATGAAAGTGCTGATTAAAAAAAAAAAAAAAAAAACCATTTTCACCCTGTTTTCATTAAAACAAAGAAAACAGTCCAAAGTCAACAGTCAGATCCTCAACTCATTTGTCATAGCTAACATAAAACTTCTTAAAAGAAAAAAAAATGTATATACTATATATATTTATGTATTAATTATTGAAAAAGAAAAATTCTCACAGAATCTTTTTAAGAACTGCTAGAGAGGTTGGGTGGTCTTTAGCATGAAAAAAAGTTGCCAAGTTGTTCCACAAAAGTCAGAGTTTAAAGCAATGCCTTCACAAAAACATTTCTGCCTGGCCAAACAATACATTTGAGACAACTAGACTACACCATCTGCAATAATATTTTTAAATACATAGCTCTCCTTGGCATTAAACCAAATCTATATTTAAGACTATCATTGTTCCACAGAGTATTCGTTTTGTTTGCAATTGGTAGCCAAGGACTTAAAGAGTCCAACCGTGCAGAGATCAACAGCTCTACATTCATAAAAAGGCAAAAGGGATTGCACCTTTTTGATACAATTATTAGAAATACATTATCCATTTTTCTAAAACAGTCAATATCTATATTGCCCAGTATATGTATATGCATAGTATGTATTTACCCTATTCAGTGCTGTCTGGCACACAACATAGCTTAATGCACCCAGTACAAGAAAGTATTATTTCTTAGTATTTGAGAAATACATACAGCACATACTGATAGATAAGGAGTTTACCTGAAATATACGCTTACAGTTACCATGGAACTCCATGCTTAGTCCAATGTTGCTGGTTTTACTTGAACTTGAGAACTCGCTCAACAGCGCCGTTAAAATGGAACAGGCCAAAGTTTGCTATAAAAAAAAATAAGGGGGAATAACACAACTAAAACACATCTGAAAACATAATACCACCTACATTGCCCTTAAATTATTTTATTAACATGTTTCTATGACTATTACTTCATTGTTCTTCTAACAGAAACTAGGAAAGCTCCAACTTTCCAGGGTACAGACCCTTGGGCGAACTATCTGTGAAATTACCCAGACTCCAGGTCTGATCACAGGATTTTAAGAATTTGAGCAATATAAGAAACTAGCACTTGTAGAGCCATCACTACAACGTGGAAACGAACGAATCCCTTTGCCAGCCTTGCTGGGTGTCTGGTGTCCTCCTGCAAGGGCCTTGCAGGTGTCACTCCCTAGGAAGATGCAGTTCCCTCTTGTTTCCATCAGTCTAATAGATTAAGTCACTCTGGAGTGTGTTTTGCTCTTTGCATTTGCTATACTTACTGTGTTGGGATTTCCATGGTAATTAAATTTATACCACAAAGTGTAAAAGCTGTTCACAACCAGCAGTGCTACCCACCACCTATCTGTCCCTCTCATTCTCCCTCACAAGAGGAGGGGATAAGAAGCTGGAATGCTGAGGGAGACTTCCCTCCAATGCACAGAGCCTCCAAAGAGCCTTTAAAGCTCTTTCAGAATCATATCCCAGAAGCAATATAAGATGGATGGACAAAATGCAGGTCATTTTTAGAGAAACAGATCCCTCAAAATCAATTCTTTAAGTATCGTTCTCATCCTCAAAATGCGCAAACTGTTACCCTAAAACACAACTTCAGAGCCAGCCTGCCTCTACAAAACTTACTGCTCCAGCCATTTGTTGCTTTTATTTTTTGAAATAACAAAGTCTTTTTTTCCTGATTCTGAAGCCCAGTAACCATCACCACCAATTTTGACATATTTTAACTGACCAGTACACACAGAGGAAAGTCAATGTTGAACAGCAGGGAAAGTGAAGGGTACTGCAGAAGTGTCCAACATACCGCTGTAACAGGCGCAGTAGAAATTACACACCAAGAAAATGAAAACACTTTTTTGTCAAATACCATGTTCTTAACACAAAACTTCAAAATTACCGGCTTTATTTCTAGACTGTTTGGAGCCAAGGTGCCAGGGCTGGAGAGGGAGACAGGAATTGCTCAAGGGTCAGGCATGCCAGCAAGTGTCCAGGGGTTAAGCAGAAATATGCACACTACCTCTGAACACCCGAAAGATTAAAGTGGAGATGATACTATTTATGCAAGCTCAAGCAACAGCTGAGAGCAGTGCCATCCACCCACCAACTGCAACATCTTTGTTCTGAAATGCCTCTGAAGTCAGTACCTTGACCCCCCAGACTAGTTATATTAGCTAGTATATACTAAATTAACATTCTTACTTGCTAAATAAGTCCCAGACAGATCCAACAAACATAGCATCTTCATAACAACACATGGGTTTTATTTCCCTCTATATAATAAAGCTGTATAGTTGGCCAGAGTGTTGCTGACCAATTGCTAAATCCAAGCCTTCCTGTTTTAAACAAATAACTATTTATTGGGAGTGGACTGCTCCCCATCTACTACAGTCACAAATGTCACATGTCACTCATGGTAAAAGCCAGAGAAAAACAGCAGTAAACTTTAAATTTCATCAGCAGATGGGCAGTTTTGTCAGTCCTATACAAGGCTTCAACGTATTTCTGAGTGGTTCAAACATTTCTGTATGTTGGTGCAAACTAGTTTTGCAGTGGAAAAATTATTTATAGGAAATCCAGACTCGACCCAGTGTAAGAATTACTGCAGGCTAACACTGTGAGCTTTAAATTCAGCATTAGAAGTCAAACATGGAAACAAATCAATCAGAAAAAAAGCAAACCACCCCCAAGTTTGGCTGTAGAACAACGCTTCAGATAGAAATATAAAAGTTGTTAGAGAAATAACGCAAAGGTGCGGGAGAACATTATCCAGTTTCCCTGTATGCCAGCAGACGGCTCACAAGGCTCTCTAAATACTTCCATAGAGACTTTGGATTTTGTTTCAGCTACACTGTTTTTCAACCCTGAGAAGCAGCGAGATAAAGAGACATTGGTGACAATCACACAGTCTGATGCTCTGTAACAGACTGGTTGCTACATGGTATTAATGACTGCAACCCACAAACAGCCTGTTTACAAGTAAAACTGCCTGTGCTTCACCCTGCAGAGATCTTGCCACTCTGCAGAGCACTACGGGACGGCTAGGACAGTGACACAGATGGACTCTCACTTACAGCTGGCTGCCAAATATGGTAAAAAGGTGAGTTAGAATGGCCAGAAAGAAATAAATGGGGGAGAAAAAGAAACAAACAAAAACAACAAAAAAAGAAGAATTTGGTCCCATTATGATTAAATAGTTAACATTAGCTGAAGGGATAGGTATTTTCTCCTTCTGTTTTTCTGCAACTTGTTTGTGTGGCATATGATTGTCTATCCTTTCTGTTTGCATATTCATGTGCTACTGCAGGAAAAGAAGTATTACAGATTTGTGACGTTTTGTGCTTTTTTCCTGCTCTCAAGGAGAAGTGTAAAAGGAAGTGCAAAAGCTCTGAAAAAACTGTGAACGTGAAGGATGCAGCTAGGCCTAACTGAACCTAAGTGCCCGACAAAAAAGCCGAGTGGAGACCTGCCCCAGGTCACTGCCCACTGCCACCAGGAACTATTCTGGGTGGCATGAACATCAGTGGCTTGAAGGGCAGAAAGGTGACACGGTGCTGGAGAATGGCCCCCTGGCCTGCAGCAAGCCTCAAGCGCCCACCAGAGCCCTGCACCCTCAATTGCCCCCTTCCCTAGCCCTGCACCCACTCCTTTCACAGAGAGCACCTCAGCACAGCCTCCTTCGAGGAGGAGATGCCAGAGAAGGCTCCGGTGACCTGGGAAGCACCCCTGGACTGCAGGAGCAGGCACCAAGGAGGCCATTGCTAGAGAAGGCTGGTGTCGATCACAGACGTTTCAGTCAGACAGGAGCAGAAAAACAAGGTGGGAGTTGTAACTGATCCTCATCTGCTTGCAGGATCTCTCAGCGTTGGACAGAGAACGCTACTGCATCCCAAAGTGCCACAATACTGCTTGCACACACACAGATTGTAGTGCGTTACCACTGCCATACGAATACTGAAAGACAAACTAACTAGCATTTTTATGCTAACTAGGCATAAAAATATACACCAAACCATTACTAAGCTCTTCTGAACATACAGGAACACATTCCAGAGCCTCTGGTTTAAATATATATATATAAAACTTATTCCCTATTAACAATTAAAAACTTCAAATATATTTTCTGACCTTACATGTGTTTGGTATGAAGGCAATTTTCAAGCAAGTCAACACATATGTAGGCTGAAGAATTGTAAGATTTCAAAAATCTGAAATGTAATTTATGATAAATCAGCACAGTTGTGCTTTGTGGAACAAAATAATTTCCTATTACACCTAAGAAAACTGAATACGCCTCACACATCTGAAGCTCAAGGTTTATTCAGGCTTTCTGCCATGCCACAAGAGATGTACAATATGGTTTAAGATTACCATAGGGTAATAAGTAGAAAATGCAAGTGATTCTGGGCATCGTATTAAAAGTCAGACCTGTATGTCTATTGTCCAATAATGCCATTAACTTCATACCAGTAAGAGCACCCCTCCGAGCAGAGTTTTGCTCCCTTGCTGGCAATTTCCCTAGCCCTGCCACAAGCACATACCCAAACAATAACCCCATCTAACAAAATAAAATACTTCTCTCGTCGGGAGCGGGCTGCCTCTGAGAATAGCTTGGCACTCACCCCAGTTAGCTTTATTACCAGGAATAAGCTTTCTGAAAGATTGCTATACATAAAATAGACCCTCAGCTGCTCAAACAGAAGATCAATGAGACTTGGAATAAGAGATTAACTTGGCAATCAGATACCCAATAGTAGCACAGGCTCTGTGGGTTTCTGTTTAAATTACACTAATAAAATACGGACATTGCGGAAAGAATATGCACCATTTTAATAGCAAACAACTTTTGTACACAACTCAAGAAAAAAAAAAAAAAAAAAACTAAGTAAATACAACTTCTTCCTTTGCCTGGAATGTGCCTTACAACAAGGGCTGAGGCCGTCATGTTTGAAGGGATTTCACACTTGCTACCCATGGAACAAGTGAAGGGCTTCACTGGAGGGTAGTTAGGTTACAAAGCCTCTGAAAGGAAGCAGAGTTCACGAATGGCTTAGGAAAAAATGGACATGTGGTTCACCAGCCCCACGGCAGCAAAGGCAGCAGTCAGCGCAGGAGGAACCGCAGCTCCAAAACCTCTTCCTTGCTTCTGTGGTTTGGACTGGACCTACCGCCAGGTTCTCCGGGGCTTGGTACAACCTCAATCATTCATTTCTCTGCATAAAAATAAACTGCTAGTTAAATCTCCACATACACATTTATATTTACAGAATATTGAGCAAGAGAATACTCAAGGGAATAAAGGCTTCACCTCCACAGAGCAAATCAAAAAGCTACCCTACTATGTTAAATCATTTTTAGGTAGATTTCACAGTTTTAATGCTTTTTTGTCCCCATTCTTATAAATTCTGATGCTTCAATCAAAGGAAAATCCCGAGAAGCATTTAATAACATTCCCAAAAACAGCTCCTTTTCACTTGTGAAAAATCAGGCTGCAGGTACAACCAGGTGCAAGTAACGGTACAATTTGCTGAGCTGTTCCTAGGTGATAAAAATCTGCAATGAGAATATGTCAAAAGTAATTTTACCATATAGATTATTTAAAGGTAGGGTTTCCTTTGTAAAGGAAATAATCAGACTTCTCTTTACCAACTTTCTTGCATAAACACAGCTGAATTTCTTAATATTTTCATCTAAAATCCCCAAATGTGAGCTGCAGCTCCAGGTGGAAAGGTAACAGTCAAGAGAGTGTCACAGCACCCAAAGTGACATGCACTGCATGCAGATGCACAGACATTGACCGAGTTCTTCAACTTTGGAGCGAGATTACAACAGCAAGAGCTCAGGGGAGGAGCGTCAGGTCCCAGCCTGCCTGCCGACAGCTTCGGCCAGGCAGGACACCCCATTCCCTCCTCCAGCACCAGGCAAGGGTGGAGGTGCAGAGCGAGCTTATAGCACCGTGTCTGCTCCTACACTTGCCCTTGGGGAAAAGCAGACTTGCCAAGCACAGAAACTGCGCTGAAAAAAAAAATAAAATAAAGAGAGAGAAAAGCAATGGCTGGGAGAATCATTGGGAGCAACAGGAAGGTGACCGTATGGCATTTGATGTAGGTAGACTTTGCCGAAGGGAGCACAGAAATCTCTACTGCCCCTGCTGAGAGCTGAAGAGGTCTAAGCTGAATTTGTAGGAGCTTAGGGTGGAAAACTCATCCATCCCCACCTCCCCTTTTTTTATTTTTCAGTCTCTAGAGAGGCAAAATTGGAAGGTTGAAATAAGGATGTGGGAGTGTAGGGAGTAAACAAATCTTAAAAAATGAACATTGGAAAACTATTCATCATCCCTCCTCACAACTCTTGCCTGAAGTCTCCAGTTGGATCTCCTGCTACTGCATTAGCAGATGCAAATCCAAGATCTTCAATTAATTTCAAAATACAAACATTAAGGCCTAGCCATGCTGTTTGCCATTAACATTACCCAGTTTCAAATACACATCGTGCACTACTTTTAGTTTTGGCAGGTCATGCTCTCAGCAAGTGATCTATAGGGGACAGGTGTCCTCTTTCCCCTTCTTTTTCTCCTCAAATATTTGTTCCTGGTCCTTTTTACTCCTCTATGCTTGCCAAAATGTCAGATATGCCAAATGAGCTGTGTTACATGGCTGTGCTCCAGAGCAGATCTGCTTAAAAACAAGTAGGATTAGGAGAGAGAAGGCTGCTTGTTCTTAAGCAGACTGCTGCACAGATCCCGCTTATTAATGAACTTGTACAATTAAAAGGGCAGTTCCACTGAGGAGAAGACAACACAAACAGCCAGCGTTAATATATTTTTTAAAGAGTTTCTGCCCCTGAAGCCAGAAATAGAAGCGATTCCTATGTAACATGTGAAGAGGCATCATCTCTTCCTTTCCAGTGAGTCTGCGAGGCTGACAGGTTAGGAGCTCCACCTCTGCACATCTCACAAGGCAGCATCTCACAAGAGGAAGCTAAGAGGCTTCCACACTACGTATAGAAGAGCAGCACATACCCTGTCTCTGAAAGTCACTTCACTTCCCAACTCCTGCTTTGAAACTGCAGCTCCAACTGTAGATGGTAACACTGGGAGCCAGTAACTGCTAGTCTTGACATTCCTGAGCAACTAAGCTAGACCCATGCTCTACTACATCCATTATACGAGCCTGGTGAAGAGGCTCTCTCAAAAGAGAAACTGGAAATTATTAAAGCACACCTTGATTGATACAAGTATTGAAAAGACAGTTAGGTTTTAAAGTTATTTGAAGTTTCTGTTATGAAATTTTTACTTCATATTTGAACACTTTGTGGATCCCTACAAGTCCCAAAACATTTTTGTTCAAACACATTAGCACAGATTTTTATAGACTTCTTATCAGCGTGAAGAAAGAGGGCTTAAATACCCGGTTTGCCATGTGGTTTTTATAATCAATATGCCTCAAAGTTCATCTAGAAAGGTAATAATTTTATCAGACAGAAGATACAGCTGAAGGTGGAGCAGGGAGAATAATGGTTTGGAAAACCTATCAAAACCTGTCAAAAGTCAAGAGAGACTCTACATTTCCCACCTGATACATGAGATGGGGACAGCTAGACAGATATCCAGGAATAAAATTACTCTTTAAGAACACAAATAAGGACCATAACTATGTAACTAGTTTGCTATATAGCCATTACTAATAGGCTCATTTCAGTGAAGAGGAATGCCCAGTTTTGAGGGTTGGACTGGATGATCTCCAGGGTGCTCTTCAACTTCAACTATTCCGTGCTTCTCTGAGACTGCTTGCTACTACTACTACTAATAATAATAATTTCCCACTGTTCACATGGGACCCACATCACATTCCCAAGGAGTTTTAGGTAGCCTGAACCATCTGAATCTTCTCCAGCCTAGCTGAGAGCAAAGGAAAATGAACTAAAGATCTGCAGGCTTTAATGCAGGAAGAACTGTTAAGATCCCAGGATTTCTCCATGTCTCGGCAGGGCTTTTGGGAGGTACAGAGTAACTGGGTATCAAGAGTCTTATGCTACAACACACTGGTCTTGAAAACATGGCTTCCATTGCTCCATCACTTTGTGCCAGGTCTGCAAGAGTTTTACCCCTTCTGCTGCTAACATATCCACGTTGGAAGAAATCCAAAATAATCCACACCCTAGGGCAGTTCTAAACCACCATTCTACCTCCTGCTGCTCATGTGCTGGCAAGTTCCTCCTCCTGGGAACTGCTTACTTCAGTTGTCAGGATTCCTGTCCTCCCATCAGGAATGAAGAAAAAAAGTAATCCTCCAGTTATATAAAAGCAAAAGTATTCCAAAACCAAAAAAAGGTCAAGAAATTTCAAGTATTTTTAGTTGAGAATACCTTGGCCCACACAATCTCCAAAATTTTGGATTTAGTGATGGAAAACATACTTACTGTTCTACGATTGACCCATTGTACACACACTGTGCCTACTGCCAGCAGCTCTGTCCCCAGAGACATAGACTTTAAAAAAGGGTGCTGGATTTGTTCTCATGAAGATACAGCCTCTGCTAAATGAGCAGAAGGATGGTTTGGATGGGTGTTACACGGGCCAGGAAAGATGAAAACAGGAGATCCACAGCTGACACACACGGCCCCCCAGAGGGCTGCCACCTAAATGTGTTTATAAATTAACAGGTATCCATACCCTGTATACTCACGTGTATATATATATACATATGTATATATATATATATATGTATATATATATATATGTATATATATATATATATACACACACACACCATGTATCCTTCCCCTGCCATTTCCACGCTGAATTGTTTTACTCCTCTTCAGTGTCCTGTTATTTCCTAAACGTCTGCTCTGTTTTCCACTGTTAAAGAGATTACTCAGTGACAGAGCCAAATTTTACATCTCCTGCTTCACTTTCTTCCTTTCATCTATATCCCTCTCCTCTTCTATCCAACCCCTATCACCCTAGGTAATTTTCGTTCTCAACAGTTAATCCTTCAGTCTTACCCTCATGTCATGTTTGTCACATTATTCAGCACACCTTCAATTTCCACCCTCAAACGCATTTCTAAAGAAATTTAGAACTTACATGCCAGAAATCAAGATATTAAGTATATGGAAATATACAGAAGGATGCAGACCCAAAATACATAACACTAGCTACATCTTCTGTTCTCCTCATTACATTCAGAGCTTGGCCCTAACAGCATGTTATCCAAAACCCATAGATTTTATGAAGCACAAATACTTAGCAAACACAAAGCTAGTGCAGATGTCTGACAGGAATTAGGAGGAGGGTCAGGGAGTGGAAAAGATGAAGCACTTACTTCATTCCTGCAAGATAAAGAAGCGCCAGGTCACCTCAGATCCAGCTAAGATGGAAAATCAAGTGAGAAGTAGGCAGGAGACCAGCTTACTTCTTTAGGACAATTTCAATTACAAATTGTTACATAAATTAAATAATTACACCTTCAGCTTAAGCTAGTATTTTTCTTCACACAAGATTCTCTGGTTGAATAGTCTTTTTCTGAACAGACCCAAAACTGTTATCTTTTCCCTGCTGTGGAAGCAAAAATATCTTTTTCAATATTTCCCCCGCCTATTTGTCAGCCCATAAGCCTTACTCAACCCGACACTGTACAAAGTCATTATCAATAGCTAAAAGTCATGTTTGAATCATAGAATCACAGACTGGTTGAAGTTGGAAAGGACCTCTAGAGATCATCTAGTCCAAACCCCTGCTCCAGCAGGGACACCTAGAGCACGGGGCACAGGGTTTGGAAGATCTCTAGAGAAGGAGGCTCCACTGTCCTCTCTGGGCAGCCTACTCCAGGGCTCTGTCACTCTCACAGTCATGAAGTTCTTCCTCACATGGAGGTGGAACTTCCTGTGTTTCAACTTGTTCCCATTCCCCCTTGTCCTGGCACTGGTCACCACCAAGAAGAGTTACATGTCATCCTCCCTACATCCTCCCCTCAGGCACTTACACGATTTGATCAGATCCCCTCTCAGTCTTCTCTTCTCTACGCTGAATAGGCCCATCTTGTTTAGTCTTTCCTCATACGATAGATGATCCAGTCCCTTAATCATCTTTGTGGCCCTACACTTTGTGGTCCTCTCTAGAAGCTCCATGTCCCTCTTGTACTGGGGAGCCCAGAACTGCATCCAGTACTCCAGGTGCACCCTCACCAGAGCTGAGGAGAGGGGCCGGATCCTCTCCTTCAACCTGTTGGCAACATTCTCCCTGATGCAGCCAGGATTGCCTTGGCCTTCTTGGACACTTTAAATTTCAAACGCCATGGAGGGAAGCCCGGGTGGCGCCTCCCCTGGTGCTGTCCCCTCACATCATTGTTGGCCGGAAAGCAGCACAATTTCATTAGCCCTCCATAGGCTCAGCCGTGGCAGGGGCTTACCCACACACACATGTACATGCAGCAGGAAAAAAAACAAAGCAAAACACCTGTAGGGTTTTGATGTTGCTTCTTATTTTGTATTAAAACGCCAAGACCCAGGTCACAGGAAGCAGTGCCAGTACAACAATTGCTCTGACCAGAAAGTCTCAGAAAACTTCAAAAGCATTTTTATGAACAAGAACTCTTTTACAACATGAAGCCTCATGGCTGGGAACGTGTGTTGACAGCAGCCTGTTTAAGGCTTAAACACATTCTGCTCCATATAGAAAAGAAGTTCAAACAGCATCACGTGTATTTTTATGATAGTAAGTAGGATTAGCATGCTGGAATAGAAAATGCCAGTACATGCTCAAGACACATTTAATACCTTTCCTAAAACATGAGCACAACTACTTTCACAAACTACGGTGCAAGGGGTATGCTTGCGGTGGGGGGATGCAGATAAAAGAAAAGAAGTCATCGGGCCAAAAGCCGCCTCTGGAGCAGAGCCACTCTCCCCTCAGCCCCACGGCAGGATCTACAGCCGAGGGCTTTTCCCAGTCCCACGCTGAGTTCAGCACCCCCCGCCGTACATTAATGCATGCACAGTGGGAGATGTAGGACTGTTCAAGAGCTAATATAGTGATAACTCCTCTGTCAGCATGTGTGTTTTTTACTTTACTTTTGCATCTTTGCAGGAAGGTTGTATAAACTACACGGGTACAAGCTGGTACACACAACTGGAAAACCTGAAGTCAGAATTCCATTTTTAAAACATAAGGCTATACTCCCTGTGGTAGGGCAAAAAGCTAAGCACTGTTCTTTTAAACAAATACATATTCCTGTCCAAATTATGCACAACCACAGACTGCGGCTTTTTCATTAAGCTAAGTAACAGTGAATTCAAAGTTTTGAAATATAACCAAAACTTCCATACCCTGCAGAGACACCACTTGTACTCAGAGGTGACATACTATTTTTAGGACGATGACATGAGCTGCATTACTCCTAGTGCTCTTTGATTGAAAATTCAGAGTTAGACATTTGCAGCTTGCATCTAGTACAAACGTCGTTCTAAATGTCCAGCGACTTTAACAGGCAGAGAGGCTTGGTCTAAAGCTTCAGTTAAAATTTTCGGTATGGAATCTACATAATCTTAGATTTGCATTTGGTAGGAGAAAAATCACCTCTTTTAATCTCCAGTTACATGCCTCTATTATGACCTGTTCTAAACTTATCTCCTGGCATAGCAAGTGGAATTCCATTAAACGCACAGATAGATATTGGACACCTTGTTTCCACTTTGAGCTCAATAGGGAAGGTAACACTCACCCCTCGAGTGACATTAAATCTAGAGTAAGTTTTGTATTTCCATTCCACTTTTTACTTCCTTGCATCCCTTCCTCTCCACCCTCCTGCTCGACGGGGAAGGGTCGACGCCGCTTGTTCCGCAGCCGATTCCGACAGCTGAGCCTGAGGCTGCAGCACGGACAGATGGAAGGGCAAGAGACGGAGCGGGAACTACCGCCCGCCGGGGGAAGCCCATTTTAGATCACACTGGTTTGTTAAAGAAACCTAGGGACAATGGGGTGACAATTCAGACAGACTTACTACCTAAGAAATTTAGCAAACTATACACCAAAGGATTATTGCTAATTGCAAGAGATTCTCCTTCCAAAATCTAAACAGTCTAAGTAGATGTCTGGTTGAATAAAACTATCAACTTGATTACTAATTTTAATTTTTGGATAAGAAAAGTATACAAGATCTTATGTTTACTGAGTATATAACTTATTTTATTGATACAGACTGCTTAAATGTTGGAGGGGGGGAAAACAAAAAAAAAAAAAAGAAACTACTTACCACCGTGGGGTTACCGCTGCTGATCAACTGGCTGACTTCATGGAAAATGCTTTTGCAGTCGATTGATTTGTCTAATGATCCCCGTTTCACTATTACCGCTACTGCTAACAAAATCTGCTCCCGAACATACTTTTGAAGGCTGTAAACAACATTGCAAAAACACGTTTGCAAGTAATTTTGTACATCCATAGTCACCAAAATTTGAAATGCGTTTTTTTTCCTAAACACTCTATATGAATGATTAAGGGAAAGACATGAGTGTGGAAACAGTCTCTCACTACAACATTTGGAAATAAAAGGCATAACAACAAGATCCTATGCTAAATCTTGTGTCCAAGGGTTATTTTTTCTATACTTACTTAGGCCTCTGTAAGACATAGGTTAGAAGGAATGTTCGTAGTGACTCAATGCTCGTTTTTTCCAACAGAATCCATTCTCGTACAACTGCTTCCATTATCGCTGTAGCAGCTTGGAAAAGGACATAGTCCACTTTACTAGTTTCTGTTGGGAAAAATAAAGGCAATTAGAGTATCAGAAGGCACACATATATTTAACTTCTATGTATTTCCAAGAAAAAAAGATTATTGGAATTTTAAAGATTATTCTTTTACTATGAAAACAGACAAAGAATTTATATTTCACATGGGACAAAGTCAATCAGTAATCCAATTATCAAATTGTCCAATACTATTTCAGTTGGGTCAGAGATTCAGGTGAAGAAAAATTGGATGCACATGGAGACTGAACCAAATATCAAGACTAAGAAGGCTAAAATGCATTTCTAGATCTACTGCCCCCTCCTTTTCTTTTTTTTTCTTTTTTTTAAAACTTAGAAAGTGCAGGTAGCATCTCACTAAATTAAAAACTAATGATCAAGTTTAACATATACCTAAAAATGAGCCAAATTATTCCTCTGTGGGAATCTTAACTCTGGCATTTTCTATCTTTTGGGTCTCTGGCTTTACAAATAGTACAAAGCTCACATAAACAGAGAATATTATTAAAAGGCAGGGGGAGGAGATGTAATTTCTTTTTTGTATCAAGGTCCACACATCCAGAACTGTGATCATTAAAAGCACAGACATCTAGCACTTGGTGTTAAGTTTATAACCAGTATGAGTACCATTATCTTATCTATGAAATCATTAAAGGAAGACAAGAAGAGTTTTGCCACTACATTCAACAGCTATCAGCTTTCAGCAGAATGTAGAACTTTGTGGGTTCAATTCCAGGTTTCCAAAGAAACTATATTATATTGACCTTTTACTCATCATATCTGTTTTTCTGCTTGTGTGGTGGTTCTTTCCTTGTATGCCACCTGTATCCCTGTAATCTCTCTCCCTCTTTATTCTAGTTCCTACTTTGGGTACATCTTCAATTTTCTCATTTGAGCCAATCCAGTCTACCCTAGTCCTCTCTCCGGTTCTTACACCTCCTTACTTGTGTATATCCCTTCAGCACTTAATTTCTTTCCATAACAGCTTGTTTCCTTCTTCTAGATCCTTGATTTTGTAATCACTGCCACTCCCTTCTCATCTCTCAGGTAAAATTCAGCTCTTCTTCCCCTGCTGACCCTATGACCAACTCAAGAAACATAAAACTTTGGAAAAAGGCTCCTGGTTCCAATTCTCAGCATTTTAACTACTTAGTGGAGAAGGTGCTGCAAGGAAAGCCCTGTCTCTGGCCAAGGCATAGAATCATAGAATCATAGATGTCTAAGGTTGGAAGAGACCTCTAGAGGTCATCTAGTCCGAACCCCCTGCACACGCAGGGCCACCGAGAGAACATGGCACAGGGCAGCATCCAAGTGGGTCTTGAAGATCTCCAGAGAAGGAGACTCCACAACCTCTCTGGGCAGCCTGTTCCAGTGCTCTGTCACCCTCACTGTCAGGAAATTTTTCCTTAAGTTCCTGTGGAACTTTCGATGTTTCAGTTATTGCATATATTGCATTGAGAATAAGCATGCTGGGCTGTTTAAAACAGTATTTCTGAACACTCGAAAGAGATTAAAAAAAGGATCAGATTCTTTGCAAACAGCAGTATTTAAGAAGAAAAGGGAAGATTCCTGCAGAGATAGTCCCACTATTAATGCTGAACTGCATTCACTTCTTCAAGAACAAGATCCATCCCTTAGCAAAAGTCATACTGCTATCTATTTATTTATTAAATTCCCATTATTTACTTATGGGTAGTGACAAATATACCACATAAGAGAAACGGAACTGTTGTATAATCAAATTTACTTAAATATATCATTTTACCTGTTCACAGTCCTGTTAGAATCAATGTGAAAATGAAAAGCACCAGTCTACTGTTTAAACAACCAAGCTTACTGTTTTACTAATACAAAATCTGAACTTTGTTGGCATTTAAAAAAAAATCTGTAAATTCACTTTCATTTCTTAAAAGAACAGACATCTCAACAATCTTAATTATTTTTTTAGCTTGAGTAGTTGTCATAAAAATAAAATAAAAACTGTTTTCAAGTTTTCCAGTTTTAAACACCCTACTGAACAAAGCCCTAAGCAGCCTGGTCTAAGTTCAGTGCTGACCATGCTTTGTGTTAAGACTCAAAGACTTCCTGAGACTCCATCTGAACTCAGTTATTCTGGCCAATCTGAATTGATCTGGTAAATCAGTTCTGGTCAAATTGATTAACTAGCAGGGTCAAAAGCACTGTACACAAACAAATGCACAAAACATGAAATGCAGGTGGGGGAAAAAAAAAAAAATGCAAACAAAATCTACACCTTAATGAAGTCAAAATAATGTTCATACTCCAAACTGCAGAACAGCACTGTCTTAATAATAAAACAGGGATATGTTTAACACCTTCATTTATTAACTTACCCAGAATGTGTTTGCAAACAGCAAATGGCGATTTTGATTTTCTAAATGATAAGAATATGTGCTCAGCATGTTGTCGTTGTTCATTATTGACCATGGAAGGTGGTGCCTGAGAGAAAACAGCCAAAATAAAGTTACTTAAACACTAAGGATCATTTAAAGTACATCCCAATTACAAATATCTCTGAAGAATATTACGAGCTTACAAATATCTGCCTTGCTAAATATCAAAACCAAACACTACATCATGCTACAACCGTCCATTTCTCCTCAGTCCCAGGCTCAGCTTTTTTCTCATTTGTCTATATTTGTTAGAAAACTCATTTGTGCAATAAACCCAAAACAAATTGTGAACATGCGTTAATGCTTAGAAATAAAGCATTGGCAGTAACACACCACCCCCTAGCGTTTATGCTGGACTGAAATTCCTGCAGAGTGAGTGGAAGCTCAGCTTCTCCATTAATATTTCCCAATTTCTTCTGTTTGGGATTTAGCTGAACAAGTTCCCAGCACCAAATACTATCAGAGGGAATCAGTGAGCCAAGGCAGTGCAAACTGCATCAACAGGGCTCATGGAAAGGAGAGCCTGGGTGTGGGAGGATGTTAAAATCGAGATGGTTTGCACAGAAACTGCAAAGCCAGTTCCAGGTTATGCAGTCTGTTATTAAACTTGAGCTTAATTTATAAACCGCAAATCTGAGCCCTAGCTATCCTCCGGCAACCCAAGGAAAACACACACTGCACACATCTTTCATCTCCTATATGTTGCTTGTGGAGCTATGGCACCAAGGCCTTAGCATCATGAGCAAAGTTTTTAACTTAAGATATATTTTCCACCAATAAAACACATATATTAAATACGATTTAATTCTTTCACCCTTGACAAAACACAGAATACAAGAGACACTAATTTGAGCTAACAATAACCCAGATTAAACCTGATGCCCCTCAATCATTTCCTCAGTAATGTGATTAAATGAAGCCAAGAAAAGCAGATTGTTAGCATCTCATCAAGGAGTCCTAATAGACAGTTTCCTTACATACAAATTGCTAACTCACTTATCTGCACTTGCCAGTGCACATAAATACCTCAGAGGGGAGCAAAGAAGAAAGAAGAAAGAAGAAACAGAGGAAGAAGAAAGCAAGTCCCTGCTCTTCTGGATGCAGGATACTCTGTCCCCTCGCAATCCTTCTTCCCTTGGGCTGTGCTCTACTACAGGCAACTGAGGAGCAGGATGCCTTCCAGATACTCAGTTTTTGTGCCCAATCAGCTGAGACTGAGCTTAGTCCATCCTCAACTCAAATCCTTGCAATCCAGAAAACCTAAGCTTTTACTGAGTTATTAAGTAAATTTAGACATGTAAAATGGAAACCTCACAGAGGAAAACTTTAGGGCACTTCTGTGATAAAACCTTACAGGCTATAGGTTGCAGTTTGAGTTGCTGGGATCAATTTTTCCGCAGCACAACAACTGCAGCTGGACTGAGTCCCAGAAAAATATTTAGAGTATGGCATCAAACAACCATGCAAACCTTGGCAAATGCCCCCTGACCAATTTTAGGGGTGAATGATACAGCTACAGCTTCACATGCACGTATTTATTTTCTTTCTATTATTTTTTGCACCTATTACAAAAAGCAAACCAAAACAAGAAAAGTAGTCTCTGCTTGTTCCCACTGCACTGCACAGACAACCAAACCTGAAAAGTGACAACCGAAAGGCATCCTACCAAATGAAGTTATTTTGCACCAGGATCAACCCCCCCAGGGCTGCTTCTCCCCAAGACAACAGGAGCTTGTGGTGGCGCGGGACATTACGGCTGCTCTTTCCAGCACCAGTTACAACTTAAAGCACATTCAATTCACAGCCTCCCATTGCTGCACAGCATTGTGGAACTACTCCGGAGTCGCTCAGACTACACCCCTCGGGCCAAGGAGATTTTGTGAGAATGAAGAATAAGGCGTTGGAGATTGCTGACTTGCTCAACTATCTCAGTGACACCGAAGGAAGGGGCCTCGCTGCCTTCACCCCTCACCTGCGTAGCCTTGTCACCCCCTTGCATCAACCAGCCTGCCAGAAAAGAGGAGGAGGAAGGGAACGGTCTCATGTTGCTTCGATAGGCATCAATGTGTCAGATGAGCGGTACATGCAGCACACAGAGGGAGGAGAAATGGAGACGGGCGTTGCCACCCCTGTGATGACACCATGTTCAGAGACAGCTCACGAAATACAGCTATGGCAGAGGAGATCCTTAGGGCACAAGTGACAAGGAGAGACATTTTGCAAGGCTGGGGTCACTTATATTTATATTCCTATATAATAGCATGGACTGCAGACGAGGGGCTATCCGATCTTGGCCTGATTCTGCATTAATGCAGTGACTTTGCTCCGCAGAGCTCAAATCTTCCTCCAGTGCTCTGCATACTTAAGGGTAGAGGCTTCTATGGACATCAGTAGCAAATTAGAGCATCACTGAGAAAATGGCAGCACTGAAGTTGTTGGATGAAAACTACCATCTTACAGTAACTAGGAAAGAGAGCTCTATATTATCTCAATTCTTAAATTCCACTTTTCTGAAGTCTGATTACAGACCATCTTTGGCACCCTGGAAAGGCATAAGGCACATCATCTCCCTATATTAATTCTTAAAATCTCTGTAATTGTATGTTATCAACTTATTTACACTCTCAAAGCCATCTCAGATGGGCAACTGCTACTGATCAAGCGTTAAGACTGTAGAACGTAACCACCAGAGGGAGCGTAGAGTTCATACTCTACTTCCTTCACAGTATTGAGAAATTAGCTAACCAATACTCACCCGCCCTCTCGTTCATCTTAGGTTCTCCAGGATAAACATAAGCTTTTTGGCTTTAGCACAGCAAGACATTAGCCCACAGAAAGAGAGCTCCCAGCTCAGACAGTGTTAAAACACTGCAACCATCAGCTGGCTACAGAGACTGAACGTCAGCAGCAGTGTCTGTTACCAAGGCCAGCAGGACCATCCACTCGAGTGAAGATTATTCACCTCAGGAAAAGAAAGCCTAAAAATGCAAGACTAGAAACTCTCTACAGACTGGTATAGATAGTTTCATGAACAGTAAGTGTAGCTGCAAGTCTGGGCACCTAATAAGAGTACTGCAGACCCCACCTTTCACATCCATCTGTTTATAAAAAAAGACTAATTTATCATTACTTATCATAGCCTATCACTACAATGGAGGGGGAAGAAAAATAAAAAAAAAAAAAAAGGACCAGAAAACCCAAGACAAGTGACTTGATGACAAAATTGCAGCAAGGAGGAAGAAAGGGAAATGGGTCTTTTCTTTGCTTCTCTCTGGCTTCTGCAGATCACAGCTAGTCATGATGTTCTCCAGCAGCTGTCTTCAGTAAAAGCTGCAGGGAAAACATCTCAAAAATAGAAAACTTCCATAATGTGCCACAGCCAAAAATGAGGACTGGGAAAAAAACAGAGAGAAAAACCTGGTCATTTGATTGTATTCATACCACCATAAATACTGGATTGAATCCTTGGCAGGTCTTTCTCTCCAATAGGAGGAGAACATGGTCTTTTCCAACCACGACGACTCTATGATTCTATGATCATGAGGGACTGTATCATGGCTCCTCTCTGCTTAGCATCCAAACAGTGAATGCCCCACCAGCAAATGTCAGGAGGGATAAACAGCCCCATCTATCCTGTAGCAGCATCGAGGAGCTCTTGGTTGGGGCCTCCCCAAACCACCTGTGCGACATGCCCTGCATGTCCCTCATGTCCCGCTGGGTCAGCACATCTTCCCACTGCCACCAAAGCACGAGCCTCACCTGGTGCTGCAACCTATATTCGATTTCCGCCCCAAGAGGAAATCTCCTCCCGTACCTTAAAAAGGATGAAGATGGAGTGAAGGTACAAATTCCTACCATGGATCAGGTTCCCACCTGTCCCTCCACGATGGTGACCTTTATCTCAGATTGAGCAGCAGTAAATACACTGGAATATGATGCCAATAAAAATATCTATAATAGCTGTTGCACAGCCATAAAGAAATTTTCATAACCTCCGGCATATACTCCAAACATAAAGGTTTATTTTTCTTATAAATAGCATAGTTAAGTGGGTATTTTCATTGCTCGTAATAGCTATCTACTTCCAGCAATCTTAGTATAACTCATCCACAGATCTGAAAAATCCAGGAGTCATGAATCCAACAAATTAAAAATAGTGAACCGCTCCAGAGGCCACTGGAAGGATTTTAGTTAGAGCACTGAGAGGTTTTTAATGCATTTTTCCATTTTTATTGCCTGCACCTTCCCTTTTGTTCTGTGAGATGGTAAAGAACAGCACCTGACACAGTCGCACCATATAACTCATGGAAGTGTTGCCATGAAAGAGAATGCCAAGCAATGGAGGTAATGAAGATGAAAAGTTTTTTTTTTTTATGTGACAGATGCATTTTTTGGCCAGGCTAAGGTTGCAGGTAGCACGCATTTGTCATTAACACAGTCAAGAAGTAACACTGCATCCATGTTTAAAGCTGCATCCACTTTCTCATCCCCTTCCACCTACTATGAAATACACTGAGGGGAGAGAAAGAAAAAAGATAAAAAGGAACAAGGTATCAAATCCATTCTTACCACCTATGTGAACCTATTCAGGCAGACAGTGTCATGTTAGACACATAAAATATCACCTTCTTGAATATATTTTAGAAGTGATATTATTAAGTTTCTTTATGATCTTAGCTCTCATGGTATCACCAGTCACTTGCGACATTCTCTAAAATTAACAATTTCTAATAATCAAGTGACAGTGTTATTAAAATCAATAGCCAAATGTTTTTTAATTATGTTTTAGCTAACATGTTTGCACTGTTATCTCAGAACTGCACTAGATTTTTCCTAAAATAAACAAACAAAAGATCCATCCATGCTAAAAGAAATTAAGAAGGAGACAGAATTAATTCCTTGCAGAGTTCATTCTACTGGACACATAAATTTTGCTTTTTCACCAATTTCTGGCAATAGAGGGTGGAATGCAGCTGAACTCGGTGTCCTTCTGCAGCTCCGTGGAGGGCACTCAGCAGGTGGACAGGCCAAGGAGGAGCCAGGTGCTCACTTCTCTTCCAGGCTTCACTGCTCTTTAGGAGAAGGCAGAGACAGAAAGCACCTGAGGGTGTTACACCAGCACCCCAGGGATTCCCACCCATGACAAATGTGTCCGGCAAACAGTACAGCCTAAACACTAGCAGCATCATGGAAAGGCAAATGTGCCTACTGAGACCTTCTTGGATACAAAAAAAAAAAAAAAAAAAAAAAAAAAAAACAAATTGCTTCTACCTGCGGCTACTAAAGCCAAGAAACTGTCTAGCCAAAACCAATGTTTATATCTGCAAGCAAAGAACAGTACAAACTCGACAGGAGTAGAAATAAAAACCCGAGATGCCTATGGAAAGTGCAACCTGGTAAAACTCCCCAAACTTGAGACTCCCCAGCCAGGAAGGGGAGGTAACCTTGGCTATCTGGTAGTCAAGGGATCTAATGTGATTGTTCCCAAACCATGGCCTATGGACGTTACTGACTTATGAAAAAAAAAAAAAAAAAAAAAAATTAAAAAAGTTAGCTGTGTTTTAATAAATCTAATGTATATGTTTTTTTGCTAGAGAGTAAGCCTGGAAGTCTGTAAAAAAACAGGAGTAAGAAACTTAATCTGCACCCATACATGCGGACAAGCAGAAGCCACCACAGACAGTAACGTCACCAGCAGGCCTGCACCTTGCTGACAGCCACCACGAGGCAGGACATGCCAAGGGAAGCAGGGACAAGGCAGCCATATGGCGGGACAACATGTGCCAGCAGGCAGGCCAGCCAAGTGACGCTCAGACATATGCAGAGGAGGACGACCAAAAGGGAACTTGAGAAGCATGTGCAGGGGAGCACCATGTGACAGCACTCATGTAGCTGAGGCGTATGGCAAAAATAGGAGGAGAAAGAGAGAAAAAAAAATGTATCAGACAAGAGCAGGCAATGCAGTATTTTTAACCGGTGCATGTACTACAGTAAGGACAGTAAACATTACTTCATTCATGTGATCACTTGTTACAGCTGTAAGGTAACTAAATTACCATAAATTAAAGAGTTCTAATAGACCATGCACATTTCTATTAAGACATTCAAGTTCCCCTAAAGAAAAAATAATCCTTTTTTTTTTTTTTTTTTTTTTTTTTTTAAATACCCTTAAGAGAATCACTCCTCTGCATAGTTCTGCTCCTTTAGGGAGTCAGTTATACAAGAGAATCAGAGCCTCAGAATACAGGGGCTCCAAGTCTGGCTCTAGCAACATTGGGACAAGCCTACCTGATTCAGCACCATGCCCTGAGGTCACACGATTCAACTTCTGTGGAGCCAATCTATTAGGCACAGTTTCCATGACAGTTTTATTTACAAACTCTTAAATGTTCATCACCTTTTTCTTACCACAAAAAAATGTAACTGCCAATTACCTTATTCAAATAACTAACCAGGGATGAAAAACAGAGGTTAGACACAGACAGCAGGGTATCTGGCAGCCCTTCTCAGCTATTCACCTTGCTCTTCCAGCAGATGTCGATACCCACAGGGCAGAAGCGCCCAAACTGCTCATAAAGCTGATTCTGCCCCACCAGTCAGCGATCTGCGTTATATAAATACACGAGCTGAGCCCTGCAGCACCTGGGAGCTGCTTCTCGAGGGGATCAGATGTTCTCACCTGGGCATCAGCCCAGGGGCTGCCTGGACAACAGTGTTGAAAGCCACTTTGGCTGCCCAGGTCCAATCCTCCCTGCACAGGAGGGTACAACACTCAGGCACCATAATGAACAACCTGCTCCATCCCACAGAGGATTTGCACTTGAATTGTGGCGTATTCATTCAAATCACAGAAATATTTTTCAAATTAAAAAGACACCTGAAGCCGTCTCTGAGGGTTTACAACAAAAGCGCAATACATGGCTTCCAACCAGGCCTGCAATCAAGACAACACATGCAGATTTAGGATGAAAAACTGGTTGCCTTTTATGAATTTTTTAAATTAAACAAACTTCTTCAAAAGTAACTTGCAATCTGAATTATTTAAACTCCAGGGTGCCCAGTACTTTTTAGCTTATATTTGGAAGAAATGCGTGACTGCTGGAGAAATTACCTCCTACACATCTACTCACTCGCATCTTGCCTTCTTGGAGAAAGACTTTTCTTCACATGAGAACTTGTTTTGAGCTTTATTTTAGGACTGAAGTACTCGATTAAGTCTTTTGCAAGTAGACTAAGTGATAGATCTCATCACAAACACTTTTTGTTTCTCAGTTTTGAAGAGGCCTTACCTAATCATGTATACTCTAAGTATATATATACACACATATATTTGTATATAGAGACACATGCAATTAAGTAGAGATCCACAATATATCACCACCATCAATAATCAGAATTTCTTCCAAAACACAACCTTCTCCCCAAGATGAGCAATAATGACTAGTGATATTTTATTTCTTTACTATCAACAACCTGATCCTTGACACTAATATTAGCAATATTAGTGTGCACCTGTGCAACACATTTCACATGTACCCAGCTCATGGCAACCAGTCTGCAGAGTAAACCGCCCTCACTGTTCACCCCAGCTTCTTAGCATTAAAGCAGGTAGCCAAGAAACTGCTTCCAACTCTGACCATCGTCAGTCTCCTCACAGTGCTCCTGGCAATTTTTCCTTCTCTGCCCACACTGCTCAACAAGAGAATCCACAAGTTCAGCTGAACTAAGGGTACCCTGGCACTGCCATTAGGTGACCGACCACCAGTCCAGACTCCATGCAGCCTGGGAAGAGTGCTCCAAAAGAACTGGGAAAAATGATTTTATTCTGCATGGGAAGTTCTGTCAATTCTAAGAGTTATCACTTCAAGCTTGTCAGTGCTGGACCAAGTGCTATATACTGTTTGTTACTTTTTCCTCGATAACTGCAGCTACAACAGTGGTATAAACACATTGATAACACTAATCTGGAAAACATCCTATTTTATACATACAGTTTCTGGTAATCTGACCTTGGACAGACAGAGGGTGAATGATCACATGAGGTTATAGTTAAGTTCTCAACACAAACTTAACACCAGCAGAAGACGGTCTTGACCTCAACTTACACTGCAGCCTCCACCACAAGACAAGTTATGAAAGGTCCTTCAGGATCAGACCAACTGACAAGCAGGATATTGACAGCATGGAAGAGATCCTGCCCATCTACAGCCTCTGAACCCACTGTCACAGCTGGATGGTGGGATCCAAGTAGATCATTTCTGAACGTGTACCACATGATAAACATGGCTTAAAAGGCAGGACTGTGACAGTGGATTTTAAGATAATTATAAGAAAGAAAAAACCCTGGGGGTCCCTCTTCTGCTAGATGCCTGATCACAATAATGCTGGAAAAGGCCCTACTAATTTTTTTATAAGCTTAGAAGTTGAGATGTAGATAATAAATAACCTATAATAATCTAAAGTATAGATGATATATGCAGATATTATGCTCTCTGCACAAACATCAATTTGCAATTCAATCAATTGCAATTCAAATCAATAGCAATTTCTATCCTACCAAAAGAGAAATTCTAATCTTGTTATCACCATGTGAAAAAAGCCTCATAGGGTCTATTTTTTGCAGACGTCCAACTTCAAATTATCCTTGCTGCCATTAGAGCTATAACCACCCACCCTTGCATGGGTGACATTACATCTAAGCACTCTGCAATACCGACGTGGTACTACTCCCTCTGCAGAGCCTGCCAATGGTTGCAAAAACATCGGATTGTGCAGCAGGTGGCTCCGGGCATCGCTGCAACACGGCCCGAGGCCACCGCAAATGGCCACAGACCTGTCAACTCCCGAAAGCCAAAGCTCCTGCCAAGCACAGGAATGTGCAGAGCTGCAGGAAAGGGGCCCTTTCTCCCACCACAACAACAAAGATGGACAGACACACACGGTGTTTAAGCTTCCCCATCCAAAAAATCCGTTATCAGCACTTCCTCCTCAATCATACAAACAGAAAAGTCACTAGAGTAGAATGAAAACAACTTTTAGCAAAAAGAACAGTACACAGCAAGAGAAAGGGTCTGAGGAAGAGATACATGCATACACCAAAGCTAGGTGATCAGATAAGGAAGTGAGGAGAAACTGGGAAACTTGAAAAGATTTTGTAAAGTGAGTAACTTCTCGCACTCAAAAGCAGCAAAATGGTGGCCTTCAATTTAATAGCCCTCCAAAAAAGCTCTTTTTCTTAACATTCTCTGCATTACTAGGAAATGACAAAAATATATGTAGAATTTTATATGTATTAAAAGACAGAAGGTCATTTATTTTCACTCGATTTTAATTTGTTCTGCTCTTCCACACAACTTGGTCCATATGTTACTGGAGGAGCTGCTCTTAACCCCACTTAAAGCAATCTCACTAAGCAGACGCTTTGCAATTAAGCCTCCTTAATACTCCCTGCAGCAGTATGTTTGGGTTTGGGGTTGGTTTTGCTGTTGTTGTTTGTGATGGGTAAGGAAAGCGCTATTCATGTCTTCTTCACCAGAAAGAGAGGAGTGAACTTACTTTATAAACTGATTAGTTTCTCAAAGATGATGAGGTCTATTTTACTATCCAAGAAGCACTCAAAAAAAGTGGTTCATGGAGAAGTAAAATAGCAGAATTCTAAAGTTAATATTTTTGGCAAAATTAATAGTAAAAGTCAGTAACTCAAGAGATGATAAAGCTGATCTACATTTGAATGCTCATGACCTTAAGTAAAAAGGAACATGATCAGTGCTGAGGATACCCAGAGCCTTGCTTGTGTTTTGAAAGATCTGTGAGAGTTTTAAGAAATGTTCTTCAGTCACTATCTTAACAACTACACACTCAGCTGTAAGATACCTAATATCAGACCAAGCGTCCTGCAGCCACATATCTTGTGCAGATACAAGGCCCTAGTCTTGCTGCAACAGAAACATAGATCCCATGGATCAGGTCTCCCATTTGCAATATCCTGTTACTACATGCATATATATGCATATATATGCACACATATATACACATACACACAGACTGCAGAGGAGACCTTGTGAAGTCTGCCAGGGAGAGGAGTAAAATGTACATTTATGTGGCTGTTCTATCACCAGAGCAAAGTGAGTGAGCTGCAGGGTGGCCAGCTGCAATCCCAACAACTCTGCAGAGACGGTGACGACCCCACAGATGATGACTGCTAGGTCAGATATCGTCTGCATATAATCTGCTCACTAACACTACAGCTAACGGCTGGAATCCTGTTTTGTAGTAACAAGGATGGTAAAATTCTTAACTCTGTGTTAGTTGTCAGTCAGTTCTACAGTTGATCTCTGTGCAAATCCACACCAAAGAGGCAAATGCACAGCTGTCCTGCAGGATCCACCAGTGTACCGAATGCCACGGTACACCCAACTGCTGGATTTTGAGACTCTATATAAATGAGGTTCTAATCTACCGTGTGTTGTACCAGCTGGCCCTGCCTTCCTCCAGCTGTTGTTGAGGCTAAAAATCTGACATTCAGGGTATCCACTTGGGATGTAAAAGCCAAGTTCACGTTGCTTCCAAAGCGGGATGAGAAACTACTGGCAAATGGGTTACCCATCACGGCAGCCGACTGCTTCAGAATCAACTTTTGCCTCATCTTAAAAAGTTATTTAAGAAACCACCTTAATATTAAAGAGAAAAAGAAAAGGCTTTTTAAATACAAACATGTCCACCCTGAGAGCGTTAGCACAGTGAACTGAAAAATAAAATATCTGCATGACACTTACAAGTCTGAGGCTGTAAATGCTCTCAAGCCCAGCAAGCCCTTCGAAATACCGCACTGAGGATATTCTAGGCATCACTCACTGTCAGAAATCAAAAAACTCCCCCACAGAACACCTCTGTTCACTTCATTGACTCCACAGCCACAAAAAGCTACATGAAGCATTCAAGAGACAGGGTATATATGCAACTCTGTCACAGCTACGGCTACACCACTTTGCATAGCTACGCCTAACACAGCTGGATTACATCACATGAACATAAACACTGAATTTCATAATTTCAGCACAAACTATGAGACACCATTAGCCTTTCTTCATATCATTTTCATAGGTCTAGAGATTCTGAGGTCAGTAGGAACCACTAAATCAATTCACCTGACCTCTTGACATAAGCAATAACACTCCCTTTGCCTGCTCCTATATTGAGTCAAATAACTTTCTCAAACATATTTACCACAAAAAAATGTCTTGATCAAAAGACAAAGAGAATGGGCACCTGCTACTTCCTAAACACTTTAGCAGTATAATTTGACCGAAGTTTTCTTGGGCACCAAAGGCCCAAAGATGACCTATGTCATCTCAGTCACTGCAATAATAAACACACCCAGTGTTATACCCACCCCAAACACCCATATCAGTAGACATCAATATTGCTCCAACTCTTTCTGCTACCCAGGCTGCTGCAGACAGCAGTTCCATTCCCTTCCCTTCCAAGGGAGCCAAGAAAACCTGGAAAGTAGCAAAGCAGACACAACAGATACAATTAACTAAGTCAACAACGCAGCTATCCCTACATCAAGCCAGGACACGCAAGGCAAAGGCATTCTTATCTATACCTAATTTAGTATCAGAAACATGGTCAGAAATTTAGGGAAAGCAGTATATTGCTTAATTGCTTGTGACAGTATCAGCCAGATTACTTCCTCTACTCTTCCATATGGAAAGTTGTTAATTAACTAATGAACACAGATTAGCATAACAACTGTAAGATTCTTAAGAAACTGCTAAAGTGAAGACACAGTAGACACTGCCTGAAGAAGAATTATCCAGATGGAGTAACTGACTAACAGAGCCAGTTCTAGGAGCAGACACACACTATGTTCATTAACAGCATCACAAAGTAAAGGGATATGCTAATGCAACGGTGACATGCTGACTGACTGTTGTGAAATGTCACTCTGATTCATGAAGATGAATGTCCCCTCCATGAAGCAATCAGGGAAAAAATTAGCAAGTGTAAAGAACATCACGTCAGAATTGCTGTTCACCAGATGCTGCATCCGCTTTCTGGAGGTTTCCGGACCTGCATTAATCCTTGCATTCCCATTCTCAGTTTCTCACCTTCAGGACTTAGCTCTTCACGTGTGCTCTGGGCACCACTGTCCTCAGCTGCCAGTTTAAAGTTTCCTTAGGGTGGCATGCACTAGATGAACCCATCCCAGGGCAGCATTTTAGCTCTCTACCTGAAAAGAAGTGCCAGCCTTACCAGTTCCCAGGCAAAAGGAGGAAGAACCGGTCCTACACAGTGATGGAGTCTAAGTTAGTTAGTGCCACTGCAGGGACAGATCCAGACTGCACTGGCATAGTCTGCCGCGAGTGTCACCCTGCTACTCCAAAGTAATAAAGAAAAGCACAATGTTAAGAAAAATCAGGAAAGAATACAGAATACAATATATATATATATATAGTATATATATGTATTGTATGTATGTTATATATATATATATATATACATACACACAGTTACACCATCACAAAAGAACGGTAAAACTACATCACAAAAGAATGCTTTCCTGGTCAACTCATCTCAAAATGGCTTCATAAATGCAAAAATAAATCAGGGGATGGATAAATGCATAAAGTGTCTCCCAAGTGAAAAAAAACCTGCTAGATTAGGACCCTTCAGCACAGCTAAGAGATGACTGGAGAGTGAGATATGATAGCTATAAAATCTCCAAGGATGCAGTGCAAGAAATCCCCAAGCAGCATTTGGAATTTCTCAGAATTCAAGAACGAATGAATGAAAGGATCAAACACGAGGCTTCCATCAAATAACAAAATGTATTTTTTCAAGAACACCTGTAAAGTTCATTGCTAGAAGACATGCATAATATATAAATATACAAAACATAGGCGTATTAATGGAAGAAAAATTCATCGACCACCATCAAAGACAATGCTCTTGAAATTACTAAGCTCAGATAAAGTAAGTTAAATGCCAGTGAAAGGATCACCAGGTCACCCCCATGTTTTAGACTCTATATAGCTACTAGAAGCCATCACTGGAAACAGATCTCTCAGCTATGCAGATATTTGGTTGAAACCAGCACTACACATGCAGAGATCCAGTTAGTTACACCTGGTAATGACCTGGAGGACTTAAACAACTCCTCTCAGCACAGAGAAGTCATTTGTCTGGATTACTTCCAACAATTAATCTATCAAAACAAGATCAGGTCTAGTCCATCCCTTCCTTTCACTTTGCTATTATACAACCTTCCTAGTTCGAAAAATTGACCTACAAAAGACAGACTTCAATGAGTAGTTGAGCTTCCTTACAAAGGAGTTTCATTATAGCCCTATATTCCAAGAAATTTAAGTTTTTAAAATATAACATACATAAATTTCTAGGTTGGATGATACAGCAATTTGTTCTAGAATTTTAGGGATACTAATGTGCTCCCTACACCCTTATTTTACAAGCCTATTTCACCAGTGTGCAATGGCTATCCAATTTCCAATTAAGGGAAAAGTCCATAACCACCTAGCTTTACCCGAAATGTCCGTCAGAAGACCAGGATATGCTACAAACTAAGAAATACTTCCAGAAGACACTAATACACGGAGGACGAGCTTCATCCACTCCAATATCACCTCAACAGCAGAACACAGCAAGATCAGAATATTTCTGCATCTGTAGAAAAGGGAAGTCTTCTGCAATCTTCACAAGAGTGTTCCTGAACTCAGCCTATCAACACTACACAGAACCATAGGGTAAAGAACAGTTTAGGATGAAAACGACCTCATACATCACTTGGCCCAAAACAGAATTTTCTTCTAAGATAGACCAAGTTGCTCAGGCCTTGGTTCTGGCAAGTTTGAGCATCTCCAAAGATGGGAGATTCCCCCAGCAGCTTGTGTCACTTCCCATTCCCTCGTTTAACTTATTCCCTTGTCTAACAGGTTCCCAGAAACCCATTCCCTTGTTTAATTCTTGTATCAGCTTTGCACTTTTATCAGCACAGGAGAAAGCAGGGGCTGTGGGCAGGAGCAGGACATGCCTCATATTGGGGCGCAACAAGCTGAAACTTTAGTCTTGGGTTTCACTGAATTTTATTTATCCAATGACATTCAATCTGCTTAAAGGAATTGCCAATACCAACTGTACTGGACAGTCCTGTGTATGTCTCTAACTTCCCTCTCTCACCTATGGCATGAGGTTTATGTTTCTTCCCTTAACAAAGCAGCTCGTGTCTTGTCTCGTCCATGAGGACAGTTACTAAACAAGTGCTTAATATCAATCATATTCAGCATTAATTACCACCTGAGCTAAAGAAAGCATAACAGATAAGAACTCGTTACACTTGGGTAAGGGAAGCCTGGTCATTTGGAAACTGAGATACATTAAATTCAGATCACATATATGCAGGTGTAGGGTCTTCCCAAAGCCAAAGTCACAGGTTAAAGATATATAGCAACCTGTGGCACTCAAATACAGAATCAAGTTTTAAATTACTTGAGGTGTAAAGGTGATACGGGGACCCAATTCCAAATAAACACCATTCAGCTTTGTTGGAAAGGAAGTAACTACAAAAAGCACGCATTTTTTAATAGTGTAAATACTCTTATACACACCAAAGACAAGACCAGCATTTAAAGTCATTTTTGGCAGTTAATGACTATGCAAGCTTAATCTTCTATAACAACTCTTCAGCTTAGGTCAACTTTTAAATCATTTTCCAAACTATGTCTTTTGAACATGGGCCACCTAGAGCCTGTTGAAAGGCACTACTGGTAAGAAAGGGCAACCTTTTTTTATACAGAGGTAAGAGCAGCTTGGTGAGGGGATACACTAAAACCTCCGAGGCCCTCATACACTGCAGGTCAAGATGTGTAAAGCCCATAAAGATCACCAATTTGTGAGGTGAGAATAAGTTTGATGTATTTCATATTCCTGGTAAGATTTCCAAAGGAAATCTCATCTAAGACATAGCAACACAAATTATGAGAATACTTGTTGAAAATCTGGTAAAATCAGGATAATCCACACTTAACTCTCATGCAAAGTTAAACAGATTCACTTTCTCTTTTCATTCACAAGGCCAAATTTCTCTACCCCTTTAATCTCCCCCTCCTCTGCCATCCCAGGCTTGGGATTTCAGTCGAAATCAAGACAGATGTCATGTAACGTCTCCCCCCAGCACACCCCATCCTCAGACACTCGGACCCACTTCTGATGCCCCCCTTGTGACAGAGATCGCAGAGATCACCAGCATCTCCCTCAACTGCTGCGCTGAAACCATCTGCTCCCTTGGATGTCTCTGCCACTCCCCACCTAGACAAAACTCCTCGCTGTCTATTGTCAAGGGCATTCCCAGCACTGCCTTTTCCTTTCTCCAGATCTCCCCCCAAAGTGTCAGCTTCTTCTGAAGGTCTCTATTAGGAGCACCAGGCTCACCACCCTCCTCAGGTTTTTCCAGAAACACCTACCCAATCCCATCGAGCTGTTTCATCGCTTCAGGCCTCCCAACTGCCACACGCAGCCCCAAACCTTTTAAGCAGATTTTACCAAACACTTAAAGTAGTTGCCTGGTTAAATTAAATAAAGATCAGCACTGTACAGGAGCTGCACTAAACTTCAGCCTGCACGTTCCCACTGTCACTGTAGAGAAGGACCAGTGGCAGAGAGCACAACCCTTCCAGTCCCGCAGCCCCATATCCCATTTTGCGGAGCAACATGCCTGGCTCCTGGACTTTCACTCTCCTCCGTCACGCCAGGGACATGATGGTTCTTAAGAACAAGAAACACAAAGCAACAACTCCAAGTAGTTTTCACAGCCCATCCTTCTCAGAGCCTTCTCAAAGCTGAGCCCTCACAGGGAGCTTTGACAACTCTCTCCACTTCCACATGGCTTCCTTGGGAAGAGGGATGTAGTTCTGGTGAGTTCAGTTCTGTTTCAAGACTCTCACGAGCAGCAGTGAAAACACAAGAAAAAGCAACCAATCAGTTTTCATATTGTTAGAGGCTGGAGGGAGAGGAGATGCTGGAAAATGCAGCAAAGCCACTAAGAACCAAATGCTTGCAGATCTGAGTCAGGATTTTACCAGTAAGTGCAACAACTAATTTCCAACAGAAGTATAAGCACGCCCATAAAAATCCTGCATCTTTTCCCTGTACAAACACTTTTATCTACTTAAGCTTTGCATGGCGGTTGCCTCTCTGCACTACCAGGGGAGCTACACCAACACAATACAGGGTAGGCCGACACAAGCTGCCTGAAAGCTTTCCAGCACAGATGCAAAACTTTGCAGAGGCCATTCCAAACAGTGAAAGTTTGATACTAAAAGGTCCATAACCTCTGGGTTTCTTCCCCACACACACTCCATGCCATAATAATACACACATTTCCTTTACCTAGTCGAGAACAGCTGGTATTTAGAAATACTTTTTTTCTGAGAGATACTTAAGATGCTATTAGCACATCTACTGATCCTGTAGTTAAATTTTGATGCAACATATGTAAACCTTAAAGCATCTCAAAGTCACACCGTGATTTGCATCCTTAGGCTTTCTCCACGCAGCATTAAGGCTTGCTGCAGAATCACCTAACTTTAGTTTGGGGCATGCCGTGCTCTTCCAGCTCGGGCTGTGCAAGGCGCAAGGGCCGCACGTGGGTGAGGGCTCCCCGCCGGGCTCGCTGCCTGCTCCGGCTCCAGCCTCTGTGCTTGGGGCTCCTCACATTCCCTTACCGCTGACACCTCCCCAGCTTTGCCGTGCTGGAACCTCGTACCGGGGCAGAGTGCGAGCAGGTTTCGCACAATGCTCTCCGGACTTGCTGCATTTTGGGGACCTGCAAAGGGCACATGCCCGCACGCTGGTTTTCCTTCAGCAGGACCCAACCCGCTCAGGGACACACGAGACTTTATGTTTCCAAGGAAGGGGCTGCCGCGGGTTTCCAGGAGCACCCCCCGAGCCCCGCTGCCTCCACCGGCTGCAGGGCCGAGCAGGGGGCCCGGGCAGCACCGGCGGCCCCGCACGTGCTCGGCCCACGCCGCCGTTCGCTCCGCGGCCACTTGTCCAGGCCCGAGGCCCCGCAGCCCGCCCGGGGAACGGGGAAGGAGGGAGCGGGATGGGGAGCGGGAGGCGGCCGGGTGCGGGATCCCCCCGCGGGGCTCGGCGGCCCGGGCGCCGGCAGGAGCAGCAGGAGGAGGCTGAGGAAGGGGGCGCCGCGTGCGGAGCGCGGGGCTCGAGGGGGCCCCCCTCACCATGAGCACTTTGGCCGCGTTCTCCAGCTGCGCGATCACCTCCGAGGCCCCCGCCGCCGCCGCCATCATGGTCTCTCTTCAATGACGCGCCATGCGCTGCATTCTGGGGCGAAGCCGCCGCGCAGCCAATCGCCGCACCGGCGGCACCGGCGCCGCCGCGGGCTGAA